>JAOSBN010000177.1:20417802-20470630 GCA_027563595.1 Erythroxylum suave
CATATATGCATAATATACATATGTTGTAAATATGAAAAATAAAATAAAAAAGTTTATAATTTATTAATTTTAAAAAAATATAACAAAAATTTTTTAAATTTATTTTTAAAAAATTTTTAAAATATAATAAAAGTCCAAGCCAACAACGGCTAGGCGGGCAGCTCGTAGCCAGGTTGGGCCACCCATCTGCGGGCTGCCCACAACCCACGGGTTAGCCTTTTGCAATCCGCCCAGTCCGGGCTATCGCCGGTCCAGGCCCAGTCCAGCCCATTGACCTGTCCCGACCCGACTCGTTGACGTCCCTAGTCACTATTCATCTCAGGATATACCAATCACGACTCAAAAAGTACTACTCATGAAATCAAAATTTTTAGGGCGTTACATTATCCCTACGCTTGTTCTTTCAAAAAAAAGAAAAACACCTTAATTAGGGTTGATGATGTGCTTAAAAGGCGATAGGTCTATAGTCTTAAATAGTTGTTATGTTTGGAATTTTGGGAATAAGGCATATATGGGTATTCATCTCTTTCAAACTCTTTCTTTAGTTAAAGAATTCTATATTTGAATTTATAAATGTGTCCTTACCAAATGCCATGTCTCTTAAAGAAGAATTTATTTAGACCATCATATGATCTAGGGCTTATTGGGATTTATACTTGATATGACTACTTTAATGTCTCTTATTGTGAAAGGGATTGAAAGAAAGCATACTTAGCTCCTGACTTATGCCATGTGGGAGAACTTATAACCTGCATAAAGATAAAGATAATAAGAGTACTAAGGCAATTTTTAAAATAGGATAAAGCCAACTCTTTGAGAGCTTCTTATGAAGTATGACTTGCTTCTCATTTATTAATAAGAGTTTTGATTCTTTTGACTCTCCTGCTTAACAATAAAGAGTTATATGAAATTAATAATTAAGTATAAAAAATATTTGAGTTTATTTCTAAAAAATCCTTTCTCTTATACTTTTATTAAAAACTAACAACCTTACACACAATATATGAACATCATACGTAAACCTATCAAACAATAGATATGACAACCTAATTTAATTCTTAAATCTAAACGAGCTAATTAAAGTTAACTTAAATTAATAATTTAAGATAATTAAAAAATTATTATTTAAATTTGAATTCAATTAGTTCGATTCAAGTTTAAGAATTAAATTGGATTGTTATGTTAGCAGAACTTGGTTAGTTCATGTGGGATATTCATGTCAGCAGTATTTCACTGTTATTTTTTAATGGAAGTTTAATAGGATTTTTTCTTTAAAATTGAAATTCATAAGAAGTTTTTTCTAAAAAAATTAAAGATTGGAAAATTTTACTAAAATTACTTTAACCATAGGGGAGTTCTGTGTCTTTTATCCCTAAATAATAAAATCATCATTTTTTATGTCAACCATTTTTCAACCAATAAACCAAAACCTTTTCTATATTGTACTTAGGTGCATGCATAAATTTTGTTTAAAATTATAATTACTAAATAATCTTTTGTAACAGTTTTACATCTATTTATTTAATTAATAAGAGGGCGCTTAGTTCACAAGGGAAATGAGAATGTGAATGGGAATGAATATAGTGGGGAATGAGAATGAATATAATCATTATAATCATGATGGTTGGTTAAGATGAAAGAATGATTACCATTACCATTGATGGTGGTTGGTTTGTTAAAAATGTTGAGAAACAAAATTTTGTTAAATTTTTGTTTTATATTAAAATTTAAAAATATTTTAATTGATTATATTTAATTTATACACCTTATTTATAATAACAAAATGTTTAAAATCAAGTATATTGCGATATTCCTTTTAGATAACTCTTGAAGAAAAAAATACTATAATATTTTCTTGCATCAACATATCACTAGTTATATAATATCTTCAAAATATAGTTTAATCATCCAAAATATTATACAATTCATTGATATAACCATAATATCCACCATTCCATTGCTATAATAAAATCAAGTAACATAGTTTAATACAATTTACATTCCTCTGATAATGCAAATGATGGAAATTATCACAGTTATACACAATACCTTAATAAAAAGTCTCCAATTGATGTAAAATAACCAGGTTAACAGTGCAAACATCAATTGCATCAAAAGTTTATAATGCATACAAAAATATTAATATGCTTCATCGAATGATTCATAGACTAGAAGATGGATAGAGGAATCCAAGTACAAAAGACCTTTTTAAATGACTTGGTAAAGTGAACAAAACCTGAACTTTAGCAAGATCATTATTGAATAATAAAGCAGCCTTACCAAAATCCATTTCAGATATGCCAATATTAAGAAGCTCACTGATGAGATTTTGCATCTTCTCATGTGTTAAGGAATCAGATTTAGACTCTGCAATAAAAGCATTTGCAACAGCTGCACATTATGAGGCCATTTGTTAACAAATAAACTCAAACTTAGGCGTGAAGCTGTCTAACCTTAACTCAATAGTATTATGCAGTGTTGCTGGTTTTTTTCTTATAAGAACTTTCCTTTCTTAGTGACAGGTTCTTTTCGCTTTTTTATTCCATGATCGCTTAAAGGAATAGTCGAGGATCCTTATGTATTAGATATCACAGGTTCATCTTCACTGTTTGATGAAGAGCACATTGTCATATTCTTTGCACTGTTAGCCTTAGCATTTGCTTCAGCTATATCCTAAACTTTGAATCTCGTTGCTTTATCTTTACCCCACACCATGTCTAGCTTTCGCAAATATGGAAATTTAAAGTTCCTCATTCCAATTGCATTCTTGTGATTCTGTAAAAAAAGAATTACAAGAAGAAGAAGATTAAAAACGTGATAACAAGAAAATTTTATAATTATGAGAAAAGAAACTACTAAAATAAGAGTTAAATCAACTTTTCAGTTAGAGGTCCTCACTAAGCACCATTCATCAAACCATCGTTTCTCACAATTGATCTTATACTCAACATCATCCCACTGACATACACTTTGCATACACATTTTAGATATTGGACTGTACTTATTTCTTAACCATTTAATCTTAGAGTTAATGTGGGGATCGACATTCTTATCAAAATTAGGAATCTTGCTCAACAAAGTCTTGTGCACTTCAACCATGTAATTGTTCTTAAATCCCCCATCTACTTTCCATAAAGGATTGCAAGCTAGTTCCTACAAATCATCGAGCAAAGCTTCAACCCCATCATCCTTTCAATACTGCTTATTCTTTCCCCGCCCATGGACAAGCATAGCCATTCTTGTTAAAAGTATGACAATGTAAGAGTTATCAAAGAAATAATATATAAAAAAATAACTTTGCTGAAAATTATAAATACAACAATGTAATCTAATAACTCACAAACACATAGTCAACCAAACATAGATGCTTACATAGGTGCATTTCAAAAGTAATCCAATAACTCTCAATTATATATTACTAATAGTAAACAAACAGAGATGTTCAACATTCAAGTACATTAATCAAAATCAAAATATTTCAACAATCTAATAAGCATACTCATATCTTAAAACACTAATCTACATCATTGTCATTGGATTTAGTTGTCCATATATTACATGTTGGTTGCCATATTACTCCTACAGTTGGACTAATTTGTGTAATGTACTCCATTTCATCATCTTCACCACTATCGTCTTCCTCACTCTCCTCTTGAGCTTTAGTGATCTACTCTTGTGGATCAAAACTCATGAACTTGTGAATCAAGTTGTGTAGAAAGGAACAAGCCATTATAATGCGAACTTGGGCTTGAATTAAGAAAAATGAAGGGGACGCAAGGATCTTCCATCTTCCTTTCAATAATCTAAAGCATCTCTCAATAACATTCCTTGCTTTGGAATGCTTCATATTAAAGTATTCCTCTACCCCCTCTAGTCGATGGCCATCAAATTCTTTGAGATGATAGTGTTGCCCTTGATACAGATCAAGAAATCCATTTGCATTGCAATATCTAGAGTCAACCTAGTAATAACATCCTTCATAATTAAACAATAAGTTATGATTCAACAGCATAACTCAAAGAGAAAAGAAATTGGATATTGTAATACAAATTTATCTCGAGGGACTTGTAGACCATGAGGCCTTAAGATCACATCTCGAAGAACACGACCACCATGTGCAGAGCCCTCCTACCTAGGCAATACATATATGAATTGCATGTTTGGGCAAACAAACACCTAAAACATTTATTGAAATACATCCTTTTCTTGTGTGATATCGGGGCCTATCTTCATTAGGAGGTGTAACTTTAGTTAGTGTCTCATCTAAGGCTCCTAGGTAACCCTACAATTAAAACTAAAAGGTGATTTAGCACATAAAATTTATGATATTAATGTTATAGGTTAATTATAATGTTCAATTACCTGAAAACATTTCCGTCTTTCATCTTGACAATCTTGAGTAATAAGCTCTGGCTTCTTGAGCAAAATATGATGCAATCTTATAATTGTATGAAGAACTTGATGGAATTACCAAATCATGGTTTCTTTACTACGAAGAAAAAGTAGGCTTATTGTCCTACTCTTTTTATGGTGAGCTATGTATATGAATATTACTACAACCTCTTTTATGGATGTGTTCCTAGTTTCTTTTAAACCCTCGACATCTCTTACCATATCACACAATATCCTAAAGGTTGCTCTATCTATATGAAGTTCACTGATGCAATCATTATCACAATCTATGGTCAATCTAAACATGCATCTCATTCTATCAATCCTTTTTTCTTCCTTTGTTTTAATTTCACGGACCTTATATTAAAGGTACAAACAATAGATAACATAATGGATAGAAAATAAGAAAACCATCATATTATTTGTTGTTTATTGAAGCATCAAAAGTTGTTTTAGTTTGTTCCGTCATTTGCTAATAGGGGGCGAGCCATGTTGAATCAATTCCTATGCGTACTTTAAACCAAAATACTTGATGTACTTGTAGTTCCCAACCTTGATAAAAATATATCAAGTTTTGGTCAATTGATTAATAAAGGATAAGAATGAACTTTGATAGTGTTGAATGAGTAATAATTGGTATTAAAGGATCTCAAGTTGATGAGAATTTGCATGCAGACCAAACTTTTTTTTTATTGATTAGAATGTTAAGAAAAATCTTTTAAAGATAATATTTTATATATGTTGTTAAGTTGCCCATGTTAATTAAAAAATTAGTAATATGACATAACATAATGGGACATGTTTGTTTTGATGCATCCAAAATTATGAACGACAATGATGTTGTGCAAGTAAGACAGCAAAAAAAAAAAAGCCTTTCACTTAAGTAATTGATGTTATGATAATATTTTATAACATGTCTCCAAAGAGTTTACAACTTATTATTCTAGAGAAGAAAACACTCACAAATTGATAACCTTATATACTCTTTAACAAAATGGAGTAATAGAGAAGAATATTATAATCATCGTGAGCGTAACAAGGGAGCATGATGATTGAAAAGGTAATACCTAAAAAGTTTTTTATTAAAAGAGTGATGAATATTTTAGTATATTGGCTATATATGCTACCCAACAAAATGCTCACCATATTTGGTAGTTTAGGAAATATTGTGAATGGTGATACTATTGTGGAGATGACTCTTAACCACTTCATGAAGAGGAAGAAGTTCCAGATAAAGGTCAAGATGAACTTGACATGAGATTTCAATTAGGTTAATAAGAACCTTTATCGAAATTTATGAGTTAATGTACTTAGTAGATGTTACCCTAACTATACTTAATAAGGCAACAACTAAGAAGGGATGGGTTGCATCTATGAAAAGGGGAATTTTCATGATAAATAAGAGTGAAACAACACCAATAGCAATAAAACAACATCATCACAACGATAAAATGCAACTTTAAATTTAAAGACATTGCTTTGAGTTGTCCTATCCTTTTCCTTCCATGTTCAATCATATGGTATATTATGTTTCTTTGTACAGAGACATTTATATTGTGCATAAAATAGGAGCTCCAAAATCTAAGAAATGTAAGTGTAAATGAAGAACTTCCAGGAACTCAATCTAGATATTTCTTGATGATCTTGTTAGATTCTTGGAGTCATTCACCTACATCAGAACCACAAACATCATTTAATGTAAACAAATATATATAATTTCTAACATCAGGTTTCTTATTGTCAAAGAAAGTAGCAAAAACCAATAAAAGTAACAAACTTGGAGATGTAAGACCAAAAAAACTTGAAAGACTATCATTGTAATAAAAGATACATTATTTATGCAAAAAAGGGTGTTTACAAAGAAAATCATCAAAGTAGTTCTACGGTGCATCAATAACAAAAGAGCATGCCTTAATCATACTCAAGCACTAATTATGTCAAGACCAGTACATTCAGTTGGACTTTAACACAAGTATATATACATGTATATAATATGTTCTAGAATAATACATTCAGATGAACATAAATATAATGTCTTTTAGGGAATGGTGCTTTTCATTCTTTCTATTCTTTTCTTGTAAATATTTTATGATTGGTTAGATGATTTTACTAGAGTCGTGAAAGAGAGTGTTGGGAAGCCAAAGATTTTCGTGGGGAAAAAAAAGAAAAAGACAAATAGTGATAAAAGAAAGTCTCAGTTCTTTGTCAAGATTTTTTGGTTTGTTGTTGAAAATATTTCCGATAATGTGAGTGCTAGAAGGGAGTGGTTCGTTAAGCATAAATCAAGTTATAAAGCCAATACAAAAGAAAGTAAACTGCAATTAGTACAACTTAGCATCCAAGGAAAATGAATTTACGCACAAGTCCAGTTGACTCATTTTGTACGTTTCACAACAATTCTCGATTCAAAACATGTAGGAAACAATGAAGTTCTCGGTTAAGCGTAAGAAAGATAATGAAATGTTTAACTAATGATAAACGTCCATCTTATCTGACATTATCGGCAAAATAAGGATCAAAATGCATATCCAGGAAAATGCAATCTAGAGAAGAATAAGAAAAAAAAAGGAAGGAAAAGTAAGAAACTCATCGTCACCGTCACCATCAATGCCTAATACAGAGAAATATAGGTTTGAGAAAAAGTTATTGATTGATTCACCTACCAATTTGTTAAATAAAGGCAACAAAAAAGTTATTGATTGATGGGATGATTTCAGGGGCCCTGTTGCGAACAAATTTCCTCAAAGCATGCTCAATGTACTTTTCTCCCTTAGCAAAGTTTTCTAAGACGCCAGTAGCCCTGTGCTGCTTGTTCACCCCGACCAATACAGATTTAGAATGGAGATTGCCCTCACTCCATAAACCCATATAAATTCATTTCATAAGGAAAAAATAGTAAACAAAAAACACTTGAATTGTATTCTAAAGTTCACCCTTCTCTGCACATTTGTTTTACTTTACTTCACAAACTTCTTTGAAGTCTTCAAGTGGAAGAGGTGAAAATCAAATCGAGGACTCTTGTTTAGGGAACAAGTTGTGGTTGACAGTAACAATATACCATATTCTCAAGCAAATCAAAATTTTCTTTTTCCTTTCAAGTGTGAGATTGAAAACTACATCACTCAACTTAAACCTACCAAAAATATTAAGAAAAGAAATTTGATGCACAATAATCTTATTAAAGCATTAACAGCCATAAAAATATCTTCTTGTATTCTATAAAGTCATCTCTACCAATTATATAACCACCAAAATATTATCAATACCAAAAAAGTTAAGAGGTAGCTCTATATAATAGACACGATGGAAACTGAAATACATAGACAAGAGAAGCACCTGACTTCTCTGTTGATGTAGATGTTGCGGACTAGCTAAAACCCACAGATCCCTACAGCGACACTGAGGGTGACGATACACCTCAAAAACTAATAAAAACAAAAAACAGAAAACGATTGTTATTAACAATAGGAAATACAAAGCGAACAAAACCTGAACGAAAAAAACCTTGATAAAGAAAGTTCAGAAAGAGTTAATGAATCAAAAGAAATATATATATTTACCTATATATTTACCAACCTCTGCAGAAATACTTGACGTTAAAACCCACGTAGAAGACAGAATCTATAAAAATCTGCAAAAGGAATTGAAGAATTAAAATAGCAAAAGGTGAAGAAAACAAACCTCCAACATCAAAATCACCATTACACAAAAGGGTATCTCACAATCGTTGTTTAAAGAGGATTACAAAGCATGAAAAGAAAACTGTGAGATTACCTAACTCGTGGCTCTCTCAACTAGAGTATGGTGTTCCTTCATTTTTTGTTCCTTTAATGTCATCATATCCAAGCGAAGAATCACTATGAAAAATGATTTCACAACTGTAGAAACAGAAGTGCGAGAGATGAGGGTATCTTGCAAAATATAAAGGGTTTAATACTGTGAGAGATGAATTATAGATGGTTGTGGAAAGAGTGAGAAAAAGCAAGAAAATAGTCAAGTTACGACAAAACGTGTGCCAATTATACGAAGCAATGACTCTCATTCCTCTCGTAATCGGGAGGAATGAGGTAATGTCCAAAAGTAAGGAATCATAATTTAGCTATCCGATCATAACTACTTACCAAGCATTATTTTTCGTTTCATACCCATACACTTTTTCTCAGACCCACTAAACAAGCATATCCTTAGATAGCAACTTGACCAAGAAAATCATCATAATATTAAACAAGAAAAACATGCATAACAACTTGACCAAGAAATGACTTAAATAATTCTTTTCTTCTAAATTCAATAAAATGACAACTCCAATTCTATCTTGTTTTACAGCAAAGATGTTAATTTAAATGGCAATTTGGCAAAAAACACGTTATACATACCAGAAGACCAAATTGTCAGTATGAGGATATTGCAAGTTGTGAACAGGTTTTAAAGAACGCCAGTGGACTTCTAGACCAAGTAAACATTTTATAAATAGCAAGCTGTAAGAATAAATCTGACCTGAAAACGAGTACAAGAAACAAACTATCATGGCAAACTCAGTCGTCGAGATTAGCTGATCAGGTGGATCGACAACTCTACCTAAACGTTTTTAGTATAGAGAGCGTTAATAACCATTTCTTTTAGCTTATCCAAGTAATTCCACAATTGGGCTACGAGGCAAGGTTGCTTGCTTTGATAAGCTTGCCAGTTCCATGCGAAAATAATATTTAATGAATCAAGGGATTATCCAAAAGCTAGCATTGCCAAATTAGTCAAACTTTCTTAGATCACCAAACACTGCCAAACATTTGATTAAACACTCACAAGCACTGTCTAACCTTCTTTCACAATCAACCTGGTTGGTCCAACCATCCCCACTTCCCCAATTTGGCATTCAACTTGGCCAACTTTACACATTTTCTTATTGTTACATGCATAAATATGCTTTCCTATGAACAAGACACGAAGCCCATCACAAACAAATGGCTTCTTGTTTCCACCAACCAACAGTTGAAGAGGACTCTGTTATACTTTTCTCAACTTCTGATTCCCCAGAGGAATCAACCAGTTCCTCCTCTTCTTTCAGCCACTCACCACCACCGCTTCCGCCACCGCCAACACCATCTCAGCCGTCACAATTCTGTTACAAACTTCTTGTAAGAAATCTTTCTTACACAATTTGTACTACTACTACTAGATCACTATGCACTTCATTCATGCACTTGGTGCAAAAGCCTAAACCTATCAGCATACTTAAATCTGTCTCTTTTGAGGCAAGAAGTTGTGAAATTCTTGCCATTGTTGGTCCAAGTGGTACTGGAAAATCTAGTCTTCTTCGGATAATCTCAGGAAGAGTAAAAGATAAAGACTTCCAGTCCAAGAGCGTATTGATAAACGATCGCTTTGTGACCGCTCCAGCTCAGCTGAGAAAGCTATGCGGATTTGTTGCACAGGAGGATAATTTGCTTCCTTTACTCACGGTAAAAGAAACGTTGATGTTCAGTGCTCTGTTCAGGCTCAAAAACATGAGTTTAAAAGAGAAGGAAGAGAGAGTAGAGAGCTTGATTCAAGATCTTGGTCTCGTGCATGTAGCTGATAGTTTTGTTGGTGACGAAGAGAATAGAGGAATATCAGGAGGCGAGAAGAAAAGGGTATCGATAGGAGTTGATATGATTCATGACCCTCCAATTTTGTTATTAGATGAGCCAACTTCAGGTCTCGATAGTAGTTCAGCTCTTCAAGTGATTGAGTTGCTTTCATCTATGGCAAAAACAAAGGAAAGAACAGTTCTGTTGTCTATACACCAACCAAGCTACAGGATTCTCAAGTACATTCCTAATTTATTGATCCTCTCTCATGGCTCAGTTGTGCACCATGGAAATTTAGAACAACTTGAAGAAACCATAAACAACATGGGGTTCCAAATTCCTATGCAGCTAAACCCTCTAGAATATGCCATGGAAATTATGCACAATCTGGAAGATTCAAAATCCAAAACTAACAACTGTTCTCTGGATATCAATGAGTCAGAATCATATCTAGTTTGGCCTCTGGAAGAAACGGGATATGGCCAAGCTGATCATCAACAAGGTGCAACAGCAGCTTGCAAACAAAGGGGTATTTCTTATCATCTCGATTTGTTTGAGATCATGTTTCTTTGCTCCAGGTTTTGGAAGGTAATTTACAGGACAAAACAGCTATTCTTGGCAAGAACAATGCAAGCCCTTGTGGGAGGTCTTGGGCTAGGAAGTGTGTACATAAAGATAAGGAAGGATGAAGGCGGAGTTGCTGAGCGATTAGGTCTATTTGCTTTTAGTCTCAGCTTTCTATTATCGTCCACGGTCGAAGCTCTTCCCATATACCTGCAAGAACGTCGAGTTCTAATGAAAGAGGCCTCAAGAGGAGCCTATAAAATATCCTCGTACATGATAGCCAACACCATAATCTTCTTACCTTTCTTGTTTGCAGTGGCTGTTCTTTTTGCTATACCAGTCTATTGGCTCGTAGGACTCAACCCTTCTGTTTCTGCTTTCACATTCTTCACCTTTGTGGTTTGGCTCATTGTCTTAATGGCTAGTTCACTAGTTCTTTTCCTGAGTGCAGTGTCTCCTGACTTTATATCTGGGAATTCTCTGATTTGCACAGTTCTTGGAGCATTTTTTCTCTTCTCTGGCTATTTCATTCCAAAAGAGAACATCCCAAGATATTGGCTCTTCATGTATTATGTTTCCTTGTATAGGTACCCTTTGGATTCACTTCTTACAAACGAGTATTGGAGTTTGAGAAGGGAGTGTTTCTCTTGGCATGGTCAGGATCAGTCCATGTGTCTGCTTACGGGCAATGATGTCCTGAAGAGTAGAGGACTTGACAAGGACACTAGGTGGATTAACGTTGCGATCATGTTTGGTTTCTTTGTATTCTACCGTGTGCTTTGCTGGATTATACTAAGAGTAAGGGCCTCGAAAACAACAATTTGAAGAAAGAAATAGCTATAACAGAGATATAGTATTCACCGATTGGGATCCTCTCTCCCAATTTGTATGAGCTGGATCAAATTAATAAAAGAACGCAGACTTGCCTAAACTACAAATTATATCAATCTAATGCGTAAAGTTTGAATTTATTAAAACTATGTACAGTCCCCCGTTTTCTCTACTTTTCTCTACTTTTAATGTTGCTGACATGAAGTGTCATATAGTTAGTCCTTATTCTATCTAAATAGGAACTTGTATTATATAATAAATAAAATAACTGAATAATAAAATTTTGGTTTAATAATTAAAGGGTTAAAAATAATGGAAAAAGGGAAGCCATTATCCAAACATCTGGTACTTCTAAACCATTGTCTCTTTCTTATTGAAGCTTTTGAAATCTTTAACCTAAAAATCTTCATAGCAACTGTTACAGGGTTAAGTTTGAGGTTAGCCAACTCTTAATAAAATACTCTATAAGTGCGATCAATTCTACCCAATTGATCCAACAAAAACTACACCTTAAGGAAGTAACGAAAATAATGTTAATAAGGGACAAAAGGGTTGTCTTTACAATGAGTTAAGTTCGCACAACCTAGGAACGAAGAACATCGCCTGGAGGAATCCTTTAATGGACAATGTTATATGAAGCTTCAAAAGAAGGAACAAATAATGGGAATAACATCATTAAATAAGCTAATGGAATATTGCAAAATATTTGAAGTATTAGATATGTAAACATGCAACATATGGTCTGGAGAGATGATACACATATATAAAGACTTCCTAATAGATAACTGGAGGGATGATACACATATATAAAGACTTCCCAATAGATAACAACATTCAAATGATAAGGTCTCCAACTGTTAGGACAGCTTGGATAGTTACAACCACTTTCGACAGTTAATATGTTAACTGTCTAAGCAATAAAATGACACACACATATTACAATCGGCTATCCCATGTAAGACAAAGGCTCGGTGTCCTTACACCATGCCTATATTAATGCAACCAACCAGATTCAGCCACGTTACCATTATGAAGAATCATGCAACCACCGTTCATATACCATCTGAAAGCTATCCACCAACGTAGTTCCACTTCCCAGCATATAATTATTATATAATAATTATTTCCATCCATAATCGCATATGGTTTGATGCTCACATAGCACCGAAGAAGCCTTGGAACTTGCCACAACATGCCACCTTCATGTTGCCAAAGTTGCGCAATTGTGGCGTTTACCAAACATCGAAAAGAGGGTCTCTCAAACCTCCCCCACCAAAAAAAGGCCAACATCCTCGTCAATAATCGAAATGCCGAATTTGTTCAACATGTTTGTCCTTGGCTACTTGCTCCCAAAGCTGGCCAATACCTTACCTTTTGCCCTACAAAAGTTTAACACAACGTGTTGAGTAAATATATACCAAAATGACACACCCTTGCATGTCATTTTGTTAAAAATTTGGAGTGGCAGCCCCCCACTACCAACTTGTAAATTTCAACTGCCAGCAAACATCTTTGCTACCATTTCAACCAATCAAGATGGGACTACAAGTCCATTTGCTGCCCCTTATCACCACCGAAGGAAGCTTATATGAGCCCCTCTCGACTCCCTTTGATGTATAGCCATCATAATTACTCGTCAATGGTACTATCAGTCCCACTTCTAGGTGCTTTTCCCACCATCAATGGAATGACAATTGCCACTTCACTGTTGTCCTCCTCCTTGGCCAACAATGTGACTTTCAACCTTGTCCAAATGCTACCACCATCCACAACACCATGGTTCCTAATGAGAGCCAAAGCATCCTTTAAAACTCTCATTCTTTTGTTTGCTTCTATTGATATTGTATCTATTCGATAATGAAAAGCCTAAATCACCTCCTCAAAGTGATCTAAATGAATAAACAAATTTTGTGTTTCATCTTCTGGAATGGCCTCCATTCCATGCTCCAACCTATCAAGTCTTTCCCTAATAGCTTCAAGGTTCTAATAAGCCACCATTGTCGTTAACACATTCTGCCTACTAAAGAACATATCCCATAAATCTCTGAGCAATGCTCTGATACCAAGCTGTTATAGGGTTAAGTTTGAGGTTAGCTAACTCTCGAGAAAATGCCCTGTAAGTGTGATCAATTCTACCTAATTGATCCAGCAAAAACCATACCTTAAGGAAGTAACAAAAATAACATCACTAAGGGAAAAAAAAAGGTTTTCTTTTACAAGGGATTAAGTTCCCACCACCAAGGAATGGAGAACAATGCTTGGAGGAATCTTTTAGTGGACAATGTTATATAAAGCTTCAAAAGAAGGGACAAATAACGTGAATAACGTTATTAAATAAGTCAATGGGATATTTCAGAATATTTGAAGTACTAGATATGTAAACATACAACACATGGTCTAGAGGGATGATACACATATATAAAGACTTCCCAACAGACAACAACGTTCAAATGATAAGGTCCTAACAGTTGGGACAGTTACAACTACTTTGGACAGTTAATATGTTAACTATCTAAGTAATAAAAACACATAATACAATTAGCTATCCCATGCAAGATAAAGGCTAGGTGTCCTTACACCATGCCTATATTCATGCAACCATCCAGATTCAGCCACACCACCATTATGAAGAACCATGCAACCACCGTCCATACACCATATAAAAGCTATCCATCAACATAGCTCCACTTCCGAGCGTATAATTATTATATAATAATTATTTCCAGCCATAATAGCATATGACTTGATGATTACAAGTACCAAAGGAGCCTTAAATGCACAACATGCCACCTTCATATTGCCAAAGTTGTGCTGTAACGCTCTCACATATACCCTCGAAGTATTATAGCATGTATAGGGTGTATTAAGAAGTGAACATAATAAATTAAGTACGTCTAAATATAGGAAGAGATATAATGGTACTTAATGTAAAAGACAAGGGTAAATGGATAATTTGTTCGCTTGGACATGAATATGCATACTTAGATGTGAAATATGTATGGAAATTTTTAATATGTTTGCTTGGAGTTATGAATGTGATATGAGGAGACTTGATAAAAGAAGTATTCCATAAGTAAATAGGATTTTTTAATTAAATTAGATTTATTTTTTTGTCGTTCTTGCATGATAAGCCGAAGTTAGTTGATTTGGAATGTGTACCTCGTTGAATGGATAGGTTCCATTGAACATATTTCTATAATTTGACTATATCTTGAGATGTAGACCTCCAAATTGGATAATTTCAATTGGATATTAAACTAGAGACATAGCAATAAAGCTTTCATGAAGAAACTAAAATCTGATTCTACCTTTAAGAATTTTGAATTCTGTTTTAAAGTTGAGTTCTTGCTACTGTCCTTATTTTTTAATAGCCTGTAGCTTTTGGGGTATAACTTCCTATATAATTAACCAAATTGCATGAAATTTATGCCATTATAAACTTAAGACATAAAGGAACGAAATAAATTGATAAGATTATAGGCCAATGTGGGAATTAAAGGAAGAATGGCCGATATGCAATTTTTCTAAAGTCAACTTATGGACCAATAAGATTAAAGCATGTGTGTCTAATAGAATTGTAACATATGGTCCAATAGAATTGTAACACATGGTCCAATAGAATTTTAAAACATGTTCCAATATAATTGTGACACGTGGTCCAATAAGATTGTAACACATGGTCTAATATGATTGTGACATATGGTCTAATGGAATTGAAACATGTGTCGAAGACTATAAAATTCATGAAAAGGCATATGGAGAGAGAAGATGGACGAAACTTTGATGGCTTAACTTCTTCTTTTTTTCCTCCATTTCACCTTCTTCATCCCATCATTTTTTACTTGGTGATTTAAGCAAAGCCAAAGACGAAGGGAAGGAAAAGCAATAGAAAAACTATTTTGCCAATTTTAAGGTTTGAGACTTTACTTAGTTAATTTCTGTATTTTTGTATATTTGAATGTATACAAAGATTCATTTGGATGTGGAATAGTTTTTGGGATGATACCTTGGTGCTATTTTGGTGTTATCTTGTATAAAATTGGTTGAATATGACAAGAGATTATCGTGTAGTGGAATTATGCCTAGGGTTTGTTGAACCAATCACATTGTTTGGGTCATAAATAAGCCTAAAGACCTCTAAATTTGGTGATTTTAGTTGCATATGAAAAATAAGACATAGAACTAGAAATCTCTAAAAGAGACTCTGACTTAATTCTAGCTTTATGACATGGAAAATTGAGACCAAAAATGGTGACCTGATGTTGCCTTAATTTTAGAGCAGGTTGTGATATTTGGTCTATATCTTATGATTGGAAAGTCCAAATGGTTTGATTATTGGTGCTATAGAAACTAGAGACAAAGGATAACGAATTTTTAGAAGATTTCTAACCCTAATTCGAACGTTTTGTATATTCATATTAAGGAACAAGTAGAGTTCGTCATCTAATTTTCTTCTGGAATGATTGTTTACCTATTTTCATACCACCATGAGCTTAGCCCAAATTGCACTATTTTGAGTTTGTCATCATTTCCTATTTTTACTGAATCTTATTCGAACCTCTTTGAACATGTATAAAGTTTTTCAAACACCGAAAAATAAATGAAATACGACTTACCATATGTGAATTGGGTGATTGAATATTGGAATTTTAGATTGAGCATAATGCATTCCAAAGAAAACTTATACGTACATAAATGATCGGTACGCATATCTATTGCTCATATATATATAGTATGATTATACAAGTGTGATTTTGACACCCTCCTTGTAATAGCCCATCCCTACACTTAATGATTAATTGTTAGATTGAGTCATATCATGTGAGAATATATGAAGAGCATTCCATAGGCATGCATTATATTTGCATACACACATGAATCATGAGTTAGACACATTGCAAAGATAGTATATGCATTCAATTGACTTATCCTGGGGTAAGCAATATTTTAAGTGATTATGATGCAATTGTGTGTTGGTTATGTCTTGGATCTTGTTTGATGCTTGTAATTAGTGAATTGGGAATTTATTTAGATGATTGAGTAATTGATAAAGTAGTGTGAGCACCTAAATGTCGGAAAAATGTTAAAGAGTAAGACAAAAATGATATATGGACATTTGGATAGACTAAGCCCATAAAACGGTGACACGTGGCATGGGGAATGAGTGACACGTGGCTTTGCTAAATGGATGACAAATGGCATGAGTACATGAGTGACAAGTGGCGTAGAAAACCCAATGACAAGTGGACCAAACATTGGGTGACAATTGGAAGCATAAGAAGAAGATAATAACTCTTCATTTAACAAGTGTCCCACCTATCCACCACACCTTTGTGTCCACGACTTTTGCACTAGAAAGACCATCTTCCTTTGTATTTTTGGTCTTATGTTTTCTCTTTCAACCCTCACTATCGACCCTCTCACACAACCTCCCAAATTCTTAAGTATCAACCTTAATAGCCTACATCTTGTGATTGGAAATCCTTTGTCTTCCATCTTATTCTTGGAGTATATTTAAAAGCTTGAGAGGTTTGATTAGCCTGCAAAATGAGGAGACCTTGGTTGAGCAAGTAAGTGATTGACTGCCCTACTATGTTATATGTTAGCATAACATACATGATGAGTGATTGGGGATGAATTATATATAAGGTTGATGATGAAGTATATTGGAAATAGGTTAGCTAGAGTGTTCTCACTGAACATGTATCTATATTTCAACAATATCTTGATCTGTATATATCCAAATGAGATGATTTTTTGTTAATACTAAACTAGAGACATACGGCTATAATGTTCATGAAGGAATAGAATTTTAGTTCTATCCTTAAGAGTCTTAAAATTTGGCTGGAAATTGAGAACTGTGTTCTATCTAGATATGAGAATGGTCTGGAGTATTTTGGACATAACTTACAGAATACTAAACCAAACCGCATGAATTTGGTGTCATTAGAAACTTAAGACATATAAAAAGATTTTTTTAAAAGAAGGTGTTACCTAAATACCTCATTTTCTAAGTCAAAATGGTTATACAAAGCTAACCTGAAACAGAGCTGGAAAAAGCTAGAAATGAGAATGACTTTTACAAGAAATATGTTTCTTTTATGTGATGCTTGAGACAACAATTGATAAGATACTTTTCTATGATGCATTTAGGCTTGAATGAAGCTTGACATGAACCTAGTATGATTCTCGAATGAGTGATTAAAAGTGTGATTGCTTTGGGTGATAATGGATGGTATAATTAAGGAAATAGATTAAGATTAATAGGATTAGGTAAATGGATATGTTTTGGTGTAAGAGGCATAACATTCTCTGTTCACGGGTCGTTTAGACTGAAATTGCTCTAAAAGGCAATATATATAGGTATAGGCCAACCCTACGAACATAAGGTTCACCTAACAGATTTAGATCCGATGAAATTGTGAGAATGATCATATGGAATGAATGAAAATGATCTTATAATGCTAGAATAATTTTAATGGATGCTTGAGTGATGAACTTAGAAATAATTTTGTATAGTTGAGGTGTAACCACAAGTTTAAATTAAGCATGAATGAATTATGAAGTATTTCCGAGATAGTCAATTGAGCATGCATTGAACATGATACATATACATGTGCATGGTTAAACAATTATATGATTGATCAACTTATTAATATGTAAATCATGTGTGTATTGTATGATATAAAAGCTCAAGTTGATCGACAAAATCCAAACGTTGTCGGACCCTTAAAGCAATAGCTCACCTGGAATATACTGTGAGTTAACCTAGATGTATTAGCCCAATTATATGTGTTTTTCTATTTGAGTTATATGTATCATAAATTGCTCTTTTTTAATTTTGACATAATGAACTGTTACTAGTTTTATTGCGATAATTTCGAACATTAATTGTCCAAGGAGACCCTTATTCGGGACTGTATTGGAAGTGCTGATTGTATATAAATCTAACTGACTAAATATTATTTGAAATTATTGTTGAGTGCCGGACCAAGGTCTGATGATAAATGTGAATGTGAAAAGTGTATGGGATAAGTGATACTCAATTGAATGTTAAATTCTGAATTATGTTTGTGATAAATGACTATGTATAACGAGATAAAATGATTGATAGCACATGATATGGAATGATATATAAATGTTTCGTAACGTGTTTATCAAAATGTATGTATATGTATATATGTTGTCAATTGGTATACATAATGGGAAAATGTGTTAAATGAGATCTGGTTTTGAACAACCTGATATACATTTGAATTGGTTATTGGTTGTGATATTTGTGTCCTGATATGGGTGAGCACATCGATGATGGTTTACTCATTGAGTTTGCAAAACTCACCCCAATTTACAACATATTTTTCAGGTATTAAGGAGAACTAAGGCCTATGGCAAACTAGTAGCGGTCATAATTGTCAATTTTGGGCATTAGAAATAGCGCAAAGGTCTAGTCTACTGATTCTAAAGAGTCTAGTTAGAACGTTTTGATCCAACATCCAGTTTCATGTTGTACATATTATATAAGGGTGTGAACCTTCACATGTTGTGCAGTAAGTGTGTATGAATTATGATTGTAATAACATAATGCATGCTTATGTTTATGAACCAAATGCTTTCGATGAAATGATAATGTATGTTTATGTTCTATATCGTGCCCTGATAAGTGATGTGACTGTTCTAATATACAATTCCTGTGGGATGTTTGTGTTCAGATGTTCCTTAAAATGTCAGACATATACCCTATGAGAGTGGTATGTTACATTCTTAATGGTGGTCAGTTATGGTTTGCATGTCTGAATACATATATAGATTTTATGACTTGAAATATGTATCATATGATTTGTTAATATATGAATTGTGAAATTTCCAAATGATTAAAGGAAATGTTATAGTGCCTGCTCTGTTGTCTTGGTTGTGGATAAATTGGCATGCCTATAGGGATACAGTACAATTGCTATAGTTTGACACCATCGGTGTCTACAGTTTGATACCTTCAGGTATCCATAATTTGATATCCACGGTACTTGTTATCCACACCTACAAAAAATGTGCAGGTTTAAACCAGAAAGAAAACTTAACAGTCACAAATAATAAATACAGCATGACAACATGAATAATTGGTATTGATGGGCATTTGTATTGGTTGTATTGATGAATTATAATGAGGTGCAATTATATTGATAATTTTATCAATGATCGTTGAATATCAATATTTGGCTTATAAATGTGTATTTTTGGTATATGGATAATATATTGAAGCATATTTGCATTATGTATTTTGCCCAACTATGTCATCATTGTTTACATGAACATTGAATATTAATGTCTAGTTCATGAATGTGAATTTATGGTATATGAGTTGTGATATTTCTAAATGTGTGTGCTTGGAGGATAATTGCCATGAGTAGTCATCCAAATTAAATGTTTTTCCCACTAAGGTTTCAAGTTTAGCACGGGTGTTAATCTGCATATTTACACGTTATAGGAGTGAGGTATAGGGAACATCTGTAGAGATCAAGGCTAACAGATAGAAAAAAAAATACTTTTGCAAGGTGCTTTTAGTTAAAGATGATTGTGTATGTAATGGTTAAAGGAAATTGTATATTTTCTTTTGGATTACCATGTACATGTAAACATGTATTACTACTGTTAAATGATAGTGTTAAATATTGGGGACTTTTGTAATGTGTATATGTAGAATATTGAATAGAATTGTATACCTTGAATGCGTGTACAGGAATTTGGCTGCTATGTGTGTGGATGGTTGTAGGTTCTGTGTAAGGGGTGTTACATAAGTGCAGTCCCAAATCTTAAAATTGGCAAAGTAGTTCTTCCAATGCTTTTCCTTCCTTTCCTCTTTGGTTTTGCTTGAATCACTAAGTAAAAAATGATGGGATGAAGAGGGTGAAATAGAGAGGAGAAAAAAAAATGAAGTTAAGCCATCAAAGTTTCATCCATCTTCCCTCTCCATATGCCTTTTTGAATTTTCTAATGTTAGACACATGTTTCAATCTCATTGGACCATATGCCACATTCCTATTAGACCATATGATACAATCTTATTGGACCACATGTTACAATTCTATTGGACCATATATTAAAATTATATTGGACCATGTGTTACAATTATATTGAACACACAAGCTTTAATCTTATTGGTCCATAAGTTGACTTTAGGAAAATTGTATATTGGTCCTTCTTCTTCCTTTAATTCTCACATTGGCCTATAATCTTATCAATTTATTTCATTCCCTTATTTCCTAAGTTTCTAATGACATAAATTTCATGCAATTTGGTTAATTATATCGGGAGTTATATCCCAAAAACTATAGGTTGTTTGAAAATAAGGACGATAACCAGAACTCAACTTAAAAACGGAATTCAAAACTCTTAGAGGTATAGTCAGATTTTAGTTCCTCCATGAAAGTTTTATCCCTATGTCTCTGGTTTAATCTCTAATTGAAATTATCCAATTTGGAAGTCTACAGGTCAAGATATGGTCAAATTACAAAAATATGTTCAATGGAACCTATCCATTCGGTGAGGTACGCATCATAAATCAACTAATTTCGGTCTTATCATGCAAGAACAACACAAAAATACATCTAATTTACTTATGAAATACTTCTTTTATCAATTCCCCTAATATCACATTTATAAATCCAAACAAACATATCAAAAATTTCCATACATATTTCAAATTTAAGTATGCATAATCATGTCGAAGCAAACAAATTATCCATTTACCTTGTCTTTTACGTTAAGTACCACTATATCTCTTACCATACTTAGATGTAGTTAATTCATTATGTTCACTTCTTAATATACACTAGATATGATATAATACTTCCATAGTATATGTTAAAGCATTACATGCGCAATTGTGATGTTTACCAAAAATTGAAAAGAGGATCCGTAGCAACCCTTTAATATCTGGAGTCCCTGAATGTGAATGATTTTGTGCCCAATACATGCTTTCTCAATCCAAGGAGTAAGAAAAGATCACTTTCCTATTGTTTGTGTCCAACTAAAAATGGTGCCATGAAACCCACAAAGGTTGGTTGTTAGGCCTATATTACGCGTGCATTATTGGTTCTTAAAGTGTTCTTTGCGGACCCAAATAAGTATGAGAGAATTGATTACTACTTACTGGAGAATTCCTAAAAGGAGATGCTAACTGCTACAATGAAAGAGTCAAAAGGGAGTGAAGAACCTAGCAGAAGCTTTCGCATGCAAGGAGAGCAATTCGGGGTGTCAAAAACAACTGAGTAGAAAATAGTAGAGGTTGGATGAATAGAACCATTACAAAGATATTATTAGCTAGTACGATGGGAAGTCATCGATCTATGCCTTTGTATCTTTTTTCGGAGCCTATAATACAATTTTGGTTCCTCAAAAAAAGACTATTATTATTATGCGGGGGAGGGGGGTAGTAACGTCAATTAAGCCAAAGCTGGTCGACGACCGTCGACATTAGTTTTTTCTCGTTCTTTCAATAGTTGGGTAACGTCTCTTAAACCGGTGAAGGACGAACAGGAAGGAACAGATGAGCATTTCTCAAGTGCTTGTAAAGCAGAAAGCATGTAAAGACTGATGGGACAATGGAAACTAAGGTGGAGTTTACTTGCAAGTAATAGAACATCCCATTAAGTGGATGCTGCATTAATTTCAAGGAAACATGCTAAATAGGTAGGAAAGCTACCAGAATACTCCTTTCCTGGAAATTTAGAGATTGTTGACTTGTACTGATGGATTGGCTTTGGTGGTGAAGGATAGTGCATGGAAAATGCCAAGTCTTCTAAATAACTATTTTTATTTTGGTCTCACAGAACTATTGGGGCAGAGTATATATTAAAGAGAATACGAAAATATGTTATGTAATACATTCGTTAAGTTAATATTATAAGATCTAGTTTTCAGTTATGCACCCTGTCAAGATTCAGAGCGTTGACGAAACCCAAAGTCCCTCACTTTGCCTCTGTTTCTGCTCATTCTTCACGGTGAAACTTGCTTTACCCTTCTTCTCTGCTTAACGAACCATAACATTGATTCTCTCATTTCGCTTTTCTTTCTTTCTATATTTTTTCTCTTTCAATCAGAACTGTGTGTTAAAGTCTTTGGCTTTCTGGGATTTCCCCATCTCGTTTCCTTGAAACTAAACGTCTCAGATCTATTTTTTTCTTGGTTCTTGATCTAAAGAACATCTTTTAACTCTTGCGTTTTCATTGTTTAGCGAATTCAAAATCTGGGATTGTTGGGTACTACAATTTACCGTGCTTCAGAAATAACGTTTATTTTTTTTCTCTTTAGTTTGGTTGTTCGGGTGCTAGTTGTAACTGTCCATATCAACTGATCACTACTATACTGAGATACTCTCGTGAAGATTGATTCGGACTTTTTTTTTTTCCTTATGCAGGTTTATGATTGACCAAGTTGATTTTCTCGTAAGGATTTGGAGAAGCTATCTTTTTTCTCTTGGGTTGGTGCTTATATGTTATTGTTGGTAGTACCAATTTGGTTACTTTTGAGTGGTTTGGATTGTATTTTTGTGTACTTGGGACTCAAAAGATGACTGAGAGGAAGAATATGGGGAGAGTGTCGCCATTACTTTTGGTGCTTTTGGCGTTAGGATTTTTCTTTGCAACATATAACTTGTTAACCCTGGTATTAAATTCTAAGGAATCAAATTCAGTTGATGGGTCAGAGTTATCTGATCCTATTACAGAGATGCCTACTGAGCTAAAGATACTTGGAAACTCAAATTCTAAATTCCACATTGCCCTTACTGCAACCGATGCTCCATATAGCCAGTGGCAATGCCGGATTATGTACTACTGGTATAAGAAGGTAAAAGTAATGCGTGGATCAGACATGGGACAGTTTACTCGAATTTTGCACTCTGGAAAAACTGACCATTTGATGGACGAGATTCCAACTTTTGTTGTTGATCCCCTTCCGGAAGGTCTAGATCGGGTGAGCTTGACAAAATTTTTCTAACCTCTGAATTACAGTAATTTGTGTTGATTTTACAAAAATCATTTGGCTAGAAGCCTATTCTTGAAATAACCTTCAATAAATGTGAGCTCTCATTCAAGTTCCATGATATCCTGTTTGATGACTATTGGTCAACTTTTGCTATTTTTTGATTGTATCGTAGCAATTTGCAGGGACACTGAAGCTAGATCCCATTATAGTGTCCTGTGATGTCTGATAAAAAATCATAACCTGTCAATTGACAGAAATTTTGAGTTGTGCTACTTCATTTCAACACTCCAACTCTGCTGCTATGTTTAGTTTATTTTCATTATTTACTGATTTACAGTTTCATGCTCTATCCAGGGTTATATTGTCTTAAATAGGCCTTGGGCGTTTGTGCAATGGCTGGAAAAGGCGACAATTGAGGAAGAGTGAGTTTCTAAATTTGTCATGCATAATCTTTCTTCCAAGCTTGACCTCAACGACTTCTGAGAAGTGGGCCATTTTCTGATTGATGCAGATACATCCTGATGGCAGAACCAGATCACTTATTTGTCAAGCCTTTGCCTAACTTGGCTCTTGGAGAACATCCAGCTGGATTTCCATTTTTCTATATTAAACCCAAAGAACACGAGAAGATTGTTAGAAAATTTTATCCCCAGGAGAAGGGTCCCGTGACTGATGTAGATCCAATTGGCAATTCTCCAGTCATAATAAAAAAGGTAGCAGTTGTGTTCAGATGTATCATGTATGAATTGTTCTAACAAATTCATGCATTTCCTTTAATATTGTATTTCATGGAAGCCTTAGATGTGCCTATCGTTTATATAGTATGATTCACTATAATCCTCACACTTATGGTGTAGCATAATTTACTGTTTTTTGCAGTTGGAGGACAATATTTTTCATTCAGTAAAATTTACTCTTTATTAACTTGTGTTCAACAAAACTTTCACTTTTCAGTCTTTGCTGGAGGATATTTCACCAACTTGGGTAAATGTTTCATTAAGAATGAAAGACGACCCAGAGACTGATAAGACATTTGGTTGGGTATTGGAAATGTGAGTGCTGATTTAGAAGGTTATTTCTGTTTCAGTTCATGTATTGTCATACCATTTAGCTAATTCTTTTGTCTTCATCCATAATGAACTTAAGGTATGCATATGCTGTGGCATCAGCATTGCATGGTGTGCGGCATATACTTCGCAAGGACTTCATGATACAGGTAGCCCTGTGTCTATAATAAAGCTTCATGTATATTACTGTATCTTTTGGTCTAGAATTACAAGCATTCTTATATTTTTCAGCCACCTTGGGACTTGAAACTTGGGAAGACCTTTATCATTCATTACACTTATGGGTGTGACTATAATATGAAGGTAGGTTCTGTCTTATTTTATGGACCAGCCTAGAGACCTGATGTTTTCGGTTATATACAAATACCTTTTCATTTTTGTTGCTCCAGATTTTTTTTTGCAAAAAGCTTACTACGAGAATTCTTGTTTTTTTCCCTAATATCAGTTTTAAACATTTTGGTTATAACCCAGGGAGAACTGACATACGGAAATATTGGAGAGTGGAGATTTGATAAGAGATCATATCTTAGTGGTCCTCCCCCAAGGAACCTCACGTTACCTCCACCAGGAGTTCCTGAAAGTGTGGTAGGTCCATATTGTTTTTCATAGAGGGTATAAGGGTGATGATAATTTAGAGATCTTGAGAGAACATAATTCAGGTTGTTAATAGGTATTACTGGAAGTTTGAACCATGCTTCTATAACATGATTTAAGGTGAATAATAAGTGTAATCAAGTTGATATTGAAAGAAATTAAATGACTTATTAATGGATACAGGATGCAATTAATGAGGGGGATTGTTCACCTTCCTCATATTTTCTTATTTTAATCTAATTAATTATGATGCAAACCAAAGCTCGAAGTTAGTCCCTCACAATCATAAGCTATAAATGCAAATTTTCATTTAGAAGAAGTTTATTATTGTTGTTTTAATGGCTCAGTAATCTTTACAATTTTACATGCTAATGCCTGTAGTCAGAATTCAACTTTCTCAGTTATATCTCCATAGCTTGATGTAAGAACATTCCAAATCCTAATAAAAAAACAAAAACAAAAAATCAATGCACTGTTGTTGAATTGTTCTTGGAGGCGGAACTGATGAACCAATATTCTACAATCAACATCTTTAGTAAGTAAAAACTTCATGTATTATCTTTAACAAGTGGTATCTGCATGTTCAAAGTATGTTAATTTCCATTATTGTACTCTTCTTTTGGTAGTCTTAATATTTACAGTGAATTTGGAAGGCTCTATACACCCATGTGCATTTATCATTCCTTGTAACTGCCTGCAGGTCACGCTTGTAAAGATGGTCAATGAAGCCACAGCTAATATTCCAGGATGGGACTTGGTAAACAGTGGTTGATAATGGAGGTCGGATCATCGACTTTAAGACTCTCTCTCCGAAAGATAAGAATTTTGATCCTTTCTTCATAGCAACAGTATACTTCAAAGGAGATTAAATCCCAATACTTGACAGCGTCTCAGAGCAGTGGTATAGATAGTAAATAGAAACTTACACGTTAAAGTCAGTACTTTTGATTATTGAGCTCAGCAAACACTAGGAAGGCATCTGAATTCTTTTGTACGCTTATCTATCACTGTTGTCGTCTTTTTGATTGTCTACGGAACTGTAAATTGCAAGTCTTTGTTGTTTGGTTTTCTTGTAACATGTTTGACATGGAAACAAACTTAGTTGCAACAATTTGTTGTTGTTTTTTTAAGTAGTTAATAGGTTAAGATGGTGTGTTCCAGCCACAATGCAATCAGAAGCATCCTACTAGAGTTTAGTTTTTTAAGAATGTGTTATGGTGCTGAATCTGTAAGGAGATGCATAATTCAAGTGGCCATCTCAACGTGACTAAGGAACTTGAGAAGTTCAATAATAAGCAGCTTTGCTCCTAGTAATAGAGAGGAAAATATAAATGTAAGCAAAAAGTGAGGATATTGTTCTATTTACCTTACAAGGTTTTTGGGATAGAGTGGAATTTACAGGGAAAGATGGCAAGGAGATGGAGTTGAAATGGAAGTAGAACACTTGCATCAAGAAGAAATGAAAAGAATTTCTCACACGCTAGACATATTTAACAGCAATCTAAGTGGAATGGTTATTATTATTAGCTTTTCTCAAGGCTTCTCGGTAGTGGGGTCTTGTGTTCTTGTGGTGAGGGATGGTCTCATTTGAACAATTCGGTCAACATTCACTCCCATTCTCTTGGCTTCAATTCCAGCCTGGAAGAATCGTTTCACAGCATCTTCCATATACTCCTTCCCTTGTTTCACTGTCATTTCTTTTCCTATGGTACTAGGATAGCTACTCAACAAATGATCTCCTTTTAGTACTGCTGCCAGTTGGATGAGCTCCTGCTGGAATTCACTAAGCTTTGCCTCATCATTTGGCTCGTTGCTCCTGATCTTGGTAGGATTTGGAAGTAGCTCTATTCAATTCAGCAACAGTTAGTGAGAGATTATAAACAGTAAAACACGTAATTAATAGACCCACACCGACCTGGGCAATCAGTTCTGGGTTGGGTCCTGCTCTGAACAATGCTCTCGAATGTACCGGCCCATGCGTCCCTCTTTGTGAGGAAGGCAGAAGTCAGGTTGAAGATCTTCTTCACGGTGGCCGGAATGGACGAGTGTTCATATTGTGAGGTTGGATATGGTGATCCGTTGGGACCGTGTACAACTGCATGCACATCACTCCAAATAAAACTCATGTTGTTGGTCGTTTGAATGAATTCAATTCAATGTTTGGTCGTAATCCACAAGAATTCCGCTTTTCATGGTTGGCTTTAATTTAATTTCACATGAAGATGTGGGTCTAAAAAGGATTAGTGTGAATGTGCATAGTTAATTGCTTTCTCTTAAAGTTATGCTGCTAAGGGCTTTTGGTATTATTTGTAATAGCTACTTCAACATTCTCCTAACGCTTAGTTCGAGAATGACTAGAACACGCATCCGTTGCTTTAAGTCAACCAATTTGGCCTAGGAACTTCATTTTCTAACCATAAGGATAACCATTAACCCACCAAGTGATTATAAGTGGAAGAAGCAATTGCTTACCAGTACCCTTCTCTATCCAAGGTGAGACCATTATGGTTGGAACCCTAACTCCCAATCGATCAAAGTTGAAAAGGAATGGCTCAGGACCCACAATTCCGTCAGGATTTGGGATCCCATCAACTGGGGTTGGTACATGATCGTAAAATCCTCCATGCTCATCGTATGTGATCACCAATAGAGTTTCATTCCACTGTGGGCTACCCCTCAACGTCTCGTACACCTTTACAGTCAAACTTCATACATATTACAACATCACCTCAGAGAAAAGGAAAAAACCAAAAACAAAAACAAAAACCTACCTCCTTCACAAAAAGCTGGCCTTGGTAGACATCATGGGACGGATGATCATCATTGGCAGGGGAGATTTTGACGTCCATGTACCTCTGCTCTATCACCACATATCCTGGTAGCTTCCCTTGTCGTGCATCCGTCTTGAAGAAGACATCGTAAGGACGGAACCTAGATATGTACTTAAGCTTCCTCAAGTTCTTGTAGAACAATGTCGCCGGAATATTCTGCCAGTATACTGCCCAAGATATTCCTGCCTCATCCAGGTTTTCCATTATCGTTCTTTGTGGGTATCCCTTTACAAGCAACGTCGAGTTGTTGCTTGTTGCTCCATGAGATGTACCTGAATGAACGTACAACCGATTTGGTTGGGTCGATGCCGGAACTGATGCAAACCATCTGAAATACCACACTTATGGCGATAATTAACAATCAATAATCTGTGATCACAATATGACGCAAAGTGAGGCAAATGCTGCATTGGATTAAAGCTAAAACAATTGAACTAGTATTTGACGCTATTTTTGGTACTGTTACGGAATTTTCGTACTCCCAAGGTGTATAAATTCATGATTTCTCCTCAAGAAATATCAAATCTTGCTGATCATGATAAGGAAATAGAAGATTATATTGCCAAGCTAATGATAATTAGCATCTTTGAAAATGGAAATTTCCAGATTTACCTGTCAAAGACGGCGAACTCTGATACAAGAGCTTGGTAGACAGGAACCTTATCAGGCTCAAATCCATTCATGACGTCCCGCGACAAGTTGGCGGATGGGTCCATGGAAAATGCCTGTTGAGCGAAGCCATTCATTGCAGGGTCTTTGGAGGTGTCACTAGAGCCGAATATCTGCTCTCTTATGGCCTGAAATGAGTGACCGGGATCAGGATCTACGTACTGCGCCTGGTTCTTAAAGAAGAATTTGGGTGACTGAGGGTCAGTCGTGTTCAATGAGTTGGATTGAGTTCCATCAACGCCGTCGATTTCAGGGTTGATTTTCTTCATCCAACCCAGCATGTGGTCAAATGACCTGTTCTCCATGACCAGGACAACGATTGTTTTAATGGGACTTGCATGGGTTTGGCCAAGGAGGAGTGGGAGAAGGAAAACGAAGATAGAGGCAGCCAAGGAAGCTGGTGTCCTTGAGGCCATGTTAGTTTCACAGTAGATGAGAGAGAGACAGAAGTGAAAATGTGTTGCCTTCGTGTCACTGAGTATCTGATAATGTCAGACCCGTGAGCAATCTAATCTTTGATGTGGGTGATCTGCTCTGCTCTATTTAAGGAGAATCCAGCGTTCTGTGAACAAGTGGCGCGGTGATTTTTATATATATATAAATAAAAAGAAATTATTGAAAATGAAGAATGGCAATTTATATTTTATAGGAACAATGGTTACAAACTTACGATACAAAAATCGGAGTATAGAAATCAGTCCTGGCAGTAATGCTAAAAAGACGAGACTTGCCCGTTTAGTTAATTATTATTTTTTTGATGATATCTTGATCTGCTCCTTTCCTTTTTAGTTGATTTTTAGCGGAATTGCGTCAAGTCACATTGAATTTCACCATTTGCTTTCAATTATTTGCATTCGAAGTTCTTCTGATCGCGACCCCTCAAAACTGTTGTTCAAAAAGTATAGAATAATTATGGAGGAGCAGTGGACGGGACGTTGGTAATGGTATGATATACCTTTCCATTTATTTTTCTGCCTCTCATTTATTTATATCCCTTGCCTAATGTGAAGAAGATTTTAATAATAGTGTATTAATTTTCTTTTCAATCCATAGTAGTAACTTTTGTCCTTAGATTTTAAAGATCTCTTGTTGTTTATTTTACTCTTTATAAATAGATACATGTTTTACAGTATTTGCTGAAAGTGCAGGTGGTATGGTAATAATAATAATAACGATTGAATTGAATCATATACACGTTTGCTTCCTAGTTTAGGAGACACACACTTAATTCGCCATAGTGGGGGAGCAGACTCGACCCTATAATGAAATGAAACTCGCTTTAGAATGTCAAAATTTGAGTGGGAAATGGGAAACTCGAGAGTTTATGGAATTGGAAGCCAACTGCAACAAATTTAATGATTGAATCAAAATGTCGTCCACGGATTAGAAGAGAGTGGCTTGCCACCTAACACGACCGCGTAATAATTATTGACTTATGAGACAGCCACAACACGACGGTGTAAGAGCGTGACTTATGATACAGCCACGCCACGACGGCGTAATAGTACAACTTTTAAGCTAACCGCTCCCCCCAATTATGAGTAGACAGTGGCCTGTGGCCAGTCATTTGTATGCTCCTTTTTGTCTAATTCACATTCATAAGTCAAAGCTACCCGGAGATTACAATTCTTGATAATTTATCTTATACACATTTACATACTAATAAGTCCGTAGCAGTTACTGATAGTTAATAAGTAAAGTGGCACTAAAATCCATAAGACTTTAAAAACGATCTTCCTAATGTTCTGCTATTAAGAATATGGTCCGTTCAAGATTAACCCTCAACCACGCAAACATTAGTACCCATGTTTCATTAAATTTTTCTTTTGTGATGGGCAAAAGAGGTGTTCTGATTTTAAAAGCCATGGGTCCCTATTCTCTTTCTTATACACAAGACACACCATCGCATAGTAAGAAGAAGAGGTCAGAAGATTCAAGCACCTCAAGAGCTGGACATCACCGGAGCAATGGCTGGAGGTATCAAATTTTATTATGCTTCCGTTGCCAACACGTGAGAATATTATACATACATCTTGTCTAATGTAAATTTATTGTATGAGATGAATGTTGTGTTTGGTTTATTATTTCATTTGATATAAGAGCCTTAGCACCTCTGCCTTGCTTCTATTGTTTGAGAAAATTTGTCTTTGTTATGTTCTGTTCTCGTTTTTTTTTGGTCCGTAAATGATGAACTTGAAGTTGTTGAATATTTCAACGTTTTTTGTTTATAATGGACGTGAGAATCGCCTTTTGATGCTCCATAGAGCTCAAAACCATGACTGGACCATGCAAAAAGGAGGGACGACGATGATGGCTTCAGACGTTGCCATCCATGCAGTGTCGCATGGTCGGTTTTTTGACGTCTCAAGCACGTCGCCTGGTCGTCATCATCCCATCGACGACCATCATCCATCCTCCGACGTCTCTTGTTCATCTGGTGCACCGGAGATTCAAAGGGTTGTAGCCGGGTTACCCCCGAAGGTGACCCGGCTGGAGGTTGAAGACAACCTGTGATTTTTATTTTTTAGTTTTTATTTTATTGAAAATGTTATTAATATTAATTGTGTTAATATTAGTAATTAATTAGGTTAATCTAGACCTAACCCATTTTGTTGTGATTTTCTTTATAAAATCATTTTGGTATTAATATTTTATGAAAATATTATTTTAATTGTGTATGTCTTATATTGGAATTATTTTAGACATTCTAATTATAATTGTTTAATTATTTGCAAAAATTATATGTGATTAATTGAAAATTGTTTGTATAAATTTATGATCATTATACATGCAAGAATAGATTTAATAATTTGTGCATTATTATTGATTTATTTGCATTATTTATTAATTGACGCAAATGTTTTATTTAAGCTGAAGATGATGTGAGTGATTAATATGATTTTAATTAATTGGGAGTGACCATAACATCTCAAATTAACTAAGATTATATATTTAGTTTTAAGATCATATTACATCATTAATTGTAATTAATCATATGTGATATGATAAAAATCTACCCACAAGAATTTTGTTATATTTATATGATTAATTAGGACGAAATATCGAATTATATTTCTTAATCTAGCCACAGGAATTAAGAAAAGGAATAGAATTCAATAGTTTTGTCATAAAATTTAGGATGAATCTAATTGAGTTGAACTTTAGCCTACAAGCAAGTCTTACATCACTAGATTCACCTATTAATTGCATGATTTACATTGCTAAACCATGAATTATTATTGGCCTCGAATTTTATAGATAACAAGTATATAATTTTTTATTTCTTAATTTGCAATTACTCATACTGTGAATAATTTTGATATTAAGTTTGATATTCTTGAATTAAGAGTTGACAATTATAAGGTTTGGAATGAGAGAATTCTATTTCGTTTGAGCTGGATGGATATAGACTATGCTATTAGGCAGGACGAACCAGTAAGTATGACTGAGAACAACACTCCAGATGTTGATGCCCTTTATGATAAATGGGAGAGACCTAATCGTCTCTCTGTGATATTCATAAAGACCAAGATATCTGTTGGAATTCATAGTTCTATCGAACAACATAGTAATGTTAGAGATCTATTGATGGCCATTGATGAGCAATTTGCTACATCTGATAAGGCCCTTGCCAACACTTTGATTATTCAGTTGTCTTCCTTGAGGCTCACTAGGATAAAGGGCATACGTGATCATATCATGCATATGAGGGACATAGCAGCTTAGTTGAAAGTGTTGGAGGTTACTATATCGGAATCTTTCTTAGTGCATTACATTCTGTACACTCTACCCCAACAATACGGTCATTTCAAAATCTCTTATAACACACATAAGGAAAAGTGGTAAATCAATGAACTGTTGACCATGAGTGAGCAAGAAGAGGAAAGGTTGTTGATGGAAAAAGGTGAAATGGTTAATTTGACCATCTCAGGAAAGAAGAGGCAGGATCATGTCAAAAACAAGGGAAAGGACAAAATGTCTTCTTGGTATGATATAAAGAAACCGTCTAAGTGTTTCTTTTGCAAGAAGAAGGGACACATGAAGAAAGATTGCGTTAAGTTCAAGAACTGACTCGAAAAGAAAGGTACTCAAATTTCATTTGTTTATTATGAATCTAATATGGTTAATGTTAATCATAACACATGGTAGATTCATTCTAGTTCTACAATCCATGTTTCAAATACCTTGTAGGGTATGCAAAATCTAAGGAAGTCAGTAGGAAGTGAACAATTCATCTATTCAGGAAGCAAGACAAGTTCACATGTGGAAGCCATTGGCACCTTTAGTTTTGTTTTAAGCAGTGGCTTTATTTTGTGTTTGGAAAAGACCTTTTATGTTCCAAATTTCTTTAAAATTTTGTTTTTTGTATCAAGACTTGTACTTTTGGCTTTTCCTTTAACTTTTTCAGATTTTGATTTCAGTTTATGTAATGGATCTAAAGTTATTGGTTATGGTGCATTATCTGATGGCTTTTATTCCATTCAATTACAAAATGATGATGCCTATAATTCGATGCATGTCACTGCTGGATTGAAACGATGTGTTGTGAATGAAGATTCCTCTATGTTATGGCACTATAGATTAGGACACATCTCCATTGAGAGAATTAAGAGATTATTAAATGAAGAGGTACTTTGGATTTTGCTGACTTTGACACTTATATGGATTGCATTAAGGGTAAGCAAACTAACAAGTTTAAAAGGGGTACTAAGAGGAGTACAAACTTGTTAAAAATCATACATACAGATATTTTTTGTCCAGATATGGACGCAAATAGTCTCAAATAGTTTATCACCTTTGTAGATGATTATTTGCAATATATGTATCTCTACTTACTTCGTTCTAAGGACAAAGCTTTGGATGCCTTTAAGATGTTTAAGGTTGAAGTGGTGAATCAATGTGAAAAATTGATTAAATCGTGAGATCAGATAGAGGTGGCGAGTACTATGGTAGGTACACTGAAAATGGACAAGCATCTGATCCTTTTGCGAAGCTTCTTCAGGAACATGGGATTGCTGCCCAGTACACCATGCCTGGTTCTCCGGACCAAAATGGTATGGTAGAAAGAAGAAACCAAACCTTAATGGACATGGTGAGAAGTATGAGGAGTAACATAAAACTTTCTCAATTTCTGTGGACTGAAACTCTAAAGATGGCTGTGTATATATTAAACCAAGTTCCAACCAAGGCTGTCTCGAAGACACCTTTTGAGTTATTTAAGGGTTGAAAACTGAGTTTGAGACATATACGCATTTGGGAATACCCGTATAAAGTGAGAATTTACAACCTAGAAGGGAAGAAGCTAGACCTAAGGACCATTAGTGGGTATTTCATTGGATATGCTGAAAGGTCTAAGGGATATAGATTCTATTGTCTATCTCACAGCACTAGAATTGTAGAATCAAGAAATGTAAAATTTCTTGAGAATGACTTGTTTAGTGGGAGTGATAATTTTCAACATAGTTTTTAAAAAAGGCCATTATGAACCTCAACCCTCTAGTTCAAGTGACAGATTGATTATCATACACACCCCTCAAGTTGAAACAGGTGTTGGACAAACAGTTACTGAAGTTCCACAAGCTATTAATGCAAATCCAATAGATCAAGTTGTAAATGAGGAACAACCAGAAATAGTTGAGCAACTAGTTGAACAACAGGTTGAGTAACAGGTTCTTCGTGAGGATAATGATACAACATTGAGGAGATCTACTAGGGTTAGAAGGTCAGCATTACCTAGTGATTATATAGTGTATCTACAATAGTCAGATTACAACATTAGAGCTGAAAACGATCCTGAAATGTTTTCACAGGCCATTAGTTCTAAGGAATCAAATCTGTGGTACAATGCCTGAAAGATGAGTTGGATCTATGGCGTCTAACCAAGTTTACGATCTTGTTGAGTTGCTCAATGGTGTGAAAGTCATTAAATGTAAATGGTTATTTAAGACAAAGAAAGACTCACGAGGCAATATTGAGAGATATAAGGCAAGACTTGTTGCCAAAGGGTTCACTCAAAGAGAAGGAATCGACTACATAGAGACATTTTCTCCTATATTTAAGAAAGATTCTCTTCGTGTAATCATGACATTGGTAGCTCATTTTGATCTTTAGTTACATTAAATGGATGTAAAAACGGCATTCCTCAATGGTGAACTAGAGGAAGAGGTTTACATGAAACAACCTGAAGGATTCTCCTCTAGTGATGACGAGCATTTAGTCTGCAAGCTTAAGAAATCCATATTTGGATTAAAACAAGTCTCCCGATAGTGGTATTTAAAATTCTATGAGATTATCACTTCATTCGGTTTTGAAGAGAATATAATGGATCAATGTTTATAATAGAAGGTTAGTGAGAGTAAAACTTGTTTTCTTGTTGTTATACGTGGATGACATTTTACTTGCGATTAGTGATAAGGGGTTGCTATATGAGGTAAAACAATTTCTCTGAAAAAATTTTGATATGAAAGATATAGGTGAGGCATCTTATGTCATTAGCGTTAAGATCCATAGAGAAAGATTTCGAGGCATTTTGGGTAAAGTTTTAGAGAGATTTCGGATGAAAGATTGTGCCCCAAGTGTAGCGCCCATAGTGAAGGCTGATAGATTCAGTTTGAATAAATGCCCGAAGAATGATTTTGAACAGGAATACATGAAGAACATTCCATATGCTTCAACTGTTGTAAGCCTTATGTATGCTCAGTCTGTACTAGACTTGATATCGCATATGTTGTTGGAATGTTAGGTAGATATCAGAGTAATCCAAGTGTTGACCACTAGAAAGCTGCAAAGAAGGTTATAAGATATCTTCAGGGGACAAAAGACTACATGATTATGTATAAGCGAACTGAGAACCTGGAAGTAGCTAGATACTCTGATTCAGACTTTGCTAGTTACATTGATTCAAGGAAATCAACATCTAGTTATATTTTCATGCTAGCTAGTGGAGCTATATCTTGGAGAAGTGCCAAGCAAACACTGATTGCTACTTCCACTGTGGAGGCTAAGTTCGTATCATGTTTTGAGATCATCTCGCATGGTGTATGATTGAAGAGTTTTATATTTGGGCTTAAGGTTATCGATTCAATTTCCAAGCCATTAAGGTTGTATTGCGACAACTCAACTGCGGTCTTTATGCTAAAAATAATAAGAGTGAAAGTCGAAGTAAGCATATCGACATTAAGTATTTAGTCATAAGAGAACATGTTAAGGAAAAGAAAATTGTCATAGAGCACATTAACATTGATTTGATGGTTGTGGATCCTTTAATTAAAGATATGCCACCTAAGCAATTTAAGGGTCATGTAGTGCAAATGAGACTTGGTTCCATAATGTGATTTTTGATGTACATTTGTTGTTTCAATAAAACTCTTATTTAATTTAATTTGATATTTTCTCATATGGTTTTGTGCACACACATATGTTTGATTGTTTTGAGAAATGTCATTTAATTTGGATCTAGAATAAACATATGATTCATTCATTAAGTTTAAGGGTGGCTAATATGAGAAATTATATATATATGTAATACATGGAAGATAACACTCACTATAAGAGAACCTATCGCCATGATTTATATATATTTGGTTTCTTGTTATGTTTGATCTTGAGTTAAATAGACCAAGTGGGAGAATATAATATTTTTAAAAAAATCTTCCTACTGTTCATACTGTTAAGAATATGGTCCATTAAGGATTTAACCCTTAACAATGCAAACGGTAATGCACATGCTTCATTAAAATTTTCTTCTGTGATAGGCAGAAGAAATGTTGTGATTTTAAAAACCTTAGGTCTCTATCCTCTTTCTCATACACAAGACACACCATCACAGTGTGGGAAGAACTTAGAAGATTTAAGCACCTCAAGAGCTGGACATCACCGGAGCAATGGCTGGAAATATCAAATTTTATTATGCTTCCGTTGCCAGCACATGAGAATATTATACATGCATCTTGTCTCACGTAAATTTATCGTATGAGATACATGCTGTTTGGTTTATTATTTCAAAATCTTGATTGCCATTTATGATAATTGGCTTTTGTCCAATAGATTAACGTCTTTTAAACACCCAATTTATTTTGGGAGAATAACGTACAATGCCTGTTCTAGGGAACACTTCGATTACTGCCATTGGAGCCTTTCTACATCCTCTTGACCACAGTTTTACGCTAGACAACAAGCTTAAAATAATTCACATGATAACATCCAAGGAATATTTAAACACAAGGCATTTTAGTTTTGACAAAGCTTTGTGAGAAATGGCAAAGACTTCATCCGTCCTATCACTCTAGCCAGTGTAAACTGAGCAATGGAAGTAAATCAAAAACCATTTTAAGTGAAATCTTAATACCAAATAATCTCCCACGACCTTTGGCGATTGAAACCATATACATTGATACAAATGACATCCAACAGCAAGAGTTCTTTTAACATATTTTAAGTCCACATCCCACAGTTTATTTCTTGGACCCTTTCAACTCAAACAAGCGTCACAAGTTCCTTCTCCTAATAACTAAATACTTGGTAAAGCAATAACTAAAAATGTCTTCCAAGAAGAAACTCCATCATACATTAAACTTCCACTCAGCCGTACATATGCTCTGCCCCACTCATGCTGTAATCAGCATCCTGCCATCCAAATCCGAGTACCAATACCAAAAATAAGCACCACCAGTTGGACCATAATCCTGAATTTATGTGGACAGGACTGGCCAAGTACACAATAAGGTATCAAACTGCCCACCATATGGCACCAGCAATTCTTTAAGCTAGACATGATGGAAGTATAGTAGATAAGTCCACTATATCTTCAATCCACCAATCCTCCAAATTTAAGCTTAAGCTGCCCTCATAGACACATTACATCTCCCTTCAAAATTGATCTGACAATGCATTAACCTCTTACGAACTGCAGATCATTAGGATGCATCAATAGTTGCCCCCACCACAGGAAGCAGAGGCCCGAAAATCTGCATTTTAAGCGAAAAATTGTCAGCTCATAGCATGAATGAGAAATTTTATTTTCCAAGTGAACAGGCAAATATATGATCACATGCAACAGCTTATGGAACTTCAGTTGATAATGTTACAAATATGGCAACATAAAAGGTAAGTAAAATGTGAGCACATATGTTCAGTGGGCACACAAAATGCTAGAGGACAGAAGGCTGCAGATAAGTAATTTAAAAAGGCAGTCATCTAGAACAGCAAGCCCACCTGATTCCCATAACCGTAGGCACCAGAAAAAAAAAATTTATCCGGATATGGGCACTATATTTTCCTACAAATGTTAGTTTACAGAGTTATGCTGGCTTTAAGACCCTAGTAGATCGCTCAAATGTTTCAAACAACTAAATATAATGGAAAAAGGAATCAAAGATGCATGTGTGATAACAAACTGTCACCCTAAACGATATATTATACTCATTATACTGGAATTCAAAAAACATAATAAAACATCACTTTTCCATTTCAACTGGGAAAAGTTATAAGCTAGCGACATGGAGAATAACAATTAACCAGAGGATAATCTAGTTGCTTCTAATCAGGTTCTAAGCTGCCTTAATCCAATAGCGTAACCAGCAAGACACCAAATTAGTCACATAATAAAGATAACGAAATAGAAAGGGTAGATAGGTACTTACTTGATTAGTAGCAAGAGTTCACGACGAGCCAACACTACCATGCTCCAACAAAAACTTAAATTGAAATTAACAAGGATAGCTAAGTTGGAGTTGTATCGGTAGCAAAAGGACACAGCACATTCACCGAAATCATGTTTAGACCCTCAAGAAGAAAGATGAAAGTTAAAGAAGAGCAATTCCCACGAAAAAAACACAGTATAAACAACATTTAAGTACCAGGGTGTAGGATAGAGAAAGCTCATCTTTACCATCTAAGCCATCATTCTGATTTCACACAACATAACGACCACTCCAGATTGACTGTCCATGATATTGCTCAGGTGTTGGACTGAACTGCTGATTTCCATTTATTAGTTGCTCTTGCTGTAACCGTTCTTGTTGCACTCTAAAGTGCTCAATGCCCTGGTAGTTCTGCCAATCTTTTTGGTTTTCCATCTGAAACTGAACGGTGGGAGCCTGTTTTCCAGGAAATGGGAAGCTGATTGCTTCAGACAAGCCATTGTTGTTATTTAGATATTGAGGTGTCATATGAGCAACTAAAGCAGAGGTGCTATTAAATCCTGAGCTTTTTGTTGACAAAGGCATTTGATATCCATCCAACCAGCTATAATCATCCATTAATGGAGCATTGTTCATTGAATCGCATCCAGAAACAGGTTCAACAACTTGTTTAGGAGGTACAGGATTAAAACCTGGGGGAGGTCCATGGTGCCTCACAGGTCGACTAACTGGAGTTTTTCTTGTTGCTGGAGGCAAAGCTGCTGATGTCTTCACAGCCATATCATCAGTAAGAACTCCTGAAGATACAATGACATCAATCTTGGATGGAATTACAGCTTCTGATGTATGAAGCGGATCAGAAAAGATATTATCATTATTTGAATTCAAAGTCTGCTGAAATGGCACTTGACAGACAACAGGCGGAACTATGCTCAATTCCTTTTGAATTTCATGATTACTAGTCACATGTCCATTCTCCATGAAACGGACACTCTTTATGTTGTTAGCAAGTGAAGCAGCTTCTTCTGCTGACCATTTTGAAGTGTACTGTGGAATAGGCTGCAGGTGCTCAGGGAGACTGCCACTTGTAGTTGCCAAAATATGAGGAATTGGGCCAATAACAGCTGGCTGCCGAAGATTACCAAGAGGAACTACAGCAGAACCACCATAAAACTGATGATCACCTTGAGGTACAGTTAGACCAGGTTTCAAGCCTTCAAAAACAGCCCATCGGGTACTAACCACATCAGGTTGCTTCCGTGTCACTGCTGGCTTAAAGACAATTACTTCATCTTCCTCTTCCCCTTCCACATATAGCTCCTGATTAGGCTGCATCATTCCCAAACTCACCGCTGTCTCAATAGACATATCTTCCTGCAAACTCTTTGTATCAAAAGTCAAAACATCATCCTCAGCAATTTGTGAATCAGCAGCTATAACAAATTTGTTCTTTCGGGTATCAAAACATAATGATTTCTGATCAATGCTAACGATATTGGCTAGAGCCTTCCCAGCAGCTAGAATCCTTTTGATGCGAGCTAACTTTTCCTTGCTTCCATTAGCACCAAATGGGTGCTTCCTTGAGAAATCCAAGATGGTTTGTGCAGGGAGAAGTGGCAAAAATCCTCTCAATTCGAAATCTTCCCACAAAGCAAGTAGGTTTTCTGTCTCCCCTTCTTCGTAGCGGTGCATATTATGAAAGCAAGTTTCATCCTCATTTCCATCCAGTAACATCGAGCAGCATGACAATATTTTGTTCAAGAATGAAATAAACTGATACCAGAAATGTGACCAAACAGAAGCCTGTTTCTCATCAACATAACTGCCTGATGCAACATCAGGACAGCATGCCAGCCATTCCACAAAAATCAAGATGCCAGGTAGAAGGAAACTTATAGTAGGATTGTGTAACTCTGCACATCTATATAGAACATGCCCCATAAACTCAAATACAGCAGTAAATGCATTCTGAAGTAGAAAAGGCTGGTGCACAATCCCTGCATATGTCTGGCCTTCAACCTCTCTTTTCCCATTATGAACTGAGAATATAAGAATGGAGATGAGTCGAACTATAAACATTCCATTCTCAGAAGCATCTGAACCAAAATTCAACTCCTCTTCTGGCCCAGAAGAAAGAAGCTCACAGAATCCACTGCTCGCCAATTTTAGAACTTCTGCAAATGTTTCCAGGCTGGACAAGATAGGAAAAAGAAGTAATTATCTAGGAATCCAGATAATAGGGTCTGAACAAAATGCCATGCACTTAAGAAAGAATACCTTGTACGAGTGAAAAGAATGCCATTTAGTCGTATAAATTGGATACAAAATGATTTGCGCATCTCAAAGACTTTGGAGGCCCTTTCCTTCTTAGCAACAGCTTCTAAGTTTGCATCTCTGGACGCAAATGGTGCATCAACTTTTCCTTTTCCCTTTCGTTTTCCTTTTCTAGCCAAGTGCTCATATGACTCTTTAAGCAGAAGGCTGTGATTCTGGCGGTTCTGTAAAACAAAGGACTAGTATGAAATCATTGTTTTACCTTAACCATCTGGCAACGTCATAAAAAACGTTTCTTGCAGTTAATAACTTAATGTTTGCAACCTAACATCAATTAACACAAGCCCTTCTTAACCTGTTGTTTCCAACTGCTTAAAAGATATTATCAAATTCTGCGTTTAAGTCATCTAAACTCAAAAGCCTAAGCATCAAACAAGTTTAATAGTCAGATAGGACTTTCAAAAGTTTTAAACACGGCCATTTCAAATTGATATTCATGCTGTTAATTTAGAGCCCATTTCTGCACTTGGCCATAGAAGTCAATACAATTTTATACAAACTTGAATTGTCCATAATACTTAGCACTTGAAACGAAAGATAAAGAGAAAGTTAGAAATTTATTGTTCTTCCAAAAAGTATGTTAAGTGGCAGATCATAATACCTACTTTTTCCCAATAGTTGTAACACAATTTTAAACACTGCATGTTCTAAACTAAAACTAAATGTTTGAGAAAAATAACAAACAAGAACACAACTAGAAGGTACCTTCTCAAAAGCAACAATCAAATTGTCTCTTGCAGTTGCAAAGGGGTTATCTACAGACAGACTCCTGAAATACCGATACACTGCCACCAGCTCATCACCCGAATAGGAAGCCAAAATAGCAAGCTGAAACGTGTAAAAGATTTATAAAACTGAAAACAACAAATTCATTTACATATTAGAATAAAAATGCAAGCTTATGCTACAGCAATAATAAGAAAACATAAAAGAACTATCAACCTGATGATGCGGATTCCCACTTGAAGGCCAAAGAGATGCAGCTTGCAAGTAGTAACTTGAAGCTGCTGCATACTCACGGGTTTTTGAATCACCTTCCCCATAAAGTCCCTTATACCTGGCGAGGTCACCCAAATATATCAAACAACGGTGACAAGAGATAAAGCCTTTCTTTATATCAGTTGTTTTCTTGCAATCTTTTTCCATTACAATCCCATTATCTGAATCCTCAGAAAAGTACCCCAAAGGAAGCCCATACTTGGCCCTGATTTTCAGAATCAGATCATGGTAGAAACCTGTTGCTTCTGAAAGAAATGTTTTGAACTGAAGCCTAATTTTTGTAACTCGATCAGGTCGTGTTGAAACCTTTACACCTGGCGATAAGTTTGAGCCCGAGGAGGATAAAGTAGCACTGAAATGTGCCCTAAATTCCTCAATCTGCCTATAATGCAACTGCCATAGAGCATATTCTACATTGTGCTGCTCAGAAAAACCATGATCCTCGAGAATTATAGCTTCATAGTTCTCACGCATCTGCTGCCAAGCATTGGGATCTGATGGTACACGAGCATGAGCCGAACATCGGCGCTTATTCTCAATCTCTATATTCTGCATGAAAAGAATAAAGAGTTAGAACACATCAAACTCAATTTCAGAAGCAGCACATGGACATGCACAAATGCAAGATAGGGACACTCTTATGGAGAAAGGATAATTAAGCAGCAAAATTATATTCCATCTAACTACAAGGCAAACAACAAGGCTCCCAGTTCTTTGAGCAGTTAGGGAAAAGTAAAAAACGAGGGAAAGGCAAAAATACCTTTTCATAAAGTCGTTGAGCACGCTCCCACGTCAGAGCAGACATTTTGTCCATTTTCACAATCATCATCCATCAAATCACAACTTCATTCATTTTATAGATAGATATAGTCGTCAGTAAGATCTGCTGTCAAACAATAAAACAAAATGGGGGGGTTAGCCTAGAATTTTACAAAGAAGCCATGAAGCAAATTAGCATAGGCAAGAAGAACTGCTAAATAATCAATGATTTATCATCCAAAATCTATTCATTTACGAACATCAATAATTTGAAGTTTAACCAATTGGCCAACATTGCTTCAAAACCAATATTCAGAAATCATAAACTGGACAACCATGTCTAGTACAAATCCACAAGCACCATGATCATAAAAACTGAAATTTAGGATGACGGATTCGATCACCCAATCCAAGAGTTTCAAGTATCAACAATTAAGTAACTATTAACAGTGGACCAAGAAAAGAAACCTGACACTGTCAGATCAAAACCACAAATATTCAATCACGTAACAACAAAGCAACCAATCTGATCATACTATGATAAATAGGAATAAACTGATACCGAGCCTTCCAAAGATCTTATATGTCCTCCCTTTAAAAAAATAGGAGACAGTTCCGATTTCATTCTAATTCTCAAATTTATGATAAAAACAAAAAAGTAAAGCCAGAGTAAAAAAAAACAAAAAGAAAGAAAACGAATGCATACCGTTTCAGAACAACATTATCAACAGAGAATAATTTCCAAGAAAAAGAAAATCCATTACGAAATTAATCAACAGAGAAAAAAAGACGATCCGTGGAGATTATACAACGATCGTCGAAATGCAATAATCAACCACAAACAGACGCAAACACAAACAAACAAAAACCAATAAAATCAGAAGAAAATAGAAAAAAAAAGGAACAAAGATACCGGTAAAACCAGATCTAGAAGAAGGATATGGGTTAGTAGAAATTAGGAAGAAAAAAGGAAGAGATAGACATTGGTGATTTAGGGCTTGCTTGTTTGAAGTTAATTTGGGGATGAAGCTATTATAAATTGAATTCAATTCAAAGTGTTTTCTTCGCCATTTCCCATTCGCTTTCCAACTCTAACTCCTAAACGGCGGCGCCTAAGCTTCTAAATGTTTATTGTCTACTTTTGGGTAACGAAACGACTTAACAAAAGTTGGCATTGATTTTTGGCCACGCGCCAAGAGGCAGGGGATTTTAGAGAGTGCTTACCACTCGCTAATGTTCCAGATGGTAACATTTTAGAGCAATAGATTAATACTAAAGTTATGAAACTTGAAATCAATTTACAGATAGCTAACTAGTGGGTTGAGCTAGATTTGAATTTAGATTTGGACTAATTGGAAAGAGATGTTTTTATTTCACGCTCTTAAGTACTATTTTAAAAATCGGATCAAAAGTTAAATTGATAAGATAAGAGATTTAAGGATTTAAAAAGTTCAACTAGATCGTCATAAAATTAATTAAAGATTGAATAAAATTAAAAAATTTTAAATATGATTGAAAGAAATTGTTCTTACATATGAAAGAATTTAAAGTTTAATTAAAAAAGAAACTGTTAAAAATAATTGATTTGTGTTTATTTATAAAAATTGATTAATTTACAAAATTGACTGATTAATTAATAAAATAGTAAGTTTTTGATTAAATCGGTGGAGCTACCTAAGTTTTTTAATCATTGCTTTTAATTACACCTCTGATTGTAGTTTGATACAAGCATAAAAACTGGTTGCAATTATGGCAATGCCATGTATCTATTTAGCTATATACAAATTAAACAAGTAGAATTATTCAACAAATGACAAATTATAATTGAAGTACTCTTAATTCTTAGATAATATATAGACTATCAACATTTAAGAATAATTAGATTTCTCCGCTTAATGTTGTTTTTATAAGGATGTCTTTGATACATAGATAATAGTTTATCATAAACTTTAAACAAATTGATGGATAAGTAGTTGATAATTTAGTCTATTTACATGTACAAGTATATCAAAAAAAAAAGAAAAAGAAATATTATCATTTATAAGAATTTCTTCATAAATTTATAATTAACCCTTATCATATATCTTTCAACAATATATTTAAGGATAACAAATTAATCAATGCCTAACTTTTTAGGATATTTTTAATTTAGTACCAAAATTTTAAATTCTTTTAATTTATTGACTAACTTTTTAAAATTTTTATAAATCAAGTTAAAACATTGTTTTTACTGATGTGTCGTGTCCATTAAATGCTATATAGATATCTATTTATTAACCATATCAATAAAAACAATATTTTAACCTGATTTATATGAATTTTAAAAAGTTAGTATCTAAATTGAAAACTTTAAAAAAATTGATACTAAATTGATAAGATGTTAAAATGTTAAATACTTTTGAATATGTTATCTCATGTATTTATGAATACAAAAATCACTTTTTCTCGATTTCAGAGTAAACTTTTAATGATTAAGTAATGATGATATTCTTTTATAAGAGGATATGTAAAAGTATATGAAAAAAAGAAAGATATATAACTTCATATTTTCAGATAACCATCATCATTCATTAATTATTTTTCATATATCTTTTATTATGTGAAGTAAAATAATTTTAACAAAAGAAAGAGTATATCAATCCTTTAATTGAGGTCTTGTTGAGGAAGTTCATTCAATGCTATCCTCATATTCAATGTCTATTTTTTTTGTTTCTTACATAAATGTTGTAATAACATTAGGTTGTTTACTTGTGCAATTGTTGAAGATGTGACTTTTTTAAAAAAAGAATTGCATACAATTGAGCAAAAAAAAAAATATTTAATGAGATTATACAATTGAGCAAAAAAATAATATTTAATGAGATTAGCCATCTATTTGAAATTGCCAAAAAAAAGATTATAAGAATTAAGGAGATTCAAATATGTGGTTTTTATTATTACAAAATATGAAAATATTAATGAATTTATCCAAGCAATGACACGTAATATTGGAAAGTAATGCTGTAAGAGAAAATTTATAAAAAGTTTTGAAATTGTTTCTTGAAACTTGAATTAAATAAACAAGTTTAGAAAGGAATGATTCAAGAATTGAAATTCATGCTTGGTGATTTCTAAAAGGTGATTCTAGGTTTTGATAAGTTACATACAATGATTTATGTAGCTTGAAGGTTTAGAAGCAAGCTAACATTATATGGATATTGTTGTAGTATTGTAATCATAAGTTTCTTTATGGGTATAGGATTGAGGTTATTTAAGTAGTATTCGATAGCTAAAAGAAAGGGCTACAATCTTAAAAAGAAACATTCCAAATTAAGTTCAAATATAGACTTATGAATAGTACTTCAATTAATTAAGATGGATCAATTGCTTAAACCAAATTTTGTTTTTTAAGCCTCAAGCAATTATATTTCACTCAATAAGGAAGGGAGTGACCTTAAAATTGGCTACCAGGTTGAATAACAATATAAGAAGTATTTTTTAAAGCTAAAGAACTTGAGCAAACAAGAGAACCAAAATGAATTAAATACTACAAGGGTCAAAATGTTGAGTTAATTTAAGTTACTATATTCTAATAAAAGAAAGCTTTGTTATAGTGTGAGTTATGCAACTCTTAAGACAATTGTGTCATTGCGAGACTTAGAATTGTGTTGGAGAAAGTTATAAATACTCAAAGATTGTAAAATTTATCTTGATTCTTGAAAGAGATGAATTGTAATAGTTTACTCTCCACCCATCAAAGATGCCTATAGTGGATATGGAATTCTTGACCAAGTTTAGAGAGTGGATGTAAGCATAGGAGGACCAAACCACTATAACTAATAAGTATCCTTTTCTTCTCTTTTCTCTTAAAATTTTATATATTGCTCTTGTTTAATTGTTATAGCATTTTTTATATATCTTATGATTATATCCTTGATTGCTTTGATATATCAACTAAATATTGAGGACTATATGGCTACCAAGAAGAGACTAAGAATACTTTGATATTGTCGTTTTCATTTTATTTAGTTTAATAATGCCACATAAAAAGTCTCAAGTTATTTGCGTAAGGATATTTATGCTTTGATAATAGTAATTTACTAAAATTAGATTACTCTAAAGTATCTATCTCATAGGGACTATATTAATATGTCTATTAATCTTAGTAAAGAAAAAAAAAATAAATAATAATTTGTGAAAGATAATTGAATTACTAAACTCACAGAAATAATGAAATTAAACTAATTAAAAGAAATTAAGATGAGTGCTAGGGTACTTAAATGGAATTTTGATTATCATACAAGATTGGTTATTTATGTTGAAATAACAATTAATCTAAAGTATCCGTGCCCTCGCTCGAGGCACAAAGGTATAGTCAATTAGGTAACTACCATCTTTTGACACACAGTTCAACCTATTCAAATTCATTAATTATAGTTAATATATTTAGTTATCACCATAATTTATGAAATCTCCTTCTCTAAATGTGGCATATTTATTATTGTATTCTATCGATCATACTTCTCCTTTTAATCCTTCATACATTCTCTAAGAATGAACCTATGGTGATTAGACATCAATCCAATAATTAAACCAAAGAGAATAAATTCAATCAAACAATTTATCATATCATGCATTGGTAATTAAAGAATCTGTCACAAACTGCATTCATAACCATAACTAAGGTTTTAGCCATTGAACATTAAACAAACAAAACTAAATTGAATTATTCTAAACATAAGAGAAAGCAAAGAAGTAAAGAACTAGAAGAATTATCACGGTTTCCTTCAATCTTACTCCAAAATCCATCTTTAATACTACAAAAGATTGAAACTTAGAACAGAATAATAAGGTGACTATTACACACCTTTCAAAAGTCTTATAAATAAAACCTAATAAAAGTATTTATAATTAGGGTTACAAAATAGAGTCCTACAATATTTGAACTTATGATTTTTTATGCATTCTTGGAATGTGTGTACGAGTTCAATGCCTATTATACTTCTAGATAGGTGTCTATTGTTTCTAAAATTTTATCGATAAAAATATGATGATTACAACACCAGTTCTGTTGCATGTCTAGTATTGGTTAGGACCAACGACACGACCAACACAGTTCCAACACAAACCCATGTTTATGTTGTATTGGTCACTTCTACACTTTTCCTCCAGTATTTCACATCTTTGAGCTTGAATCAATCTAATGCCTTCTACAAAGTTTTTTCTATTATGTTAACTTCCAAATAACTATGGAGAAAGTTGCACTAAATTTTGATTTTTTTTTCTTCAAATCATCACCTATAAGACAAGTTAACCAAATATAGGAAATTTTCATATTAAACATGCTATAAAAATGCTAAATTACAACTAATTTGACCCCTAATAACATATAAGAATGTGAACTTATCAAATTATCTCATACTAAACTCATTGCTTATCCTCAAGCAATTCACAACAAGAAACCATAAGTAACTAAACACTCTTGACTAAACTAAGAATTCCACTTTTATAGGTGTATAATAACATTGAACATATATTATAAGTCTTTAAACCCTAATATTTCCCTAATGGAGGACTTCGAGTCTTTTAAGGGTTTATTTAAATGATAACCACAAACATCATTCTACACTTATTAATTAACTTCATAGTTAATAAAACAAGATGTACATATTCAAGTCTCAACTAAATTGTAAAACTACGCAAATTAATTCTTAAATAAATCACGATACAAACAAAACAATTTAAATACTATTCTACCTCTATCGTCAAACTCAGAAACTTTAATTTAATATTGTATCATAAGGTATCACGCATTTGCATACATTTCTAAAATTTTACGTGAGGTGCACTCTTCATCTTCTTATGAAATTAAACTTACATTAAGCTTAAGAATCATCCAATCTCCACAAATAAAATAAATATATATAAGAAAAAAATCAAAAGGACATTATAAAATTTGTAATAAGGTTGATGTGACAAGTAGGTTAACAAAAGAAGAGGAGTAGGAGAAACAAAAAATATTCATAATTAGTAGAGCAAGTAAATCAAGAATATGATAAAAAATTTCTCAACTAACTCTTTATATCCTGTAAAAATCCACTCTTCCTTTGTTCTTTTGAAGTACAAGAAACCCATGTCAATTAATTTGCAACATTTACTTTTCTTTTTCTTTTTTTCTGCTTGATTTGATTTTTCATGAATTTCCTCTTGCAATGCTTTTTTCATGTTTATTATCATCTCTAATCATTATGAATAAGGAATTAATTACTTATATTTCTTTTTAGGCTTAAAGTTCTTGTTACAATGAAAAGGTATAAAATATCATAAAAGGCTCAAAGAGGTTCACTAATAGATTAATGTATAGAAAGTCAACAATTTAGCTAAAACTTAATCATAAATGCCTTTATCATTTTAATGTGGGTACATATCTTACATGTAATCTTGAAACTTACATTTAATGTGTGTATATATCTTACATGTAATCTCTTAAATGTGCATTATAACTTATAGTGTCAAAATGTGTATTCCTATTTCCCTAACTAAATTTCCACCATAGCTTTCCTCCCCCCATGCCTTAGGAACCTACCCCTCACTGGATCTCAACTCACCAAATTGACCCCTCTCCTTCATAGGTTCCTACCACTTCAAACACTATTCTAAGCGTTTGAATTAAAATCATGTTTTTGGAGACCTTTCTACCTCTACCCTTGAATTAATTCCCCCTTTTGTTAGAGGGGGATCAACCATAGTCTCCTCCCTTCTCAAACTCTTGGCTAGCACTTGGGAAGCTACATTAACTAGGTTTTTTATAAGAAAGAGACTAGCTTTTCCATTGATGAAATTCTGAGCAACGAAATGTTAGAGACTTAGAGGCCTTCAAGATGTTCTTTTGAGTGAATATCATATGTTTCTCTTCAGGTTCAACTCTAAGGACCAATCTTTCAAAATAGTTGAAGAGGGATATTAGCATTTGAATGGATTACCAATGTTCCTTTAGATGTCGAAACATGGAATCATAACTAAGGTAGCCAATCAGAAAAATGATCCCTTATATGTTAACTTTTATAAAATTTCCTTAGAGTACTGGTCTATAAAAGGGTTAAGCCTCTCAACAAGCTACATAGGCAACCTTTTATGGATGGATGAAGCAACATTAATAAGAAAACATATTGGGTATGCAAGGTTATGTATCAATGTTGAAATGAACTATAACTTAATAAGATCCTTTTGTTGATGTTAGGAGCAAATGATGTCCTCATTAAGGACGCCATTAAGGTCTCTTACTAGTGGAGATCATTATTAGTACAACAAAGGAAAAAGTGGAAGCTTATTGGTAAGGTCTTTCATAGTAGACACTATGATGAATTGATGGCTATAGATAACTCTCAATTTGAAGTGTTTAATGAAAATCCTCCTCAGGATTCACCTATTAAGCAAGAAGCTTCCAATACAAGTGATGAATCACCCCTCTTGCCTATTCAATGTCCTAAAGATAATTCCAAAATTATTCCTACTCAACCACTAGATGGCAAAAGTTATCCAAGTAGCCAAAGGGGATGAACAACAAAATGGTCATCTCTCCAAACTCTTGTAATGTATCCTCAGGTGCTTTTAAAGTTATGGAAAGGAGAAAATCTAAATATAAAGCTAAGTTTATATTAAATACCCTTCCTAACCTTAATTAAAGTGATTGTATGGCATGTAAAAGGTCTTAGTGATCCTAAAAAGCAGAAAATGGTGTGTGAGTACATAAAGTCAATGAAATCAAACTTGATTAGTCTTTTGGAAACTAAATTAAAGAAAAGAAAAGCCTAAATATATGGTTATTCAAATCCCATTGGAAACTCGTAACTATTTATGATAAACACCATCAGGGTAGAGTAATTGTTACTTATAATCCTAAATTTTTCTTGGTTTTATAACAGTTTTGTACAAACCAATGCATTCACTTATGGATAAGATTATAAGAATGTGAAGGGCCTGGTTCACCTTCATCTATGCATCCAACTTTGCCTTCTAAAGATTATCCTTGTGGAATGACCTAGCACATCATAAAATTATTATGAATGAACTTTGGTGTATCATTGGGGACTTCAATAGTATAATCTTGTTAATGAAATCTAAGGGGAAAAGAAGCTTGGGAAAGCTATATAGTGGGCTGAGATGCTGTATTCTAAATCTTTAGGTAACATATCTTAATTATAGTTGAAGATTCTAAACTTGGTCTAACAACAAGAAGGGATCATAGTAATTAAAAAAAAAAGGCTAGAAACAACACTAGTTGTCCTTAAAAGGCTTCATAAGTTCAATTCTATTAGATCCTTCTTTAATAATAACCATTGTTTAGACGCTTCCTAGTGGAGATCCATGATCTCATAAATGAAGCAAGAGGCCCTTCTCCCTTGAAGTTTTGTAACTTTTATATAGAATAAATAGCTTCCAAAAAGTTATAATCAGGGGTCTTGATTACCAGCTCAAGGTTATGCTTCCTTCTAATTCCAAAAAAAGCTATTGATGATAAAATAAGAACGTAAATCCCTATAACTAAACTTATATAAAGATACCTATGAAGGCATTCATTGGGCTAACTTATATAAAGAAACCTATGAAGGCGTTCATTAGGCTAACGAAATTTTAAAATAATGTTTGGACAATCTCTATGCCTTTCTTACTAATATTCACTCAAGAAAAAAAAAACACATGCCTTAGCATATAAGGGTCTTAGAAGCATAAAAGTGTTATGGTTGAAAGAAGGAGACTTAAACTCCAAATTCCCTCATATATCACTACTTGTAAGGAGGAACCATAATAAACAAAATGTAATGGAAGAGGGACATTTTGTTACTAGACATAAAATGTTAAAGCCCTTACTAGAGATTATTTCTCAAAGATGTTGGAAACTTCATGCTACCATCCACATAGTTCAATTATTCCTAAGGTTATATCTCCTGAGTAGACTAAATTCCTCGCTAGAGCTTTCATAAATGAGGATATAAAGGCAGTCATATTGCCCCTTAGTCCTAGTAAAGTCCCTAGTCCTGATGTTTTGATGATTTTTTCTATCAAGCTTCTTTGACTACTATTAAAGATCATGTTTGTAAAGATCTGTAGCTCATTACCAATTCAAGGATTCTTAAGTTGTGGAATTGCACTCATCTATGTTTAGTTACTAAATCTCATAATCCATCATCTTTGAGAGACTTAGGAGACCAATTTCTCATTGCAAAACTATCTACAAAATTATCTCCAAGCTCTTGGCTAATATGATCAAACATATCTTATAAGTATTAGGGACAATGTTATGCTTGCATAGGAATTGCTAAAGAACTTATTTTATTAAAAGAAAAAAGGTATTAGGGAAAGCGTTATGCTTGCATAGGAATTGCGAAATAATTACCATTTTAAGGGTTGAGGTGCTAATTATGCTCTCAAAATTGATATTCACATAGCCTTTGATTTAATGAATTGGTATTTTATGCTTCACATATTAGAAGCATTTAGATTTCCTGATATATTCATCACCTGGATTTCCCAATGTATAATTACTACATCCTTTAGTGTATTGATCAATGGTGAGCAAAGATATGGATTTCGTACCGTTCTGGCCAATACCGGCTGGAAATTGGTATGAAATCCTTAACGTCGGTACCGGCCTCAAATACCGGCATTTACCGGTAGTTATCGGCCGGAACCATTAATTCCGACCAGTACCGTAAGTTTTGAAAATTGCAAGGACTAAATTGCAATTTCTGGAAGTTTAACCTAATTATAATTTTTACCCCCGACTCTCGCTCTGCTTCTCTCATCTCTCTCTCTCACTCTCATCTCTCTCTCTCACTTGCTGCTGTCTCCTTGCCGCGACGTCGTCACCTCCGCACCACCGCCTTCTGCTCCTCGCCCTCGCCATCGCACCCACAGCCTCCTCCCCTTCAGTCCTTCCTCAACGCTCACAAATCGCGACCTCTCTCTCTTTTTCTTCGATCTCAGCCGCACCGCAGCTCCTCGTCGTCACTCCTTGTCGCCGGCCGTCACTCCTCGTCGACATCTCAGCTGCACCCGAGTCACCTGACGGTCCTGACCTCACCATCCCGATGAAGACCCGATCTTGGGTGTGTGTGTGTTAGTTTTTCCAAAATTTTTTTCATTTTTCAATGCATTATGAATCTTTGATTGTGTTGGTGGTTTGGAAAATTGGAATGGATGATTTGTGTTGGTGGGTTGTTTTGGAAACTTTGATTGTGTTGGTGGTGGGTTGGAAACGGATTTGTGTTGGTGCCTTGGTGGGTTGTGTTGTGGAATGGTCGGTTGAATGGATTTGTGTAATTGTGTTGTCGAATGGTCGGTTGGTGGAATGGATTTGTGTAATTGTGTTGGTCCACCGATAGATTGGATGATTGGATCATTGGATCATTGGATGGTATGTTAGATTTTGGGGGGGAATGGAATGGAAAATGGATAATTGGATTATAAAGTTAAAAATCATGAATGGTTTTGTGAATGTTGAATTGAAATTAAAAATGTATTAGTTTTTTGGCTTGTGATTTATTGATTAATGAGATTGAATTTGAGCAATTGAGCTTCAATTGAGAATTTGAGATGTTGAGTTCAATTGTTTTTGT
>JAOSBN010000177.1:20474948-20505662 GCA_027563595.1 Erythroxylum suave
TTAGTAATTTGACCTAGTCCTTGTGGATCGACACTTGATTGTTACAACTAAACCTGTGCACTTGCAGAGCCTATCAGGGACCTAACCCCAAAATATTGAAAATTATCTGGAATAAGTATTAGAGTCCAATGATAATGAAACGAATATAAAATAAGTTTGATAGGATGGATTTTGAGAGTTCCAAAAGTTTAGGACTAAAATGCCCATTTTGGAAAGTAATGGGAATTAATGATTTTAAACCCATTCAAAAAATTTTAAAGCATCTAATCAATAAATGTTGACTCTAATTCTAGTACTTCATGGTCAATTTGATGATAAGATAGTTGTTAAATATTTTTTGGATTCAATTCAGTGAGTTAGTGAATTAAATGCATTAAAAGGCAATTTGGTCTTTTTGGTATTCACTAAAGGGCAATTTGGTCTTTTACATGGTGTTGGTGGAGGGATGAGTCATTAGAAGAGAACCAATAGGAAGGTGACATGTGGAATCCATTAAATGAGTACAAAAAGCATAAAGTAAGACATTTAACTTCATTCTTTAACACAACCGTGAGTGTTTGAGAGAAAGTAAACATGAAAGACCAAAAACAAAACTGAAAAGAAGAGAAGCAAGTATGAAGGTCAGCCAAGGAGAGAAGAAGGAGACGGCTTCCATTGTTGATGGGTTTTGATGGAGATTTGAAAAGATCTTGATTAAGTAAAGGTGTTCAATAAATACCTAAAAGATTAGAGGAAAAAGTTGTAAGTTTTCCTAACTTAAAATTCCTAATTTTTGTGGGTTTTTAGTATCAGATGGATGTGTTTAAGATCAATGGTGCCTTGGTGTTATTTTGGTGTTTCTTTGGATGGAATTGGTTGAATATAACAGGAGAGTAATTTGTAGTAGAATTTTGTCTTAGGTTTGTTCACACCAGTACCATTATTTTGGCCATAAATTAGCGTACAGACCTCCAAATTAGGTGATTACAACTAGAAATGAAGCTTAAGACATAGTAATAAAAATTCCTGGAAGAGAACCTAGCTTAATTCTGGTTGAATCATATTGGAATTTGAGATTGAAAATGGTGATTTGATGCAACCCCAGTGTTGGAGCAATTTGTGATGTTTGGTGCATGTTTCTTGATTTAGAAATTTAAATGGCTTGATTTTTAATGATATGGAAACTAGAGACATAGGGGAATAAATGTATTAAAAACCTTAAAACCTAATGTGAATGACTATGTGAAAATTTAGGGACAATTGAAGGTATGAATTTTGGAATGGGGTCATAACTGTGACTCATCATGCATGATAGTGATATGGTAAATTGAATAAGGTGAGATAGTGTTTTCAAAAAATTGGTAAGTTAGAATGGGTAAAATATGGTATTGAAGTGACTTTTGAAGTTATATTTGGAAACAGAGAACAATAGGTTGGCTAACATAAGTAAGCACAAACGCATTTAGTGTACGTGTTACGCGATTAAATACTATTCTCAATTCAATTAAACCAAATTTATAGTTTTAATGTCTTATTTTCAATTTTGGAAATAAATGCCTAAGTGAAATACATTTTGTGTAGGTAAAGGAGAGGCACCGAATGCGTGAGTGTGCTTAAAGATAAGTTCACAAAATAATGAGTGTATTTTAATTGTTTTATATGAATAAGCTCTTTGCAAAAGAATTGATGACTTGTGACTTTATATATTGTATGATTTTGAGTTTTAATAAGAATGACGCATTGTTAGTATAAGTGTATATTTTAGCAATATATGAATTGAAATTTGAAAGTTGTATTTCATACGATCTGACGTTACATGGAAATTATATTATTGGCTGATAAAGAGGAAAGATGATTCTTTTTAGCCTATGGTACACCATTAAGTTTTATACATATTATTATACCAGTGTATAATGGTTAACTTAGTATGGGTAAGCGATGTAGAACTAGCTCCATAACTATCAGTATATAGCAGTTAACCTAGTACAGATAAGTGATGTATAACCAGTTCCATAACTAGTGGTTAACTAATTGCGGTAAGCAATGCAAAATCAACTTTGTAACTATCAATGTATAACGGTTATCCTATTATAGGTAAGCGATGTAGAACCAGCTCCATAACTAGTGGATAACTAGTTGCGGGTAAGTGATGCAAAACCATCTCTGTGAATTTATGCCTAAGGGTACCATATGGCAAAGAAGTTAATGATATGCGATGTTATGTAAGAAAATTCATGACAATAATATTGTTGTCATTAGTTACTTTAAAAGTAACTTGAGAGATTTGATTTCAGAAAGCATATATGTTTTATATTGGTATTGTCTCATAAAAAATAAAATGAATTTGTTTTAAGGAGGTTTAAATTGTTAAATATGATTTGCATAGAAATGTTAACACTCATTGGGCTCGTTTACCTCATAATCTACTTTCTGTTTTCAAAATAGAACCTTCCAGGTGTATGCTCAAGGGCTTCAGTAGCAAGGACTCCGTCTCATGAGTGGTCAACTTCGTTAGGTACTGCTGTGAAGGCATTTTTGCGTCGTAAATGTTTTTGGTAACATTTTCATTTTCATGAATATGTTTTGGATTTTATTTTATGTAAAGAACACATGTATATGAATGTTTTAAAGTTAAATGCATGAATACATCTGGTTTTTTAAAAGATTTTTGAAGTGACGGTTGAGATCGCTTGTGAATGGGCTTAAAGTCTAAAATTTGTTGTAAAGATTTTGACGTGATTATAGAAGTGTTTTTGAACTTTTACAGAGACTTGAAAATTTTGAGAATGTCAAAATACAACCATTTTGTTGTCGAAGTTTTTTTTTAAAACTTCACTACTTATGCCTTTTAATGTTAAGTTAAGCCTTTTAGGTAAAAAGGGAAATAGGCTTAGCTCTATAGGAGCTTCCATCTAGATCAAATATCGAATGGAGGGCCACCGCAGGGTGCTAAGCAGGTCCCTTAGTCATTTCAAGATAGGAGCATGTTATATATTATAAAGATACTTGTATACTTACAGTATAGCTAGATTAAAAAAATCTAAGGTCTTAGAGTTGTTATCAGGGATTACAAATTTAGCATCTAATATAATTTGATTTACTTTTCTTTAAGGAATTTAACACTTTTTTTATATGATTATAGGTGTATGAACACAAGAATAACAAGGAGTCCTAATAAGCTCAAAGTCACACAAGTTTTTGGCATCACTAAGCAAGAGAAAGAATTTTGAAAAGTAAGATGCCAAGAGGCTATAGAAAGATCAATGGCAGAGGAAGGGAACCAAGGAATTCAGCAAAGAACCCCTTGAACTTTATTTAGATGGGGTTTAATGCTAACCAACAAGGGATCAAAAAACCACCAATTCAAACAAATAGTTTTGAAATTAAAGCAACCTTGCTAAACATGTCGTAAACAAAGTCCAATTTCATAGGTTACTGGTGAGGATCCTAGCTCGTTTGGTCAATTTCTTGGAGATATGTGACACATTTATATAAAATGTGTAATATTAGAACATATCCAAGAAGAGGCTATTCCCTTTCATGCTTAAATATTTAGCAAAGATGTGGTTGATTTCTTTTAGAACATAAAACGTGATGATATGGGAGTAGTTGGTACAAACATTTTTGGCTAAGTACTTCCAATAAAAAAGGATCATTAATTAAGTAACAAATTTTCAGAAAAGTAAAGGGGAATCATTGTATGAAGGGCTAAGAGGGGCGTGAATCATTTTTGGATGAAGTGGAGGGGCAGAGCATGCACTCTTTGGAGACCTATGGAGGGCTATGCTTCCTTCTTCTAGTTTTGAGGTGAAATCAAAGCCAAGGAACACTTTTAGGTGTATCCTTATTATGCACAGTTGTTCATTCTCTCTTTAGGGATTATTTATATTATCCTATGCTTATTAGTTTAGGTGTTCATGTATGAATGATCATTATTATCATTCTTGTTAGATGCTTATGTATGTGAACCCATTAGGGATAATGTAACCTTAGTTAAATATCCTAAGCTTATGTGATTTTTCCTTGATTAATCTGTTTTCCTAACTCATAATGTGGTTGTCTTATCAAATCTAAAGAGCTTGCTCTGGGTTATTCGATAGCTAAGTTTAGTTGAAGAGCTTGTTTTACTAAATATGACCTAAGGAAAAATTGGGGATAACAGAGCTTATTATTAATCTATGATTAATAGTTTATAGGACAGGTATGAGAGTAATAAGACAATGAAGTATGCTTATTTGTGTGTAGGTCGAGATTAAACCCAGAACTGGATTCCAAATCCATTAATCACTTTTATCATTTTTTGAATGTTTGCCTTAATTTGCTTTTATTAGTTTAATCACTTTTTTTTCCTTATTCGAAACAAAATAGACCCCGCCTCCCCTAACCTAAACACTAATATCTTTCATTGCAAAGCTACACAAACACTCCCTATGAATATGATCCTTACTCACTGCTAGTATAAATCTTACTGTACAGAGTTACGTTTTATTTTCTGGAGCATTTGACATGCATCAATAAATTCTTATTTGGTTCTTACTTATCTATTGATTACTTTATTCTTCTTTATGAATTTAATTTGGTGATTTAAATTAGTTTGTTTATTTTATATAAATCAATTACTAGTGTTATTAGACTAGATAATAAGAAGATAGAGTACTAGTAATTCCAATCCTCATAGGTTCGACACTCAACTCACAAAGTTATACTATAGGAAATGATAGGTGCACTTACTTAGGTGATTTCTTTAGTTGTGTTATGCATTTCATTTCTTGAGCAATAGCCTTCGGACTTTATTAGGTAATTTTTGAATCAAAATGGATTTTTTAATTTCAATATATTAGTTTACAATAAGATATCTATGGGGAAATGATCTAAATGTAAGGTGTATAGAAATGTGGTTTATTAGAAGAGTATTTTGAGATCCAAATGGAGTTTTCGAGAACTCTATCAAATTTTTTTTTATAAACCATCATCCTTCTTGTTTATTGCTCTAAGTGAGGTGGTAACCTTCATATCTTAAGTCAGATATACATGTTAACGTTAATCATTTTAGAAGATCCTTACTCTTATGTTTATGGAACATATTAAAACCTTTAGTCTCCTAACCATAATTAATGTTTTTGAATTTGCGTAGTAATGCCCATAAGGTTTATATAGAGGATTAAATTGTCCTGAGATAATTCTAAAGATAGGTTTTTTAAACTAATGTTTAGTCACATAAATAATGGTAATTCCTAATTTTTTGGTCTCTTAATCAATATTGATTACATTAGATGCATTGATTAGAAGCTATAGTTTGGTGTACTTTCACCTAAGCAAAAATGATTCTTTGATAATAATGAGCTTGATAGCTAGAATTAAGGCCTTAATTCTTGCCAAATATCTAGGTACACTTATTAAGCTTGTTATCCTTTTTCTTGATCTAAAGAAGACCAATTATGCATCATTTTTTAGAATACAGGTAATCATAGATTACCAGCTATTTTTTAGGGCATTTCATATCCCTCACATTCTAGAAAATAATCATAAAGAAGATTTATAGCTTGTGGCTCTTTCTTTCTTTCTTTTTTTTTTCCATTTATAGTGTGACACCCCACTATCACTGAGCACGTGCCTAACATCCCGAGGATATTTACACATATTCCTTGTGAAAGCGGCACATTAGAAATCATATTCACTTAAATGAATTCATAATATAAATGACAATATATCCAAAAGATCCATTCTTCATTTTATTGATAAAACATAATATACTAAAGCTTTTGATACATAATCCATTTACATAAACAAAATCAAAAGCTTATAAGAGTCTATTGCTCTTTTAAACATATTTTAAGTTAGAATGAGAACTATGCAAAAACATCTAACTAGATCCTTAGTCTTAGCTGATCGATCTGTGAGCCATTTGTTATTGTCCAAAATGTAGTACTAGGTTTCTTGTAATTTGTCTTTAAAGCTAAGTCTCCTCTCTCGTACCTAAAAAGCCACGTTGTGAGTTTTGCAAACTTAGTGAGCTAACCATCATCGATGGGTTCACTCATATAAAAACATATAGACAATTCACGTTAACAATTCACAGACAATTCAGATCATCACATATTGCACATCACTTCACTAATTATCACACAACATCAAATATAATTATGTTCACTTATTTCAAACATACATATTATAATGTATAAATAATGCACATGTGACTCACTTTTAGTTAGTACTTATTATGACCAAGTGCCTTTTTAACTGTCCTGTATCTATTGTAGATACTGGGCTTATTAATAACTGCCCCGTATCTATTGGGGATACTGGACTCATTTTACATAGTGAGCCTGTGGCTCTTATACACATTCTGAGCTTTAATTTTTTTTAATGACTACTCGGATCATAATTGCCTTTATCTGATCATGCATTTCAATGTAATGAGATGCATAGATTCACATATATCCAGTCAATCACTTTCATTCAGTACACATTCACTTTTCATATTTTCATAGAACCTAAGTCTAACATTCAACAATCATGTTGATACACGTATATCTTCCTTATTCACATTCCATGAAGCACTTCCAATACATTCCTAATTATTGAACTCCTAGGACCATCAATGTCTAAAATTATCACATAAGTATCAGTTCAATAATTGGAATTTATGTAACTACGATCAAATCTAGTGAGAACATCTAGGTTACTCATATTATGCTCCAGATAGCTATTGTCTCGATGTCCTGATAATGTCTAGATGTAGTCATTCAATTTGCGCTTCTATAATATGTAGCACACATTTATACAAATTACTAATTTGCACAATCACATAAGTATTCAATCATATACATATGTATATGTATATGTATCATGTATAATACATGCTCAATTTGACCATTCCGGGTATATTTCCTTAATTCATATCTTATGATCATTTAACATTATCTTTCAATCATTCATTTATACCTAATACACCTTACTCACTTTAATCACCTAATCCATCATCAACTAGGTTCATTATAGGCCTTATTCAAGCCTATATACATCATAAAAAGTACCTTAGTCCATTTGTCTACCAACTTCTAGTCCGCTTGTCACCTAATTTTCTATGACACTTGTCAATAAATCCTAAAACCACTTGTCAATAATTTCTACTGCCACATGTCAATTATTTCTACTACCATAAATCAATTGTCTCACCACTTGACATTTTCCCTAGTCCAAAAAACCCGAAATTTCAGAAATTTCCCAATTTTCACCAAAAATTCTAAATTAATAATATAATTCACCAAATCAAAAATCAAGATATAGTATTCATTATTCACGTCATAATCACTTTAAAATCATTTATACGCAGAAAATGTCAATTGAGTGAATATACAGTCATTGAAATGTGTACGAAAAATCAAATTCACGTGTGTATATGCTAATGATATGCATGAGCATCAAGTGCAATTTTCCTAATTTCTCAATATCATTCCTCATGTACAGTGGTCTAGGACCCTATGTCCTAACCCTTAGTAATGGAAACAGGATATTACATATAGTCTTTTCTTTATTTACACCATTAAGACTTCACTTGGTTTAACTTTTATTGTAATCTCTGGATCCTTGCTACCATTGGAGCTTAAGAGAATTGTGGTATTTGTTTCTCGATCTTGTTTATTAGGGGAATGAATCTCTAATAAAAAGATTTACCCTTATGGTATTACCCAATTTATTTAAAAAATGAGTTTTCATTATGATCATTTTCAATTTTTGCATTTTTCATCAGTTCCACCTTTTGATATTAGTTTTCTTTAATGCTACACTTTATCTTCTTTCTCTTTACTAGAGGAATCCTTTAAACTATATGGTTTATCATATAAGACTTCAAGTGCCAAGATATTTATATCTTTAGCATTTAGATAGATGGTTTCTTGTTCGATTTGGGTCTATCTTCCTCTACTCTAGAACATTGATGCATTCACCTTTGTTAAATCTTTTACTTGTAGTATTTTAAAGTCTTTTTAATTGTTCTTTGGAGGTTTTCCATTGGTAGCTTAGTGAGAATTCTGTTCCAACCATTCCTCCATCTTCATCTGGTCTCTTTAGTTTTAAGGTCTCATATAGCTCTATATACATCTTAATCTCCGTATAAATTCTCACACATCCTATTCTTTTAGGCTAGTGATAAGTTAATCTCAATAAATTAGTTTCCTTAGAGAGCTAGCAAGGTAGTTCAACCTAATAGTTGACATTATGAAAATTGACCCAAATAGGAATATTTATCATGATGTTTATATTTGTTTTTAGATAGTACAAGCTTACCATTAATTTGCTAATAACCCATTTATAGGATTTTCATTATGCACAAGTCTACGCTAATTTGAATATGAAGAAGCCTTCTTCATTGATAGGTATTTTCTTAATTTCATATTTTCCCTAATTGGCTTCTACCAAAGCTTGGATTTGAGGAAATGAGAGTATTTTTATCAATGAAGTAATCAATTAGAGAAGAGGTCCACTTTATAGCTCCTACCTTTAGAACCTTTGTAGAAAGAAACATAATCTCAAATTTGAGTTTCTTATTAGGTGAATGATCCTATATAACTTGACTCTATGATTGTATATAACCAGCTCAAGAGTTACTAGAATAAAAAGTGCTCTTTTCCAGAGAAAGAAAACTTAAGAGAGTGATAAGGAGATGTTGGAATATGTTGGGGAACAAGAAGAAAATCTGTATAAGAATTCAAACTAACAACATTTGAAGAAGGCAAAGTAGTGTAAGGAAGGAGAGCATATTTGAGTGTGGGACTAACAAGGTGTCGTTACCCTTGCAAATTAACCCTACACAAATAACAAGTAGTATATAGGAGTAGGGATCATTCTCTTGAAGATCTGATAATGGAATGCTAACTATCGTTAAACTTGTTAACGATAGTTAGCAAGTTTTAAAAGAAAGACGCCTCCTTCTAAAAACCAAAGTTATATATATATCTCCTTCCTATATATCATGATGTGGTTGACCTAATTAAGAGGCAAACTAGGAAATTCCTCCTCCACACGTCAACTGACAGAGGTCGCAACAACTCTTCAGCCTCTACCTAACCAGCCATCCAAAGTGGCATGGCTTCATGAGGTGCACATCAAGTCATCTTTAGGTAGCCAATGGAGTCATGCCATGTCATCCAAGTGCTTTGAAAATCTATTACAGTTTTGTTAGCTTTGAGCTGTTTTTTTGACAATACACTAGGGCCAATTTCAACTATGTATAAAAATCAAACGGTGATGATTTAGGAGCTCAAATTTTATCAGTAGGTTTCTTTTTGAGTTATATTCAATCTGAGACTTGAATCACTGAATTCCATCATCTAAGTCAAAAGTTATGATTGAAATATCATCAAAAGGTCATTTTGGTGATCCAGAATCTGATGCAAACTTTGGGAATTTTTTCCTCCTGAGTTACAGCTCAGAAAGAGCTGCGATTTGCCCAAAACAAATCCTTCAATGAGTCAAGAATTTAAGTATGAAATTTCAGAATTTTTGGCCAAACCAATCTCAAGATAAAAATCCCATGATGACTAAAGGTCAAGTCTGCCAGAAATCTAAAATTAGTGCAATTTGAGTCTATTTGTTTCATTTATGCATTTTACGTCAACGAAACCTGAATAATGCTAAGCCATGATAAACAAGCTATAGATAAATGTAAAATGAACATAAATGACTTTGAATTCAGTCCTAAAGATATATAAAAATATGAGTGTATCAAATTCCCCTACATTTAGCTCTTGTTTGTCCTCAAGAAAAAGAACAGAAAGTAGAACTACAGAAAACTTGGAAAAAAAAGTGCAAAAAAACAAAATAATGCAATGCGAGGAAAAATACTTAAGTGTGCAGCATTCAAATCAGATCCCCACCCATATCAAGAAATTCAAGCATGATAACTAGAACTTGGTTTACCACAATCAACATATAAAATTAATGAACTCAATTTACATGTAACAGTCTAGTTAATCTAGCATAATAGAGTTAGAGGAAATCTATGACATATCGAAATAATAAGTCCTCTCATTGATATACACTCAAACTGTTTAGGCTCAAATGTGTTACTCTGCTTTTCAATCTTGACAACACTATCAAAGTGCGCATATACTATACACAAATCAAAAGGTCTTTAGCATGGTTGTAATGGAGCTTAGCTAAAGGTGAGGTAAAAGAAAGATAAGAGAAGGCTAAAGCAAAGGAAGTAGAACTATACACAATATCATAGAACTCATGTACATGTGCATCTAGGCATATAATTATACAAATTAAACATAAACAACTCCACTTATTTTCATTCCATTTAGACTTCCCATAGACAAGTATATAATTGGAAACACTTTTCTTTTTCTTTCTCATATCACAAAACAAACTTTTTTCTTTTCAACAATTCCGAGTTATGTTCATAGCCAAACATTTGGATTAACACCACGTCATCATATATTAACCAACTCACATCTTGAACTTTTCCAGATAGATGCTCTACTAACCTTGGCCATAGCGTATAGATTATAAAAATGAGATCAAGGTTAAATTAATAATGTGGAAAGCAAAGAAATGGATAGAAGCTTAAAGGGGCTTTCTAATTGAAATCATGGTTTAGGTTGGCTATTTAAGTTCAAGGGGTTTAACCTAAATGCTTTTATCATGTTCATGCAAGCATGCTAAGTCAAGATGTTAATGCCTCAACCCACTTAGATACATAATCGACTGTAAGAAGGATGTATAAATTTTCGTTAGATAAAGGAAAAGGACCCATAAAATGAATACCCCAAACATCAAAGACCTCACTGAATAACAAGAAGGTTTGTAGCATCTCATTCTTACGAGTAATATTTCCTACCCTTTGGCATCGATCACATGTCTTGCAAAATTCGAATGCATCTTTAAACAACAAAGGCCAAAAGAATCCACTATTAAGTACCTTGTGTGCTGTACACTTGGCTCCAAAATGGCCATCGCAAGAATAAGTGTGACAAAAAGTTAAAATAGAATGAAACTCATCTTGATGCACACAATGCCTAATCACTTGATCTGAACAAATTTTCCAGAAGTATGGATTATCCCAAAAGTAAAATCTAGAATCAGCGTGAAATTTATTGCTTTGGGCTTTGTCATACCTGCTGGCAGCTCGTGGGCAACTAGAAAATTAACCAAATCAGCGTACCACAGCCGCAACGAGGAGGAAGTCAGCGTAAACAATTTCTCATCAGGGAATTCGGCAAGAATAGATCCAACCTTGGCATCATTGTTGTGCAATCTACTTAAGTGGTCAGTAACAAGGTTCTTGGCACCTTTCTTATCCCTGATTTTGAGATCAAACTCTTGTAGAAGCAAAATCTAACGGATAAGCCTCGGTTTCGTCTCCTTATTTTGTATGAGGTACCTAAAGGCTGCATGATTATAAAAACAATAACCTTGGTACCTAATAAATATAACCAAAACTTTTCTAAAAAAACACAACATCAAATAGCTCTTTTTCGGTCGTATGGTAGTTGAGTTATGCGTCATCGAGAGTGCGAGAAGCATAGGCAATGATGAGCAAAAGTTGCCCCTCTGGCTGTCCAAGGACTGCTCCCACGGCAAAGTCACTTGCATCACATATAATCTCAAAAGGAAGCTCCCAATTCGGTGGTCAGATGATGGGAGCAGATGTGAGGTTTTGTTTTAGAGTTTCGAATGCCTGTTTGCATACATCATCGAAAACAAACTCCACATGCTTCACGAAAAGCTTGCAAAGGGGGCACAACAATCTTTGAAAAATCCTTGATGAAGCGATGATAAAATCCTGCGTGACCAAGGAAAGAACGAACATCCCTCATATATGAGGGGTAAGGCAAAGACATAATAATATCAATTTTCACTTTATCGACTTCTAAACCACGTGAAGAAACCATATGCACTTTTTGCCATATTCAACCTCCTATAATCCACACACATGTACCATCCACTTTGTACCCTTTGAAGTACAAACTCATCATCTTTGTTCTTCACCACAGTGATGCCCATCTTCTTTGGAACCATGTGGATAGGCACCACCCATCTACTATCATTGAGTTGATAAAGAACTTATGTAACTCGATTTTTACCACCTCCATCATAGGCGGATTGAGGTAGCGTTGCATCTCCTTTATTGGATTTGAATTTTCCTCCAATAGTATGTGATGCATACACATCGAAGGACTAATACCATTGATGTCAGGCAACGTCCATCCTATGGCCATCTTATGTTCACGAAGAACATTCAACAATTGTTCCTCCTGCACATTTGTTAGATTCTTTGCAACAATAACCGGTAAAGTATTGTTATCACCCAGAAACACATACTTAAGATTATCGGGCAAAGGTTTCAGCTCAAGCTTAGGTACATGCATAACAGATGGTAAAAGTTTCTTATACGATAAAGGAAGATCGATGAAAGCCACCTTATAAGGAATGGGGGAAAGTACATGTAAAGCAAAAACAGAATTAATGACTTTCAGAAGCAAGCACAATGCACACATATCATCATCATAATCACCATTATAAGTCATGGTATTCTCACCACCAAAACTGTGCCATAGTGTCAAGTATGTGAAGATATAAAAACAGAAGATATTGAAACTGATATGAAAAGAAGCCAACTTCCAGATATTTGATTCATGTACCTTTAAATAGAATACAACAATCCTACCGTTTAGGTTATACAAGTTTAACGTAGATAGGTTAGGGATATCGAGTTGTTAGTCTATACAATTACTGAAAAAGATTGATCAGTGATGGAGGAAAAGAAGGAGATAAATTTGGAATGTACAAAGGATATATTTGGCAAGTGGATCAAGTATAATATATGTTAATACACCCCCTCAAGTTGGAGCATGGAGGTCTGTAATGCCCAACTTGGATAGAAGGGAATGAAATCGATTGCGTCCAAGTGCTTTTGTGAGGAGTTCAGCTGGTTGGTGTTTGGATGACAAGTGGGTGGTTTTTATGTCTCTAGCTTAGATATGATCACGAATAAAATGACAATCTATTTCAATATATTTGGTGCGTTCATGAAAGACGGGATTAGCCTCAATATGTATAGCAGACTGATTATCGCAATAGAGTTGTGCTGCTATGGGAAAAGAAAGAGACAAGTCTGCAAAAAGATGTCGTAGCCATAATAATTCAGTAGTGGTATGGCCATAGCACGGTATTCTGCTTCTGTGGAGGACCATGGAATAGTCGGCTTCTTAAACTTCCAAGAGATAGGAGAGTGGCCTAAGTAGATGATGTATCCCATCGTGGATCGTCGTGTTACGGGACAACTTGGCTAGTCAGAGTTAGAATAGGCATTGAGTTGAAGAGCACTTGAACTAGACAAAAGAATTCCTTGGCTAGGAGAAGTCTTAATGTAGCAAGGGACTCTCTGGGTAGCATCAAGAGGAGGTTGTCTTAGAGCATTAAGAAATTGACTAAGCAATTGAACGGAGTAACTGAGGTCAGGCCACGTAATAGTGAAGTATAGTAATCTTCCAATGAGATGACGATATTGGGAAGGATCCTTTAACAAGGTGCCAGATTCAGCTGATAATTGGTGTTTTTGCTCTAGCAGGAAGGTTACAGGTTTGGCCGCCAGTAGTCCTGTTTCCTGAAAAATGTCTAAAGCATATTTACATTATGAAATGACTATGAAAATCCCATTGTTGAGGGATTTGAAAAAGGAGTGATCAGCTCATGATTGTTTGAAACCAAGAGTAAGCAATAAAGACATGAGCTTGGCAAACCATTCCCATGAAGCTTGTTTAAGACCATAAAGAGATTTACGTAACCTACATACACGAGAATCATTAAGACGGTGAAAACCATGTGAAACCTGTATGTAGATTTCCACATCAAGATCACTATGCAAAAAAGCATTATTGACATCGAGTTGGTGCAAGTCCCATTTACGAATGGCCACAAGAGCCAAGAGACAACCATCCTTCCATTTGAGTAAATCCTTTAGAAACCAAACGGGCTTTTAATCGCTCGATAGTGCCATCAGCTTTATATTGAATTTTGTATACCCATTTTGAAGCAATAATTCGTTTTCTTGGGGGAATGTGTTCTAGTGTCCATATGTTATTGGCCTCAAGTGCAGCAATTTCTACACACATTGCCTCTTGCCAGCGAGGATCTTTGGATGCCTAAGAAAATGAGGAAGGCTCATATATAAAGGAGATGGCTGCTAAGAAGGTATGATGTGAGGGAGAGAAATTATCATAGCAAATCACAGAAGAGAGAGGATAGGCAATACCTACGTTAGCAGTTGAGGGAAGAGCCAAGGATGCGGGAATATCATATGAAAAGTTGATGTATGCATTGTGGTCTAGCTGGAGGAGTATGTTGAATGGTGTTTGTAAAAGTAGTTTCAATCTCGTTTGTAGGGGAACGGTTGGGGTTGATGGTGTATTGGGAATCTCGGTGTCAATTTCGTTTTCATATAATGGTATGGGCAGCACGATAGTTGATGGTTGGGGTGTGGGATTAGTGGAGAAAGGAAATACATGTTCATGAAAAATAACGTCTCGTGAAACAAAACTCTAATTTGTATCCAAATTATATAGCTTATAGCCTTTCTTACCATATGGACAACCAATGAAAATACAACGGGATACACGAGAAGCAAATTTGTCACGAGGTAAGGAATGATTATGAGCATAGCACAGCGAACCAAAAACGCGAAGATGATCATAATGGGGATTTTTTCCAGTGAGAATTTCATATAGAGTTTTACTTGATAACAGTGGTGTAGGCGTGAGGTTGATTAAGTAGGCTACGGTGAGTACACATTCTCCCCAAAAACAAAGTAGGAGATTGGCTTGAAAACGCAATGCACGAGCTATGTCAAGTATGCGTCTATGTTTGTGCTCGACCACACCATTTTGTCGAGGTGTATGTGCGTAAGAAGTTTGTAACTCGATACCATTAGTTAAGAAAAAATCTTTTAGAGCATGCAAAGTATTCTCCACCATTATCACTACGTATGTTTTGAACATCAAGAGAAAATTGAGTTTTAGTCATTTGGCAAAATAAGGTTAAATATTTGTATGTTTCAGACTTATAACGCATAAGATATACCCAAGTGCAACGTGAATAATCATCAACAATAATGAGAAAAAAATGTGAACCACTCAAAGAAGGTGTAGCATAAGGTCCCCAAATATCACAATTTATAAGAGAAAAACAATGAGTACTTTTATTATTACTAGAATAAAAGGTTACCAAGATTGTTTAGACCTATAGCAAATATCACAAACAATTTGAGATGGAAGACGTTGATGCCAAAGGTTAGTATTAGAAGCATGAGAAAAAACAGCAGAATGTTGATGAAAAGTGCATTGGTAAACTCCATCTTTTAATTTACCCAATCTAATCAGCTTCCTCGTTTTGATGTCCTGAAAAATGCAAAAATCAGCAAGAAAAATAACAGCACAATTGAGGTCTTTAGTGATTTTTTCTACTAACAATATATTACATGTAAACTCTAGTATGCATAAGACGTTAGAGAGTTTAATGTTAGGAGATAAGGTAGTATTTCCAATGTGAGTAATATGTAAGATATTGCCATTTGGTATACTAACAGTTGAGTGATATTGTATACAATTTGCATCATCTAGCATGTCTTTTGATCCAACCATATGATCAGAAGCACCACTATCGATTATCCATGTAGAAGAGTTGGGAATTTGCTTACGAGCGCAGTTGGCCAAATTTAAGGAGTTCCCATCAAGGAGCTACATTAATTGATTGTATTGACTCATTGAAAGTCCTAATGTAGGTGAAGGATCATTATTGCTTCCGAATGTGGTAGCTGAATGAGCCATGCCTGCATGGACTGTGGCTGCGAGAGCTGAATGAGATCAAATCCTTAAGTTGAAGGCATTGTTGGCAGCAAAAAAATTGTCATTTCTAGATGTGAATCTGGTCCTGCTTTGTTCGTTCTTACATCTTTGTTTCCAAACGGGAGGATATCTTATTAGTTGAAAACACTCTTCCTTTGTATGTCCTGAGTTATTGCAGTGCTCACATCGTTTTTGATTACGATATGAGGTTCTAAAATTGCTAGGATCATCCTTGGCGGCAAGAGTTGTGGCTTCCACGATTGGAACACGATTTCTAATTAAACCATGTTGTTTCTCCTCATGAATTACTATAGCATAAACCCTGCTAAAAGAGGGAAGAGTATCTGAATTCAATATCTCAGAACGTACCATTTTAAACTCATCATTAAGTCCAAGGAGAAACTGATGGACTTTCTCCTGCTCTCTTGCTATGGCTAATTCTTTTACCACGCCACAAATACATCTAGGAAGTTTGTCAAACATCTGAATTTCATCCCATAAGGCCTTAAATTTTGTATAGTATGATACAACAGACTTATTATCTTGTTGAAGCAGGTAAATATCCTTTTTGAGTTGATGAACGCGTGCTACGTTCCTTTACGAAAAGCGTTCTTCTAGATCCAACCGTAGTTCTCATGCTCTTTCCACATATGCAATGCTGTCATGGAGATCTCATGAGAGTGCACTGAAGATCCATGAGATGACCATGGAATTACACTTCATCCAGGAGGAATAATCATAAGATGTTGGATTCAGTTTGTCAAGTGTGCCATTTATAAATGGTATTTTGTTTTTGGCATGGAGGGCATTTTGCATAGCTCTTCTCCAAGTAGAATAATTATCCCTATTCAGAACACAAGTTACAAACATGGCTCCGGGGTTATCAGAAGGATGAAGGAAATAGGAAATAGGGAGAATCCATGTCAACAGAGGTCTGCATATTGGCATCCCTTCTTGTTGATTGTGATGAAAGTGTGTTAATGCTAGTCTCTTCCACCATGGTTCTGCTCTGATACCATGTGAAGATATAAAAACAGAAGATATTGAAACTGATATGAAAGGAAGCCAACTTCCAGATATTTGATTCATGTACATTTAAATAGAATACAACAATCCTACCTGTTAGGCTATACAAGGTTAACGGAGATATGTCAGGGATATGGAGCCGTTAGTCTATACAATTACTGATAAAGATTCATCAGTGATGGAGGCAAAGAAGGAGATAAATTTGGAATGTACAAAGGATAGATTTGGGAAGTGGGTCAATTATAATATATGTTAATAAAGTCTAGACTATTATTGAATTCTAACTCAACGTGATCATATACAATCTCATCAATATCATCGAGAAAATTAATCGAGTAAACATGATCAAGTGGATATCAAAGAGCATTATTAATATTGAATTAAACCACATTGTCTCCTACAGTCTTGGAAAGCAGATCATGTTCACAATTAATCTTGGTTCTAGCAGTGTTTAGAAAGGGTATACCAAACAAAATAGGTGTACTCCTGTGTAAAGTGTCCATATCCATTTCAAGTATATAAAAGTCACAAGGAATTAATAAAGCACCTATTTTAACCAAGACGTCCTCCACCAAACCAAGTGGATAAACGAAGGAACGATTTGCTAACTGTATAACCACACTCGTCATATGCAAAGGTTCCAAACTTAAGGCATCATACACATATTTAGGCATCACACTAATGGATGCGCCTAAGTCACACAAAGCTCTCTTAAACGAGGTTTACTTACTATACACAAAATGGAAAACGCACCGGGGTCTTTCTGCTTGCATGGGATATTCGGTTTCATCACAACAGAAACAACCTCGCCTATGTTCACCATCTGGTAACCTTTCAATTGATGGGGGCGCTTGGTTGTGCAAAGTTCTTTCAAGAACTTCGCGTACTTCGGGACTTAGCGAATTACATTAATAAGTGCAATGTTGATCTCCACCTTCTTGAACAAATCGAAGATATCCCTCTCTTTCTCCTCTTGCTTGGCCTTCGAACTCCTAGCACTCAAAGTAAATGGGGGCATCAGCTGAAAATTAGAATTGACAGGTTTAGAATTTACCTTTGGCACCCTGTTAAAAGCTACTGTTTGGGTAGAAATCAAAGGAACTAAATCTGACTTGTTTCTGGAATTTTCAGTCAGATTTTGTCCATTATGTTGTGAAGAATCATATTTTGTTCTACCCCTGAAAGTTTTGGCTTCATTATGATTAGTAAGCGGTGGAGAAGATAGTTCTGATTTGGGGTTGGGATACATGGTCATAGACTGTTTAACATGGTTAGGGTGTGTCTCAATTTCCTCTTCCTCGTCCAAGGCAATTCCCTTCTTTTTCTACTCAACGAGAGCCCTTCTGCTGGGAATCTCAACAGCTTGGATAGATTCCTTAGGATGCAAGGTTTGAGAGGGCAGCCTGCCACTATTTTGTGCCTCGAGTATCTCATCGAGGATGTGATTTGGCCCACTTGTTTCTCAAAAGTTTGGATACTAGCATCTGTTTTCTGCTGGAAAGACAAGAAGTTTTGCTACATTGCAACAGTGTTAGTAGCCATATTTTTTGCAAGTTTCTTCAAATCAGAAATTTCATAATTGGAAGTAGAAGAAGACAAAACAGAATTATGAGGATTTGGCCTTGAGGCATAGGTCTAATTTTGTTAGAAACCAGGGGGTATTCACACTCTTCCTCTATTGTTCATTGGCTGCTGTGGATTTCTATAGCGCAAATTTGAATGGTCGCGCTACCCCGGATTGTACGTCGACGAGAATGGATCATATTTGCGTTGTGGATTCGCATTGAATCCACTACCAATCGCATGGGCATATTCTGTCGAGTTGTCCTCCATTGTAGGATACAAAGTAGAAGTGTGTCCACTAAAAGAACAAATGCACCATGTCTTGACTTGCTGCAGTCTACCACTCAACATAACAAGCATTAGTGAGGTTGGTTCATCAACTTTATTTTCTTATGAAACACTACTTACCTCGCTGACAAGTTTCGTGTCGAATTCCCTTCATGTGCCAAACTGTTTAGAATTTGCTGCCATATCTGAAATCAAGTAACGAGTAGCATCGGACGTCTTGTCTACCAAATCCCCTCCACTCGTGACATGAATGATACTTCTGTCTTAGGGTGTCAATCCCTCGTAAAAGTATTGAATGAGAAGCTGATCGAGAATTTGGTGTTGACGGCATTGTAATGATAACTTCTCGAACCTTTCCCTATACTCGAAGATCTCACCATGAATCTATCTTATACCACAAATTTCCTTCTGAATATTTCCATCCCGCGAAGCGGGAAAGTACTTCTCCAAGAACATGTGCTTCAAATCGTTCCATTACGTTACCGAACCAAAGGTAGTCGAAAACAACCACTCCTCGGCGGAACCTTTCAATAAAAAAGTAAAGGCTTTTAGTCTAACCAAATTCTTGTCCACCTCTTGTGGTTTCATTCCATTGCATACCATGTAAAACTCCTTAAGGTGTGTATATGGGTCTTCTCCTGCAAGACCATTAAAACCAGGCAACAAATGTATAAAACTAGATTTTAGTTCAAAATTAACATGCTCTACATTAATACACAAAGGTCGGTTGTTAAGGTTAGGAGTGGCAAGCTCCTTCAATGTTCTCTGCGGATTGCTTGTTATATTTGCGAATTCTGTTTGTGAATCCTCTGACTGCTAGAAAAGGTGTGCAAAACTTGGAAGTTCTTCCTCCTTCACCTTACGCAACGTGCACGGTTCAAGGAGGGTGATCGCGGAGGTGTGCGATTGATGAAGAATGATTGCTCTTCATAGAATTGCTCGATTAATCCGTCCGAAAGTTCCTGCTCAGAACTGCTAGACATGCAACCTATAAAACGAACACAAATAACCAAAAACAAGCTGAAAAATACGTTAGCAAACTGTTAGATAGATCCCTGGCAACGGCGTCAAAACTTGACAAGGTGTCATTACCCTTGCAAATTAACCCTACACAAATAACAAGTCGTATATAGGAGTAGGGATCATTCCCTCGAAGATTTGATAATGGAATGCTAACTATCATCAAACTTGTCAACAAAATTTCTTTCACAAAAACCAACATAAAAATAGAAACAAAACAAAAATCTAATATCTAAAAATGCAGTCTAACCTAAATGATTAAGTATCAAATGCAAACTACTAACTAAACAAGAAAATAGAAATAGTTTATGGAAAACAAAAATCAAAAGATAATCTAACGCGAACAGAATAAGATTTGACGCAAATAAAAACCAACAAAATCAACTAAATTGAACTCAAACCAATGCACGAAAATAAATGATTGGGGGGGTTTTGATCTCGGCAATTCAGAATTTAAAGAACACGAAATTAAACATGTGCTAAATCAAAATTTGGAAGAAAACAGAATTGAAAGATTAGGATAAAAATATAATTATGGAAACGTCAATTGTAAAGGATTTTGCCAACGAAACCAATTAATTCATTCATCAAACTCAAGGGATTATTCACGCATTGTGTTTACATAATCAAAGAATCACCAACGCACTGATTTTATGCTTCTTAACTACTAAGAAACAAATCTTTGCAAGCAATCATAGGATTCATAACTACTAATCCATCTATGTTGCATAGGAGCGTTACTGTAGTTGGTTTAATGATCTTGCCTTGAAAACTTCGACAATTACTATCATCAGTTTAAGACAAAGTTCAAATTCTCTCAGAGTAAGTTTGACAAATACTTTCAACAACCTAGCTATAAATAAATTAATTTGACAACTACTACCATCAATTAATCGAATAGCATCCAAAAATCCCTTATAAATCTTAATTCCAGATTTTAAGATTTACGATTTCAATTATATAGCGCCCCTTTACCGTGGGGTACACACCGGGATGCCCGAAGGTCATTCCGGTACATATCCTACGATAAGGGCGAGTTATGTTCGATCACTACTTTAGCTTCACATGGCATCATATCATTACTCATTTATAAAACATCATAAGAATATCGCCATAGTTTAAAACCAACATTTTCCTCGTTTCATTTCACAAAATCGAAAGTCTACATTGTATCTTTCAACACTTACTACATGTACCTCATCAAACCTAGTGCAAAAATATTTGATGAAAGAGAAAAAAAGTACAAAGTCTATCTAATCTATCCAAAAATCCCAACTGACCAACCTTTGAGTCATGACTTCTCTTGCCAAAACACATTCTACACAGCTGGTAGAGCCTTTCAGTAGCTAGAGTTGTCTCTTGATCCTGAAAAGACAACGTTGCAATTTTGGTGAGTTTTACGAACTCAATGAGGTAACCATCATCGATGGTTCACTCAATTCATGCATCACATCAATACACATAACATATTCATATTTTTGCATAATTGATTTCGTATCACAATCTCACTTAAGCATAAGCAAATTTTTCATTTCAATCAATCGACATACTTAAACAAATGCATATGTAATGCTCATGAGACTCTTTTCCAATTGTTACGTTGTTGTGACCGAGTGCCTAAACTGTCTCATATCCATTCAGATATCGGGCTCATTGATAACTATCCCTTATCTGAAGGGGATACAGGGCTCATTTTACATAATGAGCCCTAGGATCTTAATCACTTTCTGAGCTGGAGGCTCTTTTTCACACTTTGAGCTTTAAGCTTTGATAGATGGCTACTCTGATCACAACTGCCATTATTTGATTGTGCTTTTATGTATGGAATGCATCTATCACAATCAATCATATTATGAAACACACATTCACATACAAGTAGCACTTCAATATTTCATTCCAAAATCACAGTTATCAGACCTTCATTGTCTAGAATCAACAATCAAAACACATTCATTCAATCATTTATAACAAAATTTAAGCAAACAATTAATTAAGTGAGACCGTCTACGTTACTCACAAGTTGCTCCCGAAGCTAATGCCTAAAAGTTCCAACAACGCCTGGAGCTTGACGTCCCAGTTGCTCCTCTATATCAAACAACATACACATATATCACAATTTGCAAAATTATGGGTGTTTAATAATGCACATGTATGAAATGAATTATGTACAATGCATGTTCATGACAATCCCAGGGATCTTTCCATCAATTTCATCACAAAATCACTCTCATATCAAAACTCATCTAAGTGTAATTTCTACTTAGGTTTATGCCTCATTAACAACATTAAATTCACCATTCATTTCTTATTGACTCAATTCAGATTTTTTCCTGACTCAGACTTTCGGGTTTATTATTCACATTCAATTAGAAAGTGAAACCGATGTAATTTGGTCCTATACTCTTCTAGAAAAGTGTTCCTCCATGTCTTATGTTTCTTTTGACACAAAGATTATTCAATTAGGTTCAGTACTCTAAAAGTTATACTCCAAACATTTTTGGGCTGTTCTTAATCTGAGATAGTGGCCTATACTCAACTTCTAGCCAGAAATTGAAATTCTTAAAATCCGATTCAGAATTTTATTTCTTCAGATAAATTGTAGCACTATGTCTCTAGTTTACTCAAAATAAAAAATAATCCCAATTGGATCACTACAATTCAAGATATTATCAAAATACTAAAGTATATTATGGCTAGAAAGTTTGTCGCGGCGAACTTTTCCAGAAAGGGAAAATTCGCCTGATATTAAAAGTTGGCCGCAGCGGACTTTTTCCTTTGCCTCAAAAAACTTCTTCCTTTATGTTCACTGCATCGAACCAAAAAGAGTTGGCCGCAACGAACTTTTTCCTTCACCACGGTGAACTTCCACAGAGAACTCTATTGCTATCCATTCCCATAAATTCTCGTACTTCATTCCTATATTTGAGACTCTTAACAATGGAATTAAATTTTGGTCTCTCAAGAAAAATATGGCCATATATCTCTAGATTAATCCAGATCAAGAATCAGCTCAATTAACCAACTCTAGAAAAAGTTACGGCTAAAACACTAAAGCATACGCAGTTAACATTTTCCAATCCATCAAATTCAAGTTTTTTTCTAGATTTTCACACCTAACATATTTGTACAAAGGCAACCTTTTCTACTCCATTTCCTCTTCATTCTCCAATCCTTTTTAACTTAATTTCATTCATAAACAATGATCATACACATATACAAAATCAAGTTATTTACATAATTTTTCCACGACACACTCATATAAACGCACATAATCAAGTCATCAATCTTAATGTAATCATCCTTCTAGCTTCATTAAACCATACCCATGATATTTAAGACATAACTTACTTGGTGTAGCTCAAAACTCTTCAAATTCTCAATCAAACCTAACTCCCAAGCATCCCACGTTCTTCATCTTTTAAAGGAAGTAAAAGATGAGTTTTCTTGTGACAATGAGGAAGACAAGAAGGTGAGAGTGGCAAGTGAAAGATGAGAGCAAAGTGTAGATAGTTGGGTGAGAGATCAAGGAAGTGAAGAAGAGGAGAAGAAAAGAGATGGAGAAGCCACGAAAATGAGAAAGAAAATGAAGAAAAGAGAGTCACGAAGTAGAGATGGGAAGAGCCAAAAACAAAATCACAACCATTGGACTTTTAATGAGAAGCAATGTGTTTAAAGGGTTTTAAGACTTGGTGAAGCTAAGGCATTGTTTGGCAAGTGACTTATGTCACTTGCCACACGTCTAAGGCTTATAACTAAAATCCAATTTTCATTCTAATTCTCTCCCAATTTCAATGATATATGTCATTAAATCCCAAAGTCATTAGTAAAAATTTTCACTGCCATTAGACTCTTAATTCTACTATTATTTGTCCATTGTCCTGCCACTTGGCAATTTTTTTCTAGTCCAAATTTTACCCAAAATTTTTTGAAATTTTCTAAAAATCTCCAAAATTTCTAAATCATTAAATACTCTCCCCAAATCACATTTTCAACATATATAAACCACAATTCTCCATAAAATCACATTCACAATTCAATTATAAATCAATTATATCTAGAATGACTATGAATGCATGTACAATTATTTTCAAGTGCAAAAATTCAATATTCATGAATATGAGCATATCATATAATGCATGGGCATGAAAAAAATGCATTTCTAAGCTCTCATTCATCACTGATATTTACTATTCTAACCTCTCAAAGGTAACGGGATGTTACAAATTCAGTCATTGAAGTGACATAATTCAAACACAGGATTGCAAATCACGAACACAAGAATCGATTAAGATTAAATCCTCCTGAATTAATATAGGTTCGAAGGATATTTTTACTAGGTATGTGTAGCTAAGTTTGTATTTCAATTGTAAAGGGTTTAGTTTGTATTTCAATTATAAAGGGTTTACCCTTTACAATTGAACCCTTTATAATTGAAATACAAACTTAAAGGGTTTACCCTTTACAATTGAACCCTTTATAATTGAAATACAAACTTAGCTACACATACCTAGTAAAACGTTGTTACCACCGAATGGTCTAAGGCAAATAAGTTCCTTTTGAAAAGATTTAAAAGCAAGAGTGCAGCTGGGAAGTATGAAAAATGATCCAGAAGAAAGACGCCTCCATCTAAAAACCAAAGTCGTATATATATCTCCTTCCTATATATCATGATGTGGCTGGCCTAATTAAGAGGCAAACTAGGAAACGAATTCCTCCTCCTCACATCAATTGACAGAGGTCGCAACCACTCTTTAGCCTCTACCTAACCAGCTATCCACAATGACCTGGCTTCATGAAGTGGACATCGAGTCATCTCTAAGTAACCAATGGATTCGTCCCATGTCATCCAAGTGCTTTGAAAATCTATTAAAGTTTTGTTAGGTTTGAACTTGACAATACACCAGGGTCAATTTTGACTGTGCATAAAAATCAAACGGTGACAATTCAGGAGCTCAAATTTTATCAGTAGGTTTTTCTTTGAGTTATCTTCAATCTGAGACTTGAATCATTGAATTCCATCATCTGAGTCAAAATTTATAATTAAAATATCGTCAAAAGGTCATTTTAGCGATCTAGAATCTGATGCAAACTTTTTGAATTTTTTTTCTCCTGAATTCCAGCTCAGAAAAATCTGAAATTTATCCTAAAAATTCCGTCAATGAGTCAAGAATTTAAGTATGAAATTTCATAATTTTTGGACAAAGCAGTAAGGAGATAAAAATCCCACAATGACTAAAGGTAAAGTCTACCAGAAACCCAAAAATAGTGCAATTTGAGTCTATTTATTTCATTTGTGCATTTTACGTCAACGAAACCTGAATAATACTAAGACATGATAAACAAGCTATAGATAAATGTGAAATGAACATACATGACTCTGAATTCAATCCTAAAGATATATGAAAATATGAATGTATCAGGGAATAAGGGAGAAGAATCATTATGATTAGACGATTTATGTAAAGTTGGGGTGGTCAAAAGGGGTGGCAATTTTAAACATGTGTTGAAAAAAAAAGACAGAGACGTTAGAATAGGAAGCTTGGAAGAAAAAGTTACTTCTAGAAAGCTTGGAACTCTTAGACTAATCTAAAAGATGGGAAGAGTCTTGCTTAAGAGAACTAACGAAGAAGCAAAAAAAAGACGAAAAACAATAAAAGGCAATGAAATATGATGGTTAAAAAAAGAGCTAAAAATAGGTTAGAGAGAGATCATAATTAAGGATGCTAGTAGGTTGGATCAGATTAAGATGACTTGATTCGATCACCCTAATAGGAAGCTTAAGTTTGACTTGAAATCTAATCGAATTTGACCAACATAACTTAGGCTTGGATAGTCGAAAAAAACAATGATTTAGTTTCAATTTCCAGAAAATATCGTTTTGGTCTTGAATTTCTTAAACTTATAGATAAAATAATGTCAATTTGAGAAGTTAAAGAAAAAAAGATATTATCTTAAAAAGAGGATTTGGCCTATTTAGGTCGAACTTCGAGTGGCTCCTTAAACTTGAGCCTGTCCAAAACTCGATCAACTCAGATTTAATACATTAACTTTGTATCGAGCTTAATTTGCTAAACCTAATTAGATTATATCTTTGTTATATAAATAAGCCTCTTATAAAAATTGTTAATCCCAAATTAAAAAAAAAGAATTGTTAATTCCAATATTATTACTAATTTTTAAATAAGAATTTATATATAATGTATGTTAATGAGGATTTATCTAATTTTTAATAAAAATCATAAAAGTGAAATATACCTTTCTTCGAAATAGTAATTGGTATATACATGTTTAAGTAGAAGTTAGAATTTAGAGATTTGAAATACATATAACATAATTTGAAGACAAAATAATAAAACAAATTTAAGTAAACGTTACTATCATATGAGCGTCACTTTATTAATTAACGATAGTGTAACTTCTTCAATAAAATAAAAAAGGTAAAAATGTTATATACATAATTTGTACATATATTTAAGTGGAAGTTAGGATTTTGATAGATGTACACCCTAAGAAAAGAAGAAAAAGTGAATTGGAGTGAGTTGGAGGGACGTCAATGTCACGCGCGAGAAGGGGATGGGTTAACCTAGCATCTGCGGCTTTGTCGTTGAGCATGAATCAGCGATGGCGCAGCGCCAGTGAAACCCAATGTTCTTATCTAAAGACTTCTTGTACCCCGCGGGCTCCACATTAATCAGAGAAGTCCACCCCAACCCCTATTATTTAGATATGATCACAGCCGCTAACTCTCTGATTGTTCCATCTTCACCGTTCCATTTTTTCTTCGGTGGTAAAAGATCCAAAGGTTTTGCGAAGGACCTGCATGATTAGAAGCTACTTCATCTGTGTCATACTGAAGACTGTTAGGACTAGGCATATCGACTACTGGCTCCCTCTTTTCTATTATTTAGTGATAGAGATATTGACTGCGCTATAAGACGAGAGAAAACAAGATACTCTCCATCCCAGTGAAATTTGTTTATTATGTGAAAAAAAATTGTCCCGGTAATTGAACATTATTGTGAAAAGGAGATGAGAAACAAAGGATCTTTGATTGGACGATGCCGGCCACTTGTATCCATCTCCAAGAAGTGATGGTATCATAAAATAAAGGGTCGGAAGAAATATATATTTTTATAATTTAAGAGATTTTAGAGGAATTTCTTAATTTTTAATTTTCTTAAAAAACACACAAAACATATATGATATGAATATAATACATAACCAATCAAATGTGATTGACATGGTAACTTAAATTAGCTTTTGAATCCAATTTAAAATTAAATTAATAATTTAAGATAATTATAATAAAATATTAATTGAAAGAAATTTAATTAATTTGATTTCAATTTAAGAAGTTAGAATGTTACGTAAATACTATTTGATTAGTCTATATATTACATCCATATTAAGTATACATTTTATTTACTTTTTAATGAAGTTTATGAGAAAAGATTTAAAAAACTTGAAGCTGAAAAGGGACTTTTTTTTTGGGAGAATTTTTAAAGTTAAAGTATTTTCTAATATTTTTTTAAACCATAAGAGTGTTCCATCTCTTTGGCCTTAAAATAAATTGATGCTAAGATCTTAAGAAAGAAATAAAAAACTAATATAAAAAATATCCAAATAACCAAATTTTTTGTTCTAACAAATGGCCAGGATTGCAAACAAGAAAATGCATCACTATCCACAAACAAAGTTTTATAAAAACTGTGAAAAGGATAGTAATGAAGATTAATTAGAAAGAAAAGAAGTAGAAAAATTAACTGTCGCTTCCATCTCCAAGTTGCATTATAATTGAAATATCAGCCAACATGTTATAGCTTGCAAGTTCTTTTCCAATGGACTACAAGGAGGTAAAACTTTAGATACACCATGCACATTCAGCAAAAGGAAAAAAAAAACCTCAAAAAGAGATAAAAGTTGAAGGAACATTCCATGGATTTGATAGAAATTCAAGTCGAAATCTGATCCTAACTGCAGCAAAACAATTATGAAACTTTTTCGTATTTTGATTTTATGAAAAACTACTTTAAATTCAATAAAATGATTAACAAATAAATCAAAATAAAGCATGAATCTTAGTTTATACCTTATTTCGAAGCTTGATCATATTCTTGTTGTATTTCGTGTATTGTTTTCAAAACTGACTTATCTCAACCACCATAACTGCATAAGTGTTTAGCCTCTAATGATATCTACAAAACAAGTTTAGAGAACTCAGCAACTATTGCAGATAGGGATGACAATGGCTAGGTTGGGCCTAAGCTGTCCTTGACTCAGTTGGCTCGTGGCTTGAACAGTGGCCTAACCCCATATTTTTTTGAAAATATGGGGTCAGGATTTTGTGTTTTATGCCTTCTTGTCGGGCTATAGGTCCAGTCCAGCCGAGACAACCTAGGCTCGAGTGTGATCCGTGGCTCGATCAACCTAGGTTAAAATAGGGCTGGGCTAGGTCAGGCCATTTTTTCATCCTTAGTTTCAAAGAGAGTTAAGCAAGAAGTGGTAGCTCTATTAAAGCTTAAGCTTATTTATAATATGTTAGGATATTTTAGTAATATAATTGAAATTAAATTGTAATTTCAATTAAACTTTAATTAAAATTACAAATAATTTTAATTAAATACCAATTATACCCAAATAAGATCTAATATCTCATATTGATCCTTATTTATTAATTATCTCATATTTAATCATCAAGTCTTAACTTGATTAAAATATGTTTACTCTCTTCAACCTGTTCTTTATGTATGACCCATTAGGTTTCCAAATATATTGGTAATTGATACAAATTATAACCCTAAATCATACTTAGGATTAGATAAATTAAACTCATTTAATAAATCTTTAATTCTCTAATTAAGTAATTCATATCCATTAATCAAAATTGACGTCTAGCAATACATCATGACCACCTAAATATTTAAGAATTTCAAAAATGTTTTTAACTAATCTTTCCATGCGTGATTTTCTCTTGTAATTCAATCATTTCATTATGTAATGTTCCTATTAGATATAGAGCATGTAATTAATGTCTACTCTATTTTAAGTCCAATCATAGTAGTGCTCCACGATTAGCTATTAATTCAATTAGTGACATTTGTAAACTATTTACAAAATGTTTTTTCACCTCAGCCAAGGATTTCTTGAATCGACAATAATCGAGAATAATGAAAAAAATTTCCTAATTACTTTAGGGTGATAAATCATATCTTAATTACTCAACTACTTTTATACAGTTCATGCTACATCTAATAACTACCGAATGAATAACCTATAAGTATAATAGGTCATAAGTAGTATCAAAACATAGCAATCCCTATATAAGATAACTCTGGAGACCTGATTGAAATTTTCTAAATTTGTGAATTATGAATTAACCGCAAGTGCTCGACATAGCTGTAGCTAGTACAAGTAAGTACGAGTTGATCCTATGAAGACGATCAATACTAGTAGTTACCGTTGTCCTATTATCTACTCTACAAATTTGGTTTCAATTTATAATTAAAGAAACTAAAAGTTAAGCAAATAAAATAAAAATAGGCAACAAGATTGTACAAAGAATGAAGAAATCACTTAGGAAATTATCGATATTGAGAATTAGTGTATAAGTTTCTAATCCCCCTAAATACCCTTAATAGATTGATATTTTATTATGCAATTGTCTTGTTGATTTATTGGTTTTATTATGCAATTGTTTTGTTGATTTATTGAACTGTGAAAATTCATATGGTATGCTAATAACTCACTCTTTAATATAATAATAACTAAATCTAAGGTTATTAACATAATTACTCAGGTTAAAGTTTGTAGAATTGCTTTACCAATTTATAAATCTCACTATTAGGTTTGATCCTAATTTAGAAGATTTATGTCATCCTATTTCTAGGGTTAGAATAAACTTCTTCTAATTATGATAGATCTATTCACACACAGTATTTCTCAATCTCTATGTTATGAAATCAGATTATGCATTAATATTCTAGATCTATTAAAAAAATATTAAACATGTAATTGAATCACAATATATCAATCCAAACAATTGCATTAATAAAAGAATCAAAATAAGTTATTACATAAAACTATGATTCATCTTTGCATAAAACTAGGGTTCATCTAAACTAGGCATTAAAGGAATTTAGTTACACATTATAGAACATGAAATCAAAATAAACAAAAAGAAAAACAAATTGAAAAAAATGGATTCATAATTCTAAGTATCCATATTTGTCTTCCATTGAATATTCTTATAAGGTAGAGGTTTGAACTTGTATTTTGATGGATGTTTGATGACTTCATTATGTTCCACCACTTCCCTTAATCAAAATCAGCCTTTCTGAATGGTCTTAGGTCGTGATTGGTTAATAGCGTTTTAGTTGTTTTTTGGTTGTTTGACTTAAATTAACTGTTTAACCCATATTAATCAACTCTTTATTTGTTTGGTTAATAGCTGGTTGGGTTGGCTGATTTAACCCAACCAACTAATTTTTAACAAGCTCCTTTAGCCCAACGTTTTAAGGTAGTTGATTGATTTATGACGGTAATGCCCTTTTTACTCTCTGCTCTCTACTCTCGGTGTTTTCCATCTTCTTTTTCTTCTTCCTCGGTGACAGAGAAGCAAATGTTTTCATTTGTAGGTAAAGTAAAAACAGATGCCTTTCTCATTCGCATATCCCTATGGAATGTAAGAAGGATGCCTAACATTGCTTGCTGAAACTCATTCTTCTTTTTTCCCCTTTGTTGTTCCTTTCATTTGGCCTTGGATGAGTTTTTTGGTGACTGTCTGTAGCGCCCCCTTACCGCAGGGTACACACCGAGATGCCCGCAGGTCATTCTGTTACATATCCTACGATAAAGGTGAGCTACGATCAATCACTACAAACACCTCACATGGCATCATAATAAAACATCAATATAAAAATCATAATGTTTTTTAAACCAAAATTTTCCTCATTTCATTTCATCAAAACCATAAATTTATACATCTGTC
>JAOSBN010000177.1:20539907-20563528 GCA_027563595.1 Erythroxylum suave
CAGCAAGATGATAGAAGATGCTGCAGAATAAAAACTTCTCTCTTTCTTTTTCCCATTCGGAACAGGATACTAGGTCCATAGACAGAAGCGTTGACAATGATATAACATCTTCTTTATGCAAGATGGATTTTGAGTAAGCAAGGAAAGATTTATATGCATTGAAAGCATTCTGTACTAGTTTACCGAGAAACTCTTTGCCCAACTTAGAAGAAGAAATGGCATCTTCACCAAAATCTTCCTTTCTTCCTTTCAGAGAAGAATAATATCCATCAACATGAAAAGTCAACAACGGCGTCCCTGACTCATGTAAACTAGCTGAATTATTGGAAACTATTCCATTTGAGGAGTAACTCGCTACATAAGCATCATAAGCTAGCCTCGATGCATGTAGTAATAAGTATGCTCCTACAGGAAAACCTTTCCTTGACCAGAACAAAAGAAGTTCCCGCACCCTCTCATGCTCATAAATAATGAAGGAACGGGTAATTATGAATGTTGCAGAACTAATGGGATTGTCAACAAGAGGAATATTAGGATTGAAATCATGTGCAGAAAAAAGTTTGTACCCAATTGATTCGAATTGGTCATCTAATGCAGAAGCTATAATATCAGGAAAAACTCTAAAAAAACTTGAAGCTTCAGCATCAAGATTCATATATGAAGAAAGTATATCCTCAAGGATCTGAAGTCCCTGCACACTGGAGTTTCTCAAAACATTTGCCAGATTTTGCACCAAACTTTCAAGAGCAACAATTTGCTTTTCATTAGTATTTATTGACATACTAACTGATTCACTGGAAATAGGAAGAAAACTATCTTCTGCAGAGAAAATTCTGGTTTGCTCGTCATTTGCAAGTTGATGGTCTGTGGAAGGTGTTGGTATTTCCAAACAAGACATATCTTGCAAATTTGAAGGCAGCAGAGAGTGATGGGGCGAATTGATTGGCTGCAATTCATTATGACCCACAAAATTTGGTCTAGACAGTAAGATCGCAAGTCTTTCTTTCAGAATAGGAGAAAGTGTGTCAGAAGAAGTCAAAACATCCAAGGAGTGAACTATTCCTTTCCTAACAAGTGCATTAAAAGCTGAACAAAGACCACTACAAACAAAATGCTTATGATCCATATCATAGTTGTCCACCAGCAGCAACAAAAAATCAAGAAGTGATTGAGTCAAGCCAATATATTTGCGCATTGAGCATACCATCAACATCATTGCAGGCTCAATATTCATTACATTATCAATCCTATCATCAAAGAAAAGCCAGTCATAAAACAATGCCAGCTTCACGTTGGATTCAATATAGCTCTTTCTACAGGTTGTTAGAAGCCAACCTAAAATAGCCCATCTCGGTGTGATGTTAGAATGAATTATTTCATTAGGTGGATGGTGTGCACAACATATAAACCGAACAATGTCAATAATGACAATTTCTCTATCTTGTCCTGAAAGAAATTTCTTGGTAAACCATGTTTGGTACCGCCTTTGACAACCAAAGTTTACATGTGTGAGCAGAAACCTCAATTGGGTTTCCATTTCTGGAGTAACACGAAGTAAATAGTATCGAGTTGAAGTTTTAGAGCTGTAAAGTTGTGTGATATCTGAAAATCCTGCATTCCTGAATTCACTTCGCTTCAAAATCAAATCTTTCCATATAGCTAGAAACTCAGGGACATGAAATAGATCTTGCAGTAATCTAATAAGATCCCTTCCAATCTGCATACTCAAACAAAATTGTTCCCTCAGCATCTTAACACAAAACTCAATCTCTAACTTTTTAATTAGCTCGAGCTTTTCATTGTTGAATACCCTACAATGATCAGCTAATAACCGGAGATACACATATAATGCGCTAGTCAAGACAAAAGGTTCTTCCTCCACTAAGCAATCCCACTTGTTAAGCAACAAATTTACCAACTCAAAACACAACCACAAATTCCCATCACTAAAATCCCCACCAACAATTTGCCTCAGTAAACACACCAACAAACCATCAAAACCCACTCCTAAAACGTTCAACACTTCTTTGACAACCCAAATTAACTGCAACTTCACCGAATGAACAAGTTTAGCATACAAATCATTAACGACTCTGACAGCCAAACCCACAAAGAAGGCATACCCATCAGTAACAATGGCATGTAGATGCTTAATATGGGTTTTGAACAACTGGGGCTCGGTTAAAACCCCATAAAGAATAGCACGATTAAGTTGGGCATATCCTTGTGCATTCGGGATAGCCAATGAAAGAGGGGGTCTTAGTTTAGGTTGGAGCTCTTCAAAAGCTTGAATCAAAGACTGTTCAAATTCGTTTGTGGCCTCATAGGCACCAACTTCGAGTAACTTTGATGTCATAGCAGCGCCACAACAACAAACAACAAAAAGAAAGCATAGAAATATGTGTTCACACTAGTACCAAAATAAACACATATAGACTGAAAAAAAAAAAGACTTCACTGATTGAAAGCTCAAGTAGGCTTTAACCTGTAAGAGAGAGAGTTTTTGACCGATTAGAAGAAGGATCATTTGAAGTTTGTCTTTTTGTTTTCTCCTGTTTGTCCAACACCTTCTGAAGTGGTTCTGTTACGGCATTGGCAAGTGTGGGAGTTCGGCACGGCCTAAGTTGTATACCCTTCGACCCGTCTACGTAGGAGCCCGTATCCATAAATATTGGGCCCGACCCCAAAAGTAGGAAATCCAAAACCTATTGATTTTATGAATGACTCAGCCCATTGAAAGGAGACTTCTTCTTTTTCTTCTTCTTCTTCTACCGCGTACAAACTATTAGCAGACTTCTGTACTTTCAGGCTCACCAAGTCACCTACTTCTTTCACATTTTGCACCAGGTCATTTCGGGTACTCTTCTCTCTCTCTCTCTCTCTCTCTATATATATATATATATATATATATTTTGGGACATTTGTCAGAATTGCTCACGGCCCCCATTTGAACTTCTGCTTTTTGTATAATCTTTCTTGTATGTCTCCAGAATATAATTATTTATTAGTTTCCATCTAAGGGTGTTTTGTTTTGTCGCTTCTGTTTTTTCTTTTCAAGCCAAAGTCGAAGCCTATGGTCATTTCGATTACAAGTTTTCAAACCGGCAAAGTGTGCGAGCGGCATCTGAATATATTTTCTCATAGGAATTTTGATGTTTTGGACTTAGTTTCCGTTGATCTTTTGCATTTGGGGTTGACTACTTCTGAAAATTAGATCAAATATGACTATAATTTGCTGGCTTGCTTTTGGAAAATGATGGGAAATGACCCCAACTTTGTTGTAATGCCCAATCTGACTAAATCTGTTTGTGATGTGGTGCTTTTACATTGGATAATTGAAAGTAAGAACCCCTTTCCTTTGCCCCTTTTTGTACCTGAATGTTTTAAGTTCGTAAGTGGTCCGGGAACATGTTGTTATGCAGAGTTCACACTCATATCCTTTCACTCCTGATCAAGATAGTGAAATCATGGTAACCCGGGTCAGTCAAAGACCGCTGATCATTCAAAGTGAGAACTTAGATGTTTATGGCAAAGGTAATGCTTCATGAGTTTTTTTATTTCCCTACCTTATTGGTTTATCTGCACTGTTGATTTTTGGGTGGCCTTTCAAAATCTATTCCCTGATCGGTGATATATTAGGTTCTGCTTTACTAAATTGAATATTCTTTTATTTCACAAGCTGTTTTGGATGGAAATACCAAGAACTCTAAGAAAGATATAAAGAAAAGTGGAGTTGCACTAGGACATCGACAAGCTCTTGGTGATATTACGAACAAGGATCCTCTGCGTCATGAAGCATTGCTGAAGGAGAAGAATATGATAAAGGAAGAATTTAATGAAGCTGAGGAAATGTTTTTGCATGACCATAGAAAGTGCGTCGAGGAACAGCTTAAATCAATGAATGCTTTTTCCCTGGAGTTGGTCCTTCCAGGACACGGTAACATGGCAGCACATGCATTTCCTGGACTTTTGACATCATAATTTACAAACTAACTGTATTCTTAATAGACTGTTTGATGTTGTTAATAAGACTTGTATTCAATTTATTATTCTTCTGGTAAAAGTTATTGATGAACCACTTGAGTACTAGATTTTAGGTCGGATATTAACTTTAGTTGTCCTGAACTTGTTGTAGGACTGCTTCTGTTTTGAAATGTGTACCACAGTCTAGCAGTAACTTGGAGGAACACAGTCTAACAGTAACTTAGAGTCGTTTCATGTGGCTTGCATTCATTTCTTCTGAATGTATGCACATGTGCAGAAATTTACTAACTTGAATACGATAACTAACATTTTGAACTTCAAAGTACACACTTTTTGCAGGTTTGTTTATTGCTTGCTTATATTAGTCACTTGAACTGAGTAGTTAAAATTGTGTAAGAAATGTGAGGTTCTGCAATAAGTAAAAGTCAATAATTGAGAAATTATCAATATCCATATTCAAGATTCTTTTTGGGATTTCGGAAGTTACAATGCTTTGTAGCTATGATTAAATATATGATTTATTTGTTTATCTGCAGGTTCTCTATTTACGAGTGAATATCCCGAGGCTAAAGAAGCACAGGTAGTTCTTATCAAGATTATGGGTTTTTAAATTATATGATATTTTCGCCAAGAAAATTGAAACTTAACTAATGTTTAATTAGCTTAATTGAAAGTTTTTTTTTTAGTTGGTCAGAAGCTGGTTGGGGCAGGTGAGCTCCATGTGGTGTAATCTTGCTTTAAGCAGGAATAATCTAATTGGTGGGAGCAGTAAAGCCTTGCAATGGCTCTGCATTTCATTTTTATTTTACTATAGATGTTTGCATCAGATGTTTAATTAATGGAGGTGTGCAGAATAGAGTAGTATCTCTGCATCCTCCTCCTCTCCGGATTCTGTTTTTGCAGCAGGTTTTTGTTATCCCATTGCGAGTTTACCATTGTTGTGTTGTTGACAAATTAGCAAAATTATGAGTTAAATTTGTGGTGGGTGAAACAAATATCAGTTTTTCTTTTAATCCTGTTAAATGCCTTGATGCATTATTGTGTAGGTCAAACTTTTATTGTGTTTATCCCACAGGCTGATATTGAAAGTCCCCAATTCTACTCTGAGCCAGAAGAGTTACCCATGATGGAGTTTTCTGATTGGTTAAAGTCTTCAACTCGATGGATCTCTCCTCCCTCTTCTCCAACTAGCTGGGAATCTCCACCATTGTCGCCTTCGTCCTGGCAATTTGAAACAGTTGAATATGCATTGAAGGGAGAAAGTGATTATTGACTGTTTTTAATTTTCCAATATCAAGATTTAGTTTTCAGGAGTTCAACTGGCACTCAATTGAAGTCACATTCTTGCTTATTCTTCTGCAAGAGAACAAAGATGGTGTTCTGTTCCTTATAATGTTGGATCTTTTAGGCATTTAATATCAAATAGTTGTTCAATTTGTCTGTTATTTTCCACTTTTTACCTTACTCCATGGCCAATGGAGTGGAGCTTAATCTTTGAGAATGTAAAAAAGATGCTGTCGAGTCTTATGTAAACCTATAGCATTTTGTTATGGTCCCGGATAGTGTATCTAGTTATGGGTCGTTGAAGAGTGCAGTCGAACTCGTGGAACTGTTGTTGCGAAGAATTCTTGTTAGTATTTATACCTTTCTTATTAGGATTGGGCATGAAGGAAATGAGAACTCATTTAGAGAAAACTCTCTTATTTCTGGAACAATGTATTTGGAGTAGGCAAAAACTTGGCTCTAGCATTTTCCTTTATTCATAATATATAGGCGTTAATCCCATTGTTGCAGTTACAATAATTAACTACTGTCGAGACTTAAAGAAAAATAACTGCAAGAATGCTAAAATTTAAAAATGACCAATTCCAAACTATTCTTCAATTGCAGCAACGTTCTTCCAGCCCCAATTTTTGTGAGAATAGCGTTGATAGACCTTAAGACCCATAACATCACATCTTTCCTTGTCAATGAGCTTGTCCTCAAGCGAAAAGAAAGGATAAGAGCTGCAAATAGAAGTAACTTCTTCCCAAGAAGCGTTAGCTGGAGATAGTTCTCACTAATGAATAAGCACCTGCTGACTACCATGTAAAGTACGCGCGGCCTAGAATCGCTTGCGGCTGAGGTGCCTCAACAATAGAAGAAATGGGAGGCAATGATGGAGCTGTTCCAACTGAAGGATCGCTATGATATGACTTTAAATAGGACACATGGAAAACAGGGTGCAACTGAGTGTTAGGTGGCAAGTCCAAATGATAAGCAATGTGTCCAAAACAGTGCAGTGACACAGAAAGGACTGTAGAACCTTGGTAACAACTTTCGATTAGCCTTAGCACACAAAGCAAGTTGGCGATAGGGCTGCAACTTTAAAAAGACCCAATTATTGACCACAAAAACAAGGTCTCGGAACGTGTATCAAAGTAAACTCAATAAAAACGACTACTAACTCTAAAATCTTCGCTCTAAAAAATCTCTACATTCATCTACTACCACAACACTTAAACTAGTCCATAATGGACATAGATACCGGCCAACATGTCAGAGAACAAATTACTGCTACTAACAATCTAGACATCCAACAACAAATCGTCGAAGCTATGCCACAATCCACTGCTACATTTCATGAAGTTATGCCACAATCCACTGCTACATCTCAGGATATCCAAATGACTGAATCGGACATGGCCCCCTCTTCTACTGTACCTCTGGATACGACGGATCAGAATCACCTCCTTGAAACGGACACTGCAACTGCCCACCCTCAGTCACAGCCTCCTACTACTACCACCAACGAACCACCTGCACAGAAAGAGCATGACCAATCAATACCCACACAAGAATCCAAACACAACTTACCTCCTTCCACGTAGCTGTCGTCCTTCAAATATAAACTCAACTCCAGCCCTTTCTAAAGGACCCACGTCTAGCTAGGACCTGGAGATGCAGTCCATGGCTTTACAGATACCGGACCAACAGTGGACTTCTCCGAAAGAGTCCAACAAGAGATGGACTCCAATTACCAGAACACAGTCATCATAAGACCACTGGGCAAAGACATAACCTACAGAGCATTACATCAAAAATTGAAAACACTCTGGAGACCAGGAGGACCCTTTGCACTAGTCGACATTGAAGATGGTTTCTGGCAAGTTCAACTCCCATCTCATGACAATTATCTGCGAGCTCTTTTACGAGAACTTTGGATAGTGAGTTGCCATTATCTTACCGTCTACCCATGGAGCAGAGAGTTCAACACAAAATCAGAAAACATCGAAGCGGTGGCCACCTGGATTCGTATCCTGAGGCTACCTCCTCGATATTTTTACGAGGAGCTGCTTGGCAAAATAACAAAACAAATTGGCCATTACATCAAAGCTGATGAGCACACCATCGGAGCTCACAGGGGGCTGTTTGCAAGAATAGCACTCAGCTTAGACCTCAGGAACCCCTTGATCACCAATGTGACAGTGGATGGAAAGCTTTACAGAATTGAATATGAATCCCTCTACAATATCTGCTTTGAATGTGCAAGATACGGTCACAGCAAAGATTACTGCCCATGACTTGCAGCACAAAGAGAGAGGGGGAAGGAGCCTCAGACTAATCCTTCATCATTGGCTAGAGACCCGAACTTACCGTCAACGTCTGCAGAAATCAGCCATCCAGCTACCGACGCTTCCTGTGGCCAGTGGTTGCACCGAAATCCAGACGTCAAATCAGTTAGCAGCTGCAAACGGCATATTCCATCAGTAACGCTCATCATACTCTGACACCGCCGCCAAGGAGCAACGGATCGATTACACTAAACCTGGGCCGTGGATGGTTGCGAAAAAAAAGGAAAGGCGGCAGCCTTTGGGAACGAGCCATACTGCTAAACATAATGCCTATCAGAAGAAAGAGAAGGCTAATATATCTACTTCTGGACGGTTTGATGCTTTAAAAAATCAGACAGAGGAGGGGCCATGCCCCAAACACAAGCATTTTCCTTTACTCCAACACTCCAATAAGCCCAAGCCCAGTTCAAGGTTAAGTCCAAGCCTACTGAGACAAGACCAAATAGGCCCCGACAAAAGCGTAAACTCACCACTCAACAAAAAGTGCCTGTTTGGACTAGGAAACAGACCCAGTCTAATGGGGCAATCCAGGTCCATTCTCCAACTCCTGCCCAACTCTCAACTCTAACCCCATCCATAACCCAATCCACCCTACTTCAGACCATATCCGACCCAACATTACAACACAATATTCCAACTACCCTCCAACATTCCACAACCCATAATTTAGCCCAAACCCTTGAGCCCAGTGAGGCCCGCACCCACAACCATACTGTGACAGCAATCCCACATTTAGCACCTGCAAATTTCCCCACCAAGCAAGGGCCCAAATCAGACCAGATAGAGGCCCCTCCTGCATTTCAGAAAGGAACACATGTGAGAGGTAGACAAAAACAATCCACACTGACGCCATTAGAATAGGAAATGGACTGGCTCGAGCAACCTGACTACGTGGAGAGTGCTTTTGCCGAGGATGTCCCCTCTGCCACAAACACAGAATCTACCATCATAGGGGAGGAGGTTCTACCTGATTCTAACAGATAGGCCCTTAACTTTCATTAGTTTATCCATGAGTTACAACCTACTATCTTGGAACTGCTGTGGCATTTCCAATAGCAAAACCATTTATACATTAAAACAAATGGTTCGACAAGGTGGATATCCTTATAATAGTCGAACCCAGAACAAGTGGCACCACTGTGCATAAAATCATTAGTACCCTTGGCTTTTCAAACTCACATAGAGTTAAGGCCGTTGGCTTCTTAGGAGGCATTTAGGTCCTTTGGAAGGAAAAACTAACAGCGTACATAATTAGTGCATCATGGCAAATGGTGCACCTAAACATAATTTTACCAGAGGGCACAAGTTTCCTACTATCAGCAATATATGGCAGTCCCAACTCTATTGTGAGAAGGGATTTATGGACTAGATTAACTTCTCTTGCAGGTCTCATCTCTTCACGATGGATGGTAGTGGGGGATTTCAACTCCATAGTCTCCCCAGAAGACAAGCTTGGTGGCAAAAAAATGAAAGGTTGCCCCAGATTCCAGAAGTGGATCACACAGGCAAATATGCACGATATGGGTTTCTCAGGCACAAGATACACTTGGACCAATAAAACCTGCTTCGTCAGACTAGACAGAGCTTTTGCCAACAATGAGTTTGTCAACTGGGCCAATAATTTCAAAGTCAACCACATCCCTAGAATAAACTCAGATCACAGCCCACTACACATTAATCTAAGGTACACATCTGAAACCAAATCTCAATATTCCAACTTTCGCTACTGGTCAGCATGGGAGTTCTATCGTCAATGGCAGCAGTGGCTCCATGAGGCATGGGACACCACTACATCTTTGCAGGTAACGATACTAGATTTCTAGGAAAAAGCACAACACTGGAAAACAGAGATATTTGGAGACATTCACAGGAAGAAGAGGCATTGCATGGCTAGGCTAGGAGGAATACAAAAACATATCACAGATACAGGAAAAAAAAATTATGGAAGCTAGAGGAAAAACTAAGGTTGGAACTGGAAAACCTCTTTATACAGGAGGAAGAACTTCATGTGCAAAATGGTAGAGCCATATGGCTCTCTCAAGGTGACAGAAACACAACCTATTTTCATGCTAAACATAGAATGAAGAGGAAGCATAAAGCTGTGAAATCACTTAAGATGGACAATGGAGATTGAACCACAGACCATGAGCAAATTTGTCAAGCGATTACACAGTTTTATAGCAATCTATATCAGAACATTACCTAGGCCTCACCTTCACAACCTTATAATATCAGAAACAATTGGCCAGCTTTGTCAAACCCTCAATTAACTATGTTATCCAAAGAGGTAACACTGCAAGAGATTTATGAAGCCTTGTTCCAAATGAGCCTGAATAAAGCCCCAGGTCCAGATGGGCTAACAGCTGGATTTTACCAACAAATTGGAGCCAGGTACACATTTCATTTTATAATTACACGCAACAAATCTTCAATTCTCAGCAGATGGAGCCTTCCCTGAATAAAGGATTGTTAATCCTCATCCCCAAAGTCAGGGAACCAACATCTGTGAGTCATTTTAGACCCATTTCTCTGATTAATATATGTGCAAAATTGATTACTAAAATCATTGCAAACAAACTGCAATGGATCCTGCCTGAAATAGTATACCCTAACCAGGCTACTTTTGTGAAGGGCAGATCCATTACAGAGAGCATAGTCATAGCACAGGAAGCCATACATCACATAGACACCAACACAGGAAAGCATGCTTACATGGCTTTGAAAATAGATCTTGCAAAAGCTTTTGACAAACTGAAGTGGGAGTTCATATCTAACACTTTATCAGACATTGGACTACCATCAAACCTCTGCACTCTTATTATGAGCACTTTAACTACAAACTCCACACAGATAGTCTGGGAAGGAGCAGCAGGATCCACCTTCCAGCCTAACCAAGGAGTTAGACAAGAGGACCCACTGTCCCCCTACTTATTTATTATGTGCATGAATAGATTATCACAAGCCATTAATCAGAGCATTTAAGCCAATTAGTGGCAGCCAATGAAATTTGGTACCCAACAGATAGAGCTATCTCATCTGCTATTTGTAGATGATTTATTAATTTTTGCTAGTGCAACAGTCCAACAAGCAACCATTATTAACCAAGTTTTTTCAGATTTTTGCAAACACTTAGGTCAGAGTATTAATAAGGAAAAATCCTGTTTGTACATTTCGAAAAGCACACCTCTTTGCACAATTCAGGCCATCGAATCTATTCTCCACATTAAGTCTGTTCCGAAATTAGGCACTTACTTAGGAGCACATATCATACATGGGAATTTGACCACTAAGTCTTACAAAACCCTAGTTTTGAAAGTACAGGACAGCGCCAAGAAATGGGATGCCCACAAGATCTCTATGGCCGGGAGACTCACTCTCTGTAATTCTATTCTAGCAGCTATTCCTAACTACCTAATGCAGACCATTTGTTTCTTTGTCTCAACATGCAAAGAATTGGAAAAGGTATGTAGGAAATTCCTTTGAGGCTCCAACAATTCAGAGAGGAAGACCCCTTTGGTAAAATGGGATACAATTTGCCAACCAAAACACAGAGGGGGCTTAGGGTTGCATAAAATCAAGGAGCAGAATATCGCACTTGTACTTAAACTGGCACGGGACTTGGTCTCAAATGAGAGCAAACTATGGACAAATATTTTTAAGGCCAAGTACAATCTAACGAGTATGCCATATAGTTTCCCAACAAATAGGAAATCTCATTTATGCAACAAATTCCAAAAATTATGGAGTTATGTCTAGGAAGGAATACGATGGGAACTTAGAGATGACAAGCACATATCATTCTGGCAAGATAGGTGGTTACCAAACAATCAATCAATTCAAGACCAGACAGCAATGCAACTGATAAAGTCCCAATTGCAAGAAAAGCCAATAGACTACATCACTGACACAGGCAACTGGGATATACAGAGATTACAAGGGCTTCTACCCAAGCACATCACAGACCAAATAATTGCCATACCAGCACCAAAAGAATCATACAATCAAGATATCAAAACTTGGAAATGGGCGCACAATGGAATTTTTTCATCGCGTTTAGCCTACAGATCAATCTGCAATCCACAATGGCAACCAGAGTGGCAAGAATGGAAAATCATATAGGAACAACCACTTCCAGAGAGAATCAAACTCTTCATGTGGAAGACAAAGAAGGAGGCACTTTGGACAAACCAAAAGAGAGCCTCACTAGACCTTACACTGAACCCCGATTGCCACAAATGTGGCAGGGTGGAATCAATCATGCACATCTTTAGGGATTGCACAATTGCCAAAAGCACATGGCATCATTTAAGGCCGGACTTCAGCTCCCATTTCTGGGAGGAGTCTAACCTACAAATCTGGCTTTACACTAATATGTTCTCATCTTTCTTGCAGGAAAGCATAACATGGCCTGAATGGTTCGCTACAACTTGCTGGCTGTTATGGACTACAAGGAATGAATATCAGTTCCAGCAAAAGGAGCAAACACCTTTTGGGATTCAAATAAGAGTTAAATCATTGATCAGAGCAAATCACGCATCATACCAGATTCACAGGCACAGAGGTACACAGAGGAAGGCCAAACTTGAGCAACTCAATCAAAGCAGATCTCTCCCTCTGACAACTACACATCACAGGGTCATAATCGACGAGGCGAGCAAGGGGAACCCCCATCCAACCGGTGCAGCAGCAGCTATCCTCCTAGACCCACAGGGGAACTGGCTGATAGCCGCCACCATGGCAACGGGGTCTTGCAACTCCCTGAAAGCAGAGTTGTGGGGCATTAGAATGGGCCTCTCTATGGCAAAATAAAAAAATATCTCATCTATCATAATGGAAACAAATTGCAAAGAAGTAATCGAGTTACTTACCACGAATAAGCCAACCCCACCACCGCTCCACACGCACATGGTCGAAATCAGAGAGTTAGCCACACACTTTGCAACTATCTCTTTCAACTTCATCAGAAGAGAATTCAACACGAAGGCTGACGCTCTCGCCAAGATGGGACTCAAATTATCTCCTCACAGTTCTGTATTTTATCACACTGAACCGCAACAGACTTGGCACAATAACGACCATCAAAGCCCAGAAACCCCTCCAAGCATTTAAGGACCAATAGCGACAACCACAGGCGGGCCGCAGAACATCCATCACAGGGGAACCAACAGTAGGGCCATTCAACCTCAACAGCAAAATAGACCTCATCAAGGGGAACACGACGAACAGACAAATCTCCCAGAGGAAGCTCCACAAAACATGGATCAAATGCATCAAAGAAGGAGAGCACCACACCACTTCCGGAATACTCAACAGACAAGCATTAATGGGGCTCGGAAGAACCACTACACTTACTCACGCCAGCCCCTCCATTACATGAGGAGTCTACGGGACACCTCTCTAGCAGAAACCTCTTCGCACTTCTACCGCCCCCCTCCCTTGAGGGCTTTTTTTGTAATTCTCTATAGATGCCTAGGGCATCCACCAACGTAATTAAAAAAAAAGGTCTCGATGATTGAATCATAGCGATGCTTTATAGCCGATTGGGCCTCCATTAATCTTTGATGAAGAGAACAAACGACCTCATCCTTGTCTTCAGAGCAACATCAATAACCTCGAGCTTGGAAGTATGTGAAGTATAAGAGAGGAGACGAGGTGGGGATCAACCATACACAACCTCGTATGGCGAACACTTCAAGGAAGAGTGGAAGTTAGTATTGTAGTACAATTCTGCCTATGATAGCCACTGCAGCCATTTTTTTGGCTTCTCACTGGTGAAACAGAGAAGATACATCACAACAGTACGATTGACAACTTTTGCTTGGCCATCCAACTGAGGATTATAAGCCGAGTTGAAACATAATTTCGTGCCTGACAAACAAAAGAGTTATGAAAATTTGCTCATAAATATAACACCTCGGTCAGAAACAATAGTTTCTGGCATACCATGTAACTTGACGATCTGCTCAAAGAATAAGTACGCCACTGAGACCGCTGTTTAAGGATGGAAGATGGACAAAAAATGACTATATTTAGAGAATTGGTCAACCACTACTAAAGTAACAAATTTACCATAGTTTTGTGAGCCCCTCCATGAAATCCATAGAAATATCAGCCCATATCTGCATCGGAATAAGGAAAGGATATAAGACGCCTGTTTAGTTGAAGATGTTCTAAGTTGTTGCATTGACAAACAAGGTAATGGCGTACAAATGATTGAACCATTAACTTCAGCCCTTTCTAATAAAAATGAGTAGTCACTCACCTAAGATTTTTTTTGATATCCTTGATGTCCCATGTTATGCAAAGAAGAGATGATGGTCTTACACAAAGGAGACATGCCAACCAAATGGACACAATTCTTATAAAAAACTAGACTGTCCTCAAACTACTAAGGACTCATGACCTCCTCGACCTGGATTTGTGCCACAACTACTGCAACTCTTGATCAACAACAACTTTCTGACGAATATGATCAAAAAGAAGCAACAAGGGTGCTGAAATTGCAACCAAAGTTGGCTCCTCCCCCTCAAATTGACAGAACAATGCATCTGCAACTATATTGCCCCTTCTAGCTTTATATTCGATTGAAAAATCATACTCCAGTAGTTTGCTTAACCAATGTTGTTGGGGAACTATAGCGATTCGTTGCTCCAACAAATATTTGAAACTATAATGATCACTCCGGACAATGAATGTACTGCCTCGTAGATACGGATGCCAATGAGATATTGCCTTGGCTAAACCAATGAACTCCTTTTCGTAAGCTAGAAGACGGCGGTGTTGTTCTTTAAAAACACGACTAAAATAGGCTATTGGTTGCCCCTGTTGCTGTAATATACCTCCACTTCGATGCCACTATCGAAGGCATCACATTCTACCATGAATGGCTGTGAAAAATTTGACAAGGCAAGTACTGAAGTGGAGGACATCGTTACTTTCAACTCCTCAAAAGTGGCCAACGTGAAAATCAACCAATGGAACGAGTTCCTTTTGAACATCAACGTCAATGGTGAGGCCATCTTCCCATAATCCTTCACAAATTTCTGGTAATAACTTGTGAATCCAATAAAGCAACGTAATGCTTTGAGGGAAGTGGGCTGTGGCCATTGTAGCATAGCCTAAATTTTTGTCAAATCAGCTGATACTCCTTCAGTTGAGACTTTGTGCCCAAATAAGAAACCGAGGGCTAAGCAATGAGACATTTAGATCACTTTAGGAAAAGTTGATTATGTCGCACAACTAATAAAACTTTCATTACATGGGCTACATGATCTACAAAACTCCTGCTATAAAGAAACCAACACAATTTACAAAGATAAGGTTTAAAGATGTGATTTATAAGAGCTTGGAAGGTTGAGGAAGCGTTGGTAAGTCCAAACGACATCACCAAAAATTCAAAGTGCCCATGATGTGTGCGAAATGCCATTTTATGTATATCATCATGATGCATCCGTATTTGATGATAACCCAAGCGTAAATCCAACTTTGTAAAAATTTGCGCACTGTGAAACTCCTCCAAGAGTTCATTAATAACCGGGATGGGAAATTTGTCCTTGATTGTTTTGGCATTAACTTCTCGAAAATGCTTATAGAATTGCTAGCTCCCATCCTCCTTTACCAATAGAACCGAAGAAGAATATGGAGATTGGCTCAGTCGAATAAGGCCTCCCGGTAAAATCTTGTCACACTGCTTCTCAATTTCTGTTTTTTGGGCACGAGGATATTGGTAAGGATGACAAACCACAGGGTTGGTTCCATTCTCCTAGATAATATGATGATCACACCAACGGGTAGGTGGCAATTTTGTTGGCTCCATGAACAAATCCTTGAAATCAAGTAGGAGATGCTGCATTTCCATGTTGAGATTCTCTTCTATGGAGACAAACTGATGTCGGGAAAAACCATAAATTCGCTTAATACCCCATAGTTGGATATGATTTCCATCATTTGCCCCAACTTGTTCAACCAGTTGATTCCTAATACTGCATCATAGAAGCCAAGTGGAATCAAATAGAAATCCAATAAAAAAGTGTGATCACCCAACTAAAACCCCACATTCTTGCAAAGGCTTGGGCTATGTATTTTTTCACCATTTGCCATCGTTACCTAAAAACGACCTGTTTTATCCACGACCAAACCCAAATCAGTAGCCAAAGAAGAAGGAATAAAGCTATGAGTACTCTCTATGTCTAATAAAATTTGCAGGAGTCTTTGATTCATGTACCCATCTAATTGCATCGTTTGAGGATGTGGAGTGCTAGTAATAGCCTACAGAGAAAATTGTGGTTCCTTCTCAGTATCATACTCTTCTTCCTTTGTGGTTCGTCGGAAGTCTCCTCCTTAGCTTTGATGTAAAATAACATCTTACAATGGTGGCTCGATGTATATGTGTCATCACAATTATAGCATAGATTTTGGCACGATGTTCTGTCGTCTCTGCTTATGTCAGACACTTAATATAAGGGTTGCGGTTGGCGGTTGTAGCTGGAGGTGCCACTAAAGTATAACTAGTATAGCTTGGCTAGTCTTGACGCTTCCTAGTTCGTCGATGCTTGTACAAGCGTGCCAGATTCATTGTGGTTGTGAGATCATGGGGAGACTGTAATTCAACGTCCACCACAATAGAGTCTTGTAAACCACTGATGAAGAGGTCAACTTCCTGTCTTGGATTAAGGAAGGTGATACATGCAACTAACTTCTCAAATTGCCTCTGGTATTCTTTCACCGTATTCGTCTGACGTAGTCAGGCTAGTTCTCCCAATTTGCTTCTATCATTGGTTAGGGCAAATACAGTGGTCCTTGAATTCCTCCCATGTCAGGTTGTGCCGTTTTTTGTCGAGTTTTAAGAACCAATACTGAGCATTGTCCTCCAGGTGTGGTGTTAATATACTTAGTTCTCGTCTTCTGGAACCTGCTGGTGGTGCAAAAAGTAGTTATAGCGATTCAATCATGGCAATGGCTCGGAGGAACTGCCATAACGAGGAAATTCCAATTTGCGATATCAGTGTCCTCCATCTCCATGGAACACTCCACCCTCCATCTGTCGCGGATGGCTGTTTTCTCCATATTCGCGATGATCACGAGGAGAATGGGTCACATCATGAAACCTATGTTGGAGATCTCGAATGCCTTATTTCTGGGCTTCAAAAGATTTACGGTCACGTTCCCTAACCTTGTGCTTATGATCAAGTTGTTTGCGAAGGTGTTGCTGGTCGGTTTCATATCTGGCCAAAAACACCTCAAAATTCTGCTGGAAAGAGCTAGAAATATCAACTATAAAGTTGGGCTCTGATACCAATTTGTTATGGTCACAAATAGAGGATCTAGTTATGGGCCGTTGAAGATTGTATTCGAACTTGTGGAACTATTGCTGCGAAGAATTCTTGTTAGTATTTCTACCTTTCTTACTAGGATTGGGCATGAAGGGAATGAGAGCTCATTTGGAGAGAAATCTCCCTTCTCTAGAACAATGTAGTTGAGTAGGCAAAAACTTGCCTCTGCCGTTTTCCTTTATTCATAATGTATAGGCGTTAATGCCGCTGTTCCAGTTACAATAATTAACTACTATAGAGACTTAAAGAAAAATAACTAAAATTAAAAAAAAAAAGACCAATTCCAAACTATTCCTCAACTACTGCAACATTCTTCCGGCCCCACTTCACTTGAGAATAGTGTCGATAGACCTTAGGACCCATAATACATTAATAACTACTAGTTACTATAGTGTTACTAACAATTATTAATGCAACCTAATTATGCCCATTATACGCTTGCAAATAATATAATTTGATACATTACATAGACGTAAAATTTATAGGCATATTGTCACAATTATTGAAAGTGACACTGTTAATCATCTACCATTGATGGCTATTGATGTCAGGAGTAGTAAGATAATTGGGGGCTTTGCAATAAAATCGGTTCAAATTGGTCAAGCTTTAATTTAGCTTAAACTTTTATTTATAAAAATTTTTGAGTAAAATTTTTTTAAGTTTTAGATTGGACTCGATTCAAATCTCTATAACCTAGTCTCTCATGAAGCCTGAATCCTAACTATATTTAAAACGATATCATTTTGTTTTTACGATATCATTTTGCTTTTTAAAAAAGTTTGTTGTTTCTTAAATAAAAAAGACATTTTTGAAATGGAGATCAAAGTCTAATTGAGACATGTGAAGCTTAAAAGTTATGTGTTTCTTTAATAACAAAGGACATTTAGGATAAATAATTTAAAGCTCAATTACAACAAGTCAAGACCCAACATCCAAGCTTTTGGAAGACTTTTGGTAAAAACAAAGACTCAAATTCTTTATTTATTCAATCACCTTGCTCGCACTTGTCTTCTCACATTCAATATGGGAATTGAGATTGAAAGCTCCCATTTCCTATATTACAAGTGAGAAGACAAGGAGGAGAAAGGTATCTTATAAATAAAATATTTAGGGTTTTGTCTTATTTACAAATCTTTCAAAGGTTCTAGACTTGACTTACTCAAAATGGGTTTTGGAGCATTTAATATTTCTTTAAAATAGTCGAGCTTTTGCGACTAACCTAACCTAAATGAGCATTAGAACATTCAATGTTTTCCTTAAAGGATTGAACTTTTGAGCTTAATTCAACATGATTGGACCTAATCCTACCTGATTAAGATTTATTCTAATTGACGTATGGTTGGGTCTGAGCTTAAGCTAAGCTACTTAAGTTTAATAGAGCTTCGAGTAGGGCTCGAGTTATGAAAATTTATGAAGCTTGACTCATTATAATTGCTATTTATAACTATCCTACTAGTTATCTTTTCAAAAGAGCCAATTCCACCAGTTCTTAATAATAAGAAATATAATGGAGTTAAAAGATGTTTCCACAAATAAGTTTTATATCTTTTCAACATAAGTTTAAAGATTTTCACATTATTTTTTTACTATTTTAAGTTCGAATGAAACATAGTGGAGCTAGTTGGAGTTTGGAATTGCTTATTTCTTTTATAAGTTAAGTCATTACTGCTTTAACTAATTATCGCATCCTCTCTTGCTCTTAGATACTCTTTAGGACTATTTATCACTAGAGTTTGATATTGAATCACTTGACTTTTAGGAATGTTGTGATATAACCCTTAATGTCAATAGGGTTATCCTTTATGTTGCCCTAGATTACATTAGATAATGTGACTTGGTCCAATCTTTTCTTAACCAAGGTTTGAGTCATTCTTTGTAGGACATATATGATTAACCTTATCAACATTTGCATCTTTTTATGTAATCTGAGGGACAAGATGAGAGATATCATTTGGTATTTATTTTCCTTGCCTATGTTCATATGGAATCCAATTGTCCCTTATTATATGGACACTTCTGTTACTTATTTGAAGGTAAAACATCTCTTAATCTTTGTCATTAGTCTTGATCAAGTTTGATCATTAATTATCACTATATTACACGCATGATGCAAAAAGTTAGCTAAATTTCTTATCCTTAAAAGTTTGAGCCTATTTTCTTGAGGGTGAACCATCCATTCTTTCTTTGTCTAAGGTGCTTTGATAAACTTGTTGTAGTCTTGAAATTAAGATTGAATTATTTTCTTTTTCAATATAGAGAGTACTAATTATGTTAGGATTAATTGAGGTAGTAAGGCCAGTTTTAATAGTTATAATTACGTCATTTTATTTTTCTCTACCTTAATACTATTAGCTTTAGTTAAGTTGACTTACCAACTTATAATAATATACTGATGAATAGATCATCATTTTCATGAGAATAAAGTAAGTACCATGCTTGACCTTCTTGTTATTTTCTAATTAGTATCAAAGGTTATGAACTTTATTTAACTTATTACCTAAATTGTACTACGTATATTAAGATACCACTAGAAGATGGTAAGAAAGTAATTAATAATAAGAAATTAAACAACATGGAACATCTGGATAGGAATTTCCTTTAACATCTTCTTGTACTGATGATTCATTACGTAGAGATTATATGACTTAGGTAAGTAAAACCAACTATCACTAGATTAATCAACTGATATGTTGATTTAATTAACATCTAATAATATGCTAAGATATATGAATTAAGGTCTAAGAATGCACTAAGACATGTGAGACTTTATAAAAGGTTTTTTCCTAATATTGTGAGCACTAAATACATTTATATCTAATACTCTATAAAATGCTCAATATTAATACTTAAGTCAATCCACAAATAGGTCTTTTGAAACTTCTGTATGTGAACTAAGATCCGATTTAAGCTTTCTCTTATATTTAACTATTATTAATATCAACACAAATATTTCACAAATACAAACCTCTTTTATAACTATTTTAATCAATTTATTCAAAGATAAAGCTATGGAATACTTCTATCTTGAAATAAAAACACTTCAACATTAATCATAATTGAAATAATAAAAGGTGAGTTAAAGAAATTATAGAAAGTATTTTCTTGATGAAGATCTCAATCCATTAATGTATTTTACTTCCTTAGAATGATTTTAAATCTCTTTTCTTGTCAATGATGACACCACAAATATGCTAGAGTTCATGGCTCTTTTATGGTTGCTAACCATAAATTGAAAACTAAAAACTAAAACTAAAACCTCCTGAACGAGGGTTTCTCCAACTCTTTAAATAGGCATTTCACCAAGGACATAGTCTGGGACACCTTTATGCTCTAGGCTATGCGTACCTTTGCACTTTGTTTTTCTTTCTGAAGATGAACACAAGTAATGGCACACCGTTGTTCTAGGTTGTGTACTCTGTGACATCTACTTTGCCACGTGAAATAGGCTTTAACCTACTCATTTATAAGATTATATCTTTTAATCTTAATTCTAGAGAGTAAAATGCTTAGCACATGACCATATGCTAAGTTGTCTCACCAAAATTTTCTTTTTAAAGAGGGATATAGGCTATAACACATTTGTATCTAAGACCATGTTCACGTAGAGATGTATTTTCTTTATGATTTTTCTTGTAAAAATCTTCAATCCTTAACAAAACTCATCTATAAGCAACATATCTAAGATTATCTAAAATATAACATAAATTCATTCAAATCAAGGTAATCTAGATAAGAAAACATAATACAATAATAAGTAAAACATATACATACTATTTACATCAAATACCTCTACACTTAGATTTTGTAATTTCAAAAGCTATCATCCTAAGATAAGTTTCAATTCCAATAGAAATCATGTTCTAATTAAAATAACTAAGTATGATCATTATTCGCTTAATGACAGTAACACATCGTAACACTATGTAAAATAAACTAGACCTACAACTATAGTAGTGGTAAGTCTAGGTCGATCCCATAGAGAGTGTTCGGTTAGCTTTTGTTATGAAAATAACCGATGTTAGGCTTCGGGGGTTGGTTTAGTTATGAAATAAAAAATAAAATGAAACTAAACTAACAAAAACAAATTAAAGAAACACATTTGAAAATGATGAAAGTGATGAATTCATTAGGAGTCTGATTCTTTGGTTTAATCTCGGCCTACACCCAGTTGAACATACTTTATTGATTTATTGTTCTCAAACCTCTCTTAGCAACTATTATTCGTAAATCAATAACAAGCTATGTTAATCCCAATTTTTCGTATTTAATTAAGAGAACCTAACTGTCGAATAACCTAGGATACAATCTCTAGGTTTAATTGGACAGCGACATTATGTATTAGGAAAATAGACTAATCTAAGCAACAACCATATACACTTGGGTCATTTAACCTAGGTTATTTTATCCTTAATGATTACAAACCATTAGTGGCTATAAATGAATCTCAAATATAACAATTACAGATCATATTGAAATTCTAGCTATAGGTTTATACACAAACAATCGAATCATAATTAGAATACAATCATTCATACACAGAACCTACCCATACGCATATAATAACATAATTAATTCTTAAAGAGAGTAAGAAACAAAAAATAAAAAGAAGAAATGTTTAACCGAGTCGTCGGTGTCGTGAGATGCTAGCTTTCTATGGATCTCCAAATAGGTGGAGCTTTGCCCCTTCTTTTTATCTTCTCTTAAAGCTTCACTCTAGGATTTCTCCTAGTCAAAAACATCAAACTATTTATATCCTCTCAACGATCACCAAAATGTTCCTTTTACATGAAAACTTAGGGTTAATGGATAGTTGTTCTTTCTCATGCCCAGAAGTGGCTTCTCACGGGTGTGAGAAGGTCCTCACGTGTGTGTGACATAGTTTTTCACACCCGTGACACCCTTCTCATAGTCACACTTGTGAGTAGGTTCTTACGACCGTGAGAAGCATTGTATGGGCACGAGAGAGTGTCTCACGCCCATACATCCTCATACAGGCCATGAGTAGCTTTCTTCACTCTTCACTCTTTATGTTCTTCATATTCTTGTCTAGTTTATGCTCTAATCTTCTTCTTCTTCTTGATCCATGAAGATAAGTGAGTGTGATTCTTCAAAAAATGGCTTGAATATAATGCTTTTGACTTACTTTAGCTCTTTTGCTTTTAAATTGTACCTAAAATCATAGGTGAACTAAAGTGAGTATCTTGAACATTTTATATCATTAAACATTAATTGTTATTGAATAAATTCATAATCAATTAAGCACATATCAATTTCCCCACACTTAGCTTTTGACCTTCCTTTGGAAAAACATCTAAATTAAAATCATAGACCTAAAACATTTTCTCATTTCCTATATTCTTAAGAATACATAATCATAAACAAAGATAAATGACTTTCAAAAACTATAGCAAGAACATATCATTCCAAGCTTCTACTTATGATCAATCAACATTCATCACCTTTAAAAATTGAGTAATCTAATGGTAGACTTGGAAAATGTGTTTAACTAAGATATATCTACCGGTACACTTAAATACCAATCACGATCATTACATTCCATAACTTTGCAAATCATTTCATTTCTCCACCAGTAAGGTTCACATGTATAATTATGAATCAAAGGAATAGGTTGTAATGCAAGCAAGCGTAAGGTGAGATGTATTTGGATAGTGTAGTGCAAAAGCCATCAAAGCTAGTGAAACAAGAAAAGCACTCAATATACCATCAACTGCAAAAACCAACATTCACTCACAATTGTGTACATCAATTATGATGAATGCAAAAACTATGTTTCCTAGCTCAAATTCAAGCTCTCTCACCATAAACTACATTAAGCGTATATCACTCACAAAAGTTGATCATAAATAAGACTTTCTGACCATAGGGAGTGGCCATTGAACACAACATCCATCTTATATCTAACATACTTAAGTAACCTATTCAATACAACTTTAGGAGGAAAGACTAATCATAAGTAACTTTGTAACACATATGCATTTCCTCCTTGATACTTTCATTTAAACATTTTTTCTTTTCCTTTTCTTTTCTCTTTTTATTTCTACTTATTTTTGATATAAAAATTAAAATAAACTACATTAACAGGGGAATTTCATTGATAAGTCTAAAATAGCACCCCCAACAATTATAACCATCCTACACATATGTACACCCTCACACTTATACTTTTTTACATCCATAATTATCAAAAAATCAACAAATGGTCCACCAGATTTAAGACCTGGGTATGACATTTGGTTAGGTTTAAAGTATGTAATGTGGTTAGAACAAAAAGAAAGGACAATAAAGCTCAAGGGGGCTTAATAAAGGAAAATTTATAACGATGGGTAGACTATTCGGTTAATGTAGCTTAGAAAAACAAAGAATGCCTAATAATTTTCATGAAAATGCATGTGATAAAAATATGGTCTTGAATAGAAATCAAAGCAAAGTCAAGATGTAGATTTCATAAAGATCACATACATAAACAAAAGACAATGAGAATGATATGGATGTGTCAGTATAATAAGGCTCAAAATCTCACTAGCTTTTGTCTACCACTAGTCACTACTCTTCTAAAGATGATGCATATCGACCAATCAAAAAAAGTAAAAGGACATGATAAGTTTCCATGGATTCTTCTAGTCAATTCATTCCCTGATCATGACTATATAGTCCTAAAAGCAATAGAAAA
>JAOSBN010000177.1:20574048-20617486 GCA_027563595.1 Erythroxylum suave
ACACAATTCAACCCCCCTTCTTGTGCATCTTAAATATCGTTTTCTAAGTGTTGTATTAACGTGTGAATTACTTCACCCACATGGGTGTTTATCTTCACACCATGACTATGTATGTCTTCACTCTTTACACATTCCTTCAAATTGTTGATCTAGACAGCCATGTAACACCCTAAATAACTATGTATCTCCCCAGAAGAACTTTTTCCATTTTATCTTCACTTGTTTGTCATTCCCACGAACCATAAAGGCGTGTAAGACCACCAAAAGTCTCAAAATAGGGCTAGGAACTTGACAATCTCCCTCTCTAGCCCAATTGTGAGGAAGACATGCTTCCACAGCTACTTGATAGACAACCCAACAAGCTTACTTCTAGGAGCTGCCTTAGTCAACATATCAATACCATTCACTATATTAATCTTCTTCAACATCAATTATTGCTTCTCAATCATGGACCTCAACAATTGATATTTGATATCTATATTCTTTATGCGAAAATGATACATAGTGTTCTTGCTTAAGTCAGTGGCACTTTGACTATCACAAAAAACTACATAGTCTTCTTGCTTCATATCCAATTTTTGAAGGAATCTTTTCAACCAAAGCAGCTCCTTACTAGCTTCCACTATAGCTACTTAATTTACTTCAATTATAGATAAAGCTGCGCACTTTTATTAAAATAAAATGGCTCTCTCCTACAAACTTGAAATGAAAACCTAAAGTAGATTTTCTTTTGTCAATATCTTTAGCCATATCTACATTCATATAACCTTCAAGAATTGACTCCCCATTACCAAACCTTAAACTCCATTTTAAAGTACCTCTTAAGTATCTCAAAATTCATTGCACTACTTCACTAGAACCTTTCCTAGATTAGATAGGAATATGCTTACTAACCTGACAGCCTGTACAATATCTAGCCTTATACACACCATAACATAGGTCAGAGAACCTATTGTAGATGAGTATGGAACAAAAGACATATCATCTTTCTTCTTTTATGTTGAGGGACATGTACACTTTCTCAAGTTAAAGTGAGGTGCCAATGGCATGCTAACTCAGTTGACATGCTTCATATTGAACCTTTCTAGCACCTGTTCAACATACCTTTCCCGAGACACCTATAATCTCCTATCCTTCTTATCTCTAATTATTTGCATGCTTAAAATTTGATCTGTAGGTCCAAATTATCTCATATCAAAAGATTTGGACAAATCCTCCTACAACTTTTGGATTTTGCCAATGTCTTGACCCATAATCATCATATCATCATCATAAAGAAGAAGAATGATGAAGTTCTCACCTAAGAAATTCTTGAAGTACACACAAGCATCAACATAATTTCTCTTATAACTATAATCTGTCATAAAAGAGTCGAGCTTCCGATATCACTGCCTTGAAGCTTGTTTCAACCCATATAAACTTTTCTTCAACTTGTAGACTATATTCTCCTTTAGCTTTAAAACCTTCTGGCTAATCAATATATATCTCCCCTTTTATATCTCCATATAAAAAGTTTGTTTTACATCAAACTGTTCAAGTTCAAGATCTAAGCAAGCAGACAAACCAAAAATAATTTGAATTGGAGTCATCTCAAGCACTAGTGAGAAGATTTCATCAAAGTTTATACCCTTCTTTTGACTGAATCCTTTCACCACTAGTCTTGCCTTGTGCTTCACCAACTTGTCACCATCTTTCTTCATCTTGAACACCCACTTATTCTTCAATGCTTTTTTGCCTTTTGGATGCTTGACAAGCTTATATGTATCATTCCCCTACAAGTAGTTCATCTTTTCCTTCATAACTGTGAGTCAAAGATCTTTGTCATTACATGACATAACTTCTTGCACATTCTCAGGCTACCCCTTTAGCATTTACCAATAGATTTTTTACACTAAGATATCTAGTAGAAGGTTTTGTCTCCTTTGTAGACCTTTAAAGTTGTGTTTTATTAGCTATTGGATTTGATTGCTCCTTATGCTCATTTTCCTCTGTAGCTCCATCTTCAGCATTATCTGATTATGGTTTATGCAGCTCATCATTATCATACTGTATCTGATCACTATAAATGCGTGTTTGGTCACACGCTTCATCTTTTTCAACCATAGAATACTCAGTATTAGAAGAAGAATTATCAATGTTATAGGATAAGCTACTGTGTGATAGTGCATGATGAGTGTACTGCAAAATTTACCTAACTTTGCACCCTAAAAACTTGTAAATGAAGTGAGTCGAGATCATATCCATATGGAAAGTTCGATTAATTCTTGCAATGAAAATAGTTGATCTAGAGGAAGTAAATTAGGGGATTTTTGGTATATTCAATTGAGATAACAAAATAAAATTATACTAATGCAAGCAATTTATCAAAAACAATTAAAAATGACAAGAGTGATAAATGTATGTAAAACTTGCTTCTTTGGTTTAATCTTGTCCTACACACATTTTTCTTTGGTTTAATCTTGTCCTCCACACATTTAACATACATTATTAGATTATCATCCTCACCCCTCTTTACGAACTCTTGGTCGTGAATTAACACCAAGCTCTATTAATTCTTATTTTTCTTTAGATTATAGTTAATTAAAATAAGATTTTTAATTAACCCTAATTATCGGCAAACCTAGAACAAGCTCTCCAAGTTTATCCGAACAGCTGCATTATAAGTGAGAAAAATGGACCAATCTAAGTAATAATCACACAAGGTTGGGTTATTTAAATTATGTTACGTTATCCCTAATGATTCAACACCATTAGTTGCCACATATGACTTTTAATTAGCATGACTATTACGTAACACATTCAAGTTCTAGCAATGAGTTTTCATAAAAAATGATTCAATAGAGCATCAAAAGCATTCTTACACAATACCCAATCATTAATCTCAAGATAATGTAAATAATCTTAAAAGAGAGAAAGAAAGTGATACATAATGATACTAAGCTTAACGTGCTCCTTGGTGTTGATTACACCTCCAAACCGGTGTCAAGAAGGTTAGCCCTCCATCTTCTCCATCAACCTTCAAGAATCGACCATAAATGCCTTTGTTGGTGTTGAAAATCGAGAGAAAATGAAGAAGAATGTAGGTTTTTTACTTCTATCTCTGAGTGCCCTTTTTTGCATTACTTTTATAGTTAAAAACTAGGGTTAAATGGATAGCTGGCCCTTTCTAATGCCCAAAAATGGCTTCTTACGGTTGTGAAATGATTTGTCACACTTGTCAGTAGCTTCTTATGGTTGTGAGAGGCTTCTCACAATCGTAGAAGCATAGCATGGGCATTAGATGCCACTCACGCCCATGCAATCCCTTTTAAGGCCATGAACAATCTCCTGTATTCTTCTTCTTTGTATTTTCAATATATATCTCACCTTTCTTGGAATTTTATTGCCTTCTCTTGCTTTTAATCTTCTTATTATTGCTTCATGAATACAAGTGAGTGTGGACATTGAGAAGATGGCTCAATGAATATGCTTTCGGGTCACTTTAGCTCCTTTAGTTCCGAAATGTACCTAAAATCAAATATGAGTTAAAGTAAGCATCATAAGTATTTTAAGGTAGTAATCACTAAGAGTAGTAGATTAAACGAATCAACATGTAAGCACATATCAGGTTCCCCTACACTTATCTTATGACATTCCTCGACCAAATCATCAAAATCAAAATCATAAACCAAAATTCTTACTCATTGTCCATATTTCCTAAGAATAGATAATAATATGTAAAGATGAATGACTTTCAAAACCTATAGCAATAACTTAACATTCAAATCTTCTAGTCTCAATCAATTAACATTCATCACCCTTAAAAACTGAGTAATCTAGAGGTAGACTTGGATAAAAGGTATTTAAATAAGATATTTCCACAGTTGCACTCAAACAGCATTTATGATCATAACAATCCACAACTTTACATATCATTTCATTTTTCCACCACTAAAACTCACATGTATAATTATAAATCAAAGGAATTTTCTAGGTTTGTAATATGGGCAAGGGTAAGGTGAGATGTATTTTGGGTAATGTAGCGTAAAAGCCATCAAGCAGTGAAGCAAAAGTAATACTCAAAGAAGCTCTCACACCATAAACGACATAATCATAACACAAAGGGTGCTCCATTCAAAGCAACATCTGGCTCATGTGTGTAATATATTCAAGCCACCCATTCAATACAACTTAAGGATGAGAAACCAGTAATTAATAACTTTTCAAAACTATTGTATTACTTCCTTGATACTTATTCAAACTCACTAATATTCTTTTTTATTTTATTTTATTTTATTTTTCTCTTTTTTTTCAAATACAATGGTGAAAGAAACAACATCAACATGAGAATTCATAACATGACATTTTAACAAATATAACAACCCATATGAATGTACAACCCCACACTTAAGCTTTTGTACAATCACAGTCACCAATAATGAACAAATGCTCCACTAACTTTAAGGTTTAGGTAGGATATTTGGTTAGGAATAAAAGCATGTAATGTGGTTTATACAAAAGGAGACGTTAATAAAGCTCAAAAGGAGTTAACAAAGGCAAATTCATATAAATGGATAGGCTATTTGGTTAATGTAGCGCAAAGAATGCCTAATCATTTTCATGATAATGCATGTAAAAAAAATGTGGTCTTGAATAGAAAGCAAAGTTAGGATGTACATGTCATGAAGGTCACACATAATAAAAGGCAGTGAAACTGATATGGATGTCAGTCTAACACGAGTCAAAATCCTATAGGTCTTTGCTTAACACACTAGTCACTACTCTTTTAACGATAATGCACATTAACTAATCACTAGAGCAAAAGTATATGCGAAAGTTGCCATGGATTTTTCTAGTTAAATTCACACTCTAATTATGACTATACAATCTTAAAAGCAATAGAAAATAAGAAAATTTTTTATTTTGTTTCTTTGATTTTGAAAACTGCCTAAGAAGCCTTATTAGCAACAATTAAGCTCAAAGATTTCTGCATAAAAACTAATATCCCCACCCCTAGACTCAAAACTTACATTGTCACTATTGTAACATCAAATGTAAGAAATGGAGCATTTAAAGAAAATAGCAAATGTGAAAATGTAAATAAAAAAAAATTGACTTCCCTTTGGTTGCCTCCCAAGCAACACTTTTGTTTATTGTCATTGGCTCGACTACCTGTTGTTTGCATCAAGTGACACCAATCGTATCTTCTAGCATCAACACTTATAAATCCTTTGTTTGGAAGCCTTTGCAATACGACTTCAAGTGATGGCTATTTACTCTTAACGTCTTGTTTGTTTTTAAACTCTATATCTTTACTACACCAAAAGGGAAGACATGAACAACAATAAATGGACCAATCTAATAGGAACGCAACTTATTTCGTAACAATTTGAGTTTAGAGTGATATATAAATAGTTTTTGACCCATAATTTCCTTGAAATCATCTTATCATGAATAGCCTTAATCTTCTCCTTATACATCATTGCGTTGTGGTAGGATTCATTCCTCATCTATTTCAACTCTTATGCTGTAACTTCCTATATAGAACCGTATCATTCAAACTCATGTTGCATCTTTTTATAGCCCATTATGCCTTGTGCTGCAATTCTACCATAATGTGACATATCTTCTTGAAAACCAGTTTATATGGAGAAGTCCCAATTGGTGTTTTGTAAGTCATTGCGTTGTCTATTCTTACACTATTCCTTTCTATTAGGTTGTAATGTTTTCTCCAAGAATAACTTGATTTCTCGATTCGAAACTTCAGCTTGCCCATTGGTTTGGGGATGGTAATAGCTGGACACCTTGTGCACGATGTGATATTTCCTGAACAATGTTTCTATAAACCTATTGCAAAAATGGGTTCTTATGTCGCTAATGATTGCTTTTAGCATCCCAAACCTAGAAAGAAGGTTAGCTTTAACAAAATCTGCAATAACTTTCACATCATTAGCTCTAATGGCTTCAGCTTCTACCTATTTAGAAATATAATTGACTACAAGTAATATATAAGTAAAGCCAAAAGAAGGAGGGAAAGGTCCCATAAAGTCAATACCCCAAACATTAAAAATTTCACAGAAAAGTATAGGAGTTTGTGGCAACTGATCCTAACGAGATAGATTACCGGATCGTTAACATCTGTCACATGATTTGCAGAAGATGTATGCATCTTTAAACAATAAGTATTAATAAAAACATCTCTCTAAAACTTTATGAGCATCCCCTTTACTCCAAAATGTCCTCTAAACATATATGAATGGTGGAAGGCTAAGATCGAGGGTGTTCCACTTTCAAGTACACACCTCCTATTGACTTGATCTGTATAATGTCTCCAAGGAAATGTCACTCGCAAAAGGATGTCATCTTCTTCCTTGATCAAACAGTTAAGGATATAAGCTATCATATTTTCTACCTCATTCTTATCTCTGATCTCTAAGTCGAATTCTTGAAGTAGGATAATCCATCTGATCAGCCTCGATTTTGCTTCTTTTTTCAGGAGTAACTATCGTAAAGTTGCATGATTAGAATAAACAATTACTTTAGCACCAAGAAAATACAATTGACATTTTTCTAAAGCAAAAACCACATATAAGAGTTCTTTTTCAATGGTTGAATAATTTAACTGAGCTAGGATGAGAGTCCTTGAAACATAATAGCTGGCATGTAAAACTTTTCCCACTCTTTGTCCTAAAATCACCCCCATTGCATAGTCGCTTGCATCACATATGATCTCGAAGGGGAGGAACAGTGATTTGCCCTCACCACCTAATTTGCACTCGGGTAGGAACTAACTCACCTTCCTGATTGGTCACAACAGTGATTCTAGACTTCTTTAGAACCACCTGAACAGGACTTTTCAGAGATTTGGTAAATAACCCCAGTATCGAGAAGCTTTAGCTCTTCCTTCTTCACATCTTCCATCATTATAGGATTTAGCCTACGCTAAGCATGCCTTGTGGACTTTTCATCCTCTTCGTACAAAATGCAATACATACATATAGATGGGCTTATTCCTTGAATATCTTTAACCGTCCACCTGATGGACTTCTTGCGCTTTCCTAGCATTTAAACTAGTTTGTCTTCTTGATTTGAAGTCAACTCTACCGAAATGATAAATGGGGGAGCCTTCTTTTGTCCCAAATGTGTATACTTGAGGTGGGTGGGGAGTGGCTTCAGTTCCATTTATGATGCTTACATATAAGAACGTAATAACTTCTAGTGAGATTCAGATAATTTCATAGAAACCAAATAATACCTTTTTAGAGAATTCTCTAATGATTCCAAGGGAACTACCTTTTCCATGAGCTTTTCTCCCATTTCAACATCATTGTTGGCTTCTGCTTCCATTTGCTCAGTCAACACTATTTTTAAATGATCCTTGCAACTTAATTTAAACATTTTCTGTACCAAAAAATAAAAAATCAATCACTTCAATAGAGAAAGCATAGTGATCATCTTGAGGATGTTTCATAACATCAAAAATATTAAAATGAATCACTTCTCCATCAAATTCCATCGTGAGGGTGCACTCACAAACATCTATCTTAGTTTGAGCTGTATTGAGAAATGGTCCCCCATCAAGATAATATCGAATTGTATGAAGTGTTGTCGTTCATATCAACAACATAAAAATCTACAGGAAACACTAAATTATTCACTTACACTGAAACATCCTCAACTACACCATTAGGGTAGCGTTAGTGCAGTCAGCCAATTATATGATAAAATTTGTTTCTTTTAAACGACCCAAATTTAAGGAATCATAAATTGAATGAGGCATCACATTAGTTGAAGCTTCCAAATCTAATATAGCTCTATTGATTACATTGTTACCAATTTGGCAAGTAATGGTGAACATACCTGGATCTTGGCATTTTGGAGGCATTTTCTTGCTAAAAACCAGACATATTCTCACCATCATTACTTTTTCATCACCTTTCATTTTTCTCTTATGTGTACACAGTTCCTTAAGGAATTTGGTGTATCTTGGTAATTGCTTAATTGTTTCAAGTAAGGGTATGTTTACTTCCACTTTTTGGAAAGTCTCCAATATCTCGTTGTCTTTCTCCTCCTTATTATGTCTTGTTAATCTACTCAGAAAAGGTGCAGGATTAATCTTAATGATATTAGGGATTTCAAAATTTAGCTTTGTACTCGATGAAGAATTTTCTTCCTTTCCCAACTCCTTCTCAATTTCTTCCTCAGTACCAATTCTTGGTAGAGTTCTCTTAGGACCCTCAATTTCCTTTATGCTCCTTAAGGTTATAGTACTCATATTCTTCAGGTTCACCTTAGGTTAGGATGACAGCTTTCCTCCACTTTGGCATTCTAGATGGTTGAGCCTCACTGTCACCTGACTAATTGGTTTTCCACATTTTGTATGCTTGATTTGTCTCCTAATTAAGTTGTTGCATGCTATAACTAAGTTGCAGCATACTCTGTTGAAGTTATTGTATACCTTACTGAAACTAAAGATTGTTAGCAATAGAGATCTTGATAAATTTGTCAACAGATGTACCTAAACTAGAAGAGGAGGCTCCTTGTGCTCCTTGTGGCCTTGGTTGAAATTGTTGTGCTCCTTATGACCAATTCTGGAAGTAATTCTGCTGCCTGTAGCATCTATAACTCAAGTTAGGATCTCCTTCTAGCTTTGGGTTATACAGCTGTGAGTATGGGTTGTATTAACTCAAAAATTTTCCTTCTACAGCATTCACATATCCATAATTCCCTCTTGTAGTGTTAGGCACTCATCAGTCAGATGGCTCGTGTTTGAACATATTTTGTATGCTTTTACCTAGACCTGTCCAATCGTAATCTATCTAACAAAAGATGTTAGCTCATCTAAACGACGTACTTACCTCGTTTACTCATCGAACATTGTTGTGAGTGCTGAGTTGTTGAGTTGTAACAACCATCCACTCAAGTAGAATCCTGGCCTCGAGGGGGGTCTTCTAACACAACGCCCTACCACACATCGCATCAACCAAACTCCTCTCCATTGTAGTAATCCTTTGTAGAAATACTGAATGAAAAGTTGCTTTGGAATGTTGTGGATCAGACAAATGGAACATAACTTCTTAAAAACGCTCCCAATATTTGTAAAGAGAGTCTCCATTATGCTGCTTGATGCCATATATTTCCTTCCAAATACTTGTTGTCTTTAATGTTGGAAGATATTTTTCCATAAACAATCTCTTCATTTTTAGCCAAGTATTCACACTCCCAATAGGTAAATCAAACAGTCAATCCTTTGCTGCATCTTTTATTAAGAATGAGAAGGCCCCCAACATGATTTGCTCGTCTATCGCCCTAGGAGGCTTCATACTCAAACAAACCACATCGAGCTCCTTGAGATGCTTATGTGCATCTTCACTTGTAAGACCATGAAAATTGGGTAACAAATATATTAATCTAGACTTTAACTTAAAAGTAACATGCTCAACAAAATTTAGAAATGTAGTGCATAAAGGTTTTTTAGTTAAGTTTGGTGTGGTCAACTCCCTCATCATTCTCGGATTTGCCATCGTTTCTTCAAATTCAAATTATAGTTCTACTTTCGAAGTTGTTCTTGCTTCTCTTTGTAATAGCCATAGTGTTCTCTTGATCTTTAGATTAAGTTGCTCAAGTTATCTACGAGGAGATCTAGTACCTACCATACACCAACACTAAAAAACACTTGAAAATTAACAAATAACAAAAAGAAACAATTATATGCAAATATATACCCAAAACACCAATTGAAATCAAAAATTAAAATTAGATCACCACACTCCCTGGCAATGACGTCAAAATTTGACAAGGTATGTCAAGTGCATTGCAAAATTTACCTAACTCTGCATACTAGAAACTTGTAGATATGGTGAGTCGGGATTGTATTCACAATAAATGTCTGGTTAATTCTCGGAATGAAAATAATTGATGTAAAAGAAGTAAAACAAGGGCTTTTGGGTATATTCAATTGAGATAACAAAATAAAATTAAACTAACGCAAGCAATTTATCAAAAATATTTAAAAATGTCAAGAGTGATAAATTTATGTAAAACTCAGTTCTTTAGTTTAATCTTGGCCTATGCATATTTTAACATACATCATTGCATTATTTTCCTCACTCCTCTTTCCGAACTATTGATCTTGAATTAACAACAAGCTCTATTAATCCTGATTTTTCCTTAAGTCGTAGTTAATTAAAACAACCTTTTTAATTAGCACTAACTATCAAGAAACCTAGAACAAGCTTTATAAGTTTATCCAAATAGTTGTATTACAAGTTAGAAAAATGAACCAACCTGAGCAATAATCACAGAAGCTCAAATTATTTAACTTATATTACGTTATCCTTAATGATTCAACATTGTTAGTTGCCACATACGACCTCTAACATGACTATTACGTAACACATTTAAGTTTTAGAAATTTTTTTTCATGAAAAACGATTCAATACAGCATCAAAAGCATTCTTACACAATACACAATCATTAATCTCAAGATAACATAAATAATCTGAAAAGAGGGAAATAAAATCATACATAATGATACTATACTTAATATGCTCCTTGACGTCAATGGTACCTATGAAACTGACATTGGGATGATTAGCCCTCCATCTTCTCCATCGACCTTCAAGAATCAACCATGAATGCCTTTATTGGTGTTAAAAATCGAGAGAAAATGATGAAGAATGTAGGTTTTTTTCTTTTATCCTTAAGTTCCATTTTCTGTCGTCACAACATTATTTTTTAGAGTTAAAAACTAAGGTTAAATGGATAATTGACCCTTTCTCACACCCATGAGTGGCTTCTCACGGTGGCCTCATGGTTGCGACATGCTTTGTAACACCTGTGAGCCGCTTCTCACTACTATAGAGGCTTCCCATGGTATGCAATCCTTTTTAAGGCCGTGAAGCATTCATGTATTCTTCTTCTTTGTATTTTCAACATATATCTCATCTTTCTTGACATTTCTTATCTTCTCTTGATTTTAATCTTCTTCTTTTTACTCCATGAAGACAAATAAGTATGGACATTGTGAAGATTCCTCAATGAATATGCTTTCAAGTCACTTTATCTCCTTCTTTTCTAAAATGTACCTAAAATCAAATATGAGCTAATGTGAGTATCCTAAGCATTTTAAAGCGATAATCACTAAGTGTAGTAGATTAAATGAATCAACATTTAAGCACATATCAATGTGTTAACTTATGTTTTCTTAGAAGATTAGCAGCTCTCTCGTGCTCCTGGAATACCACATCCCTACTCCTAACCATCTTTTGCTTCTTTGGGCCATAGATTCTGAAGCCAAATTATTCATCACCGTACCCTACAAAGATGCAAGGTATAACCTTTAAGTCAAACTTTTGTCTTTGATTCTTACGTGTGTGTTTAAATACCTTACAGCCAAACACTCGTAGTTGATGATACATAGGATTTTTAGTAATCCAAACTCTCTCTGGAATCTCAAAATTCAATGAAATTGAGGGAGCTTAATTAATTAAGTTATAATTCATACTACTTCTCCCCAAAATGTCTGACAGCTTAGACATTCTAAGCATGCAATAAACCTTCCCCACAATATTTCTGCTCATCCTCTCAATAACCCCGTTATGTTGTGGAGTCATTGATTCAATTTTCTCATGTCTAATGACATACGATTTACAATATTCTTTAAACACCTTCAAAGTATACTTACCTCTATTATCTGTTTGTAGATATTTCAACTTTCTCTTAGCTTCCCTTTCTACCATAACATGAAACTTCTGGAAAGTTTCAAATACTGAACTCTTCACTTTCAAATATATCCAAGTCTTCTATAAGGCATTCTCAATGAATGTAACAAAATGTTTGTTACCTCCTAGTGACTCCTCGTCAATAATGCCTCAGACATCTAAATGCACCAACCTCAATATCTCCATCTTCCTTATAGATCGTTTCTTGAAAGAGACTCTATATTGCTTTCTTACCAAATAATGATCATAACGATTAAAAGATGAGTTTTTAACTGTAATAAGGGATTTACCATCCAGCAACTTTATTCCTTTTCCACCCATGTGCCCCAAGCTTCGATTCCATAGATTTGGAGAAGTTTTATATTCAAATATATATGCTTCTCTACCACCACAAACCTTCAATTCTGTCTTGTACAATGTGCGGCATAATTCTCCTCAAGCAATATTCATTTCTTCCTTAGACAACTTCTAATTCTTATCATAAAAAATGTGCTTGAATCATTTTCGACCTAAAACATTTACCAATAATAGATTCAGTCTTAAATTAAGAATATGTCATAAATCTCTCAAGGTTAACAAACGTATAAAGTTTGTTTGAATTCGTATATCACCCATACCAACAATTTTATCAAAAATTTGATTACCTATCATTACGCTTCCGAAATCTTCCCTCTTATAGTTTGTAAAGTATTCCACTTTTGGAGTGTAGTGATATGATGATCTCATGTTAATTAGCCACTTAAAACTCGTGTCACTGACATGAAAGTAATCACTTATTCTACAAAATAAGGATAACTCTTCATTAGTGCTTGAAGCAATTGTAGTTGTACTATTATTATCTCCATCATTTTGATGATCTTGCCTTTTTTAGTCCCTTTTCTATTTATAGCATAACCTTTTTATGTTTCATGGCTTATCGCAATAATGGCATGTCATCATGTCTTTGTCACCTCTAGACTTTGATCGATTCTTAGACTTGTCGTACTTTTTGGGACCTGCGACTCCATCTGCTTTCCTACAAAATAGCTTGCAAATTGTCAACTCCCATTTCTTTTCTTCTAATTTCTTCATTGGAAATCCTATTTTTAATTACATCCAAAGAGAATACACCTTCAGGTGCTAAATTTTTAATCCTGATCATTAGCGTCTCCCAGTTATTCAATAACGAACTCAATAGGAACATAAATTGAAGCTCATCATCAAGAATGATCTTCATTGTAGTTAGCTTGTAGATTATGTCCTGAAAATCCCTTATATGCTCCAACTTTGATTTCTCAGTTTTCAACTTCAAATTCACAAGCCTCTTAATCAAAGAGGCCTTGTTATAAGTGGCCTTCCTTTCATACAGACCTTCTAGCTTCTTCTATAGCTTAAAAGGATCCATTTCCTAAGATATATGGTTTTATATGTTGATATTAATCTATTGTCTAATAGTACCTAAAGTTTTCTGCTTCATTTTCTCCTATTCTCTATCTAATAGCTTTTTTAGGTTTTGAAGGAACATCATCCTTCACACCTTTATCCATATCAATAGAATTATAAAAAATCCTTGAAATACAAAAGGTACTCTATCATGGTCCTCCAAATTAAGTAATTTGATAATGTCAACATAACCATAAAGTTGATGCCAACTTCCATTAAAATGGCTCTTATACCACTTGTTAGGAGATAAGAGGAGAAAGAAAAACACAGCTTTCTTTAATGGATCAACTTAATCGCAGTAGCAAAGCACTCTAATAAATTATGATCAATAATGTCATTGAGAAAATAAAAACTTAAGAAAGAAAAGAACATAGAGATTTACGTGAAAAACCATCCAAAGTAAGGGGAAAAATCACGAGCCAAATTAATAAGCAAATCCACTAGTCATAAATAAGGATTTACAAGATTTTATCTCCCACCCCACAACAATAAGTTATCTTATAAAGATTTCAAGATTGAAACAAAAAAAAGGTTACATTCTCTCACCCTACAAAAAATGTAACTTTCTTTTTGTTTTTATCTATCACTATGTGAACAACTACTATAACCATTATAACTGACTATCGAATTTCCTTTTTCTTTACTTACTGGAATTCTTTTAATATGAACTGTGTAACTCAGAAGTATTAAAAATTCCATTAATTCATCTTGCACACAAACTTTTTTTTTCCTATATTTAGTACATAGACTCTTGGCTAAATTTATGTTCAAAAGACATGCATCATTCTTACAGTTAAGAGTTACTCTCCTAGTTGAAATGAAGGGCTTAAGCTATGATGATTAATGAATTAAAACATTGAGAAGGAACTTGATCTAATATCCATAATATATAGAATTATTTCACAATCCTAAAAAAAACCCCAGATAGAAGAATCAATTTACTAAACAGTTCCCAATATCACAATCCTTATAAGCCACCAATTGATCCCAAAACAACTAAGTTAACACAAGAAACCCATTTCAACATATCAACCATTTTTGTGAACTTGAAATTAGAGCTGTTTTTTATGAACTTGAAATCAAAAAGCTTTTTTATGAACTTGAAATCAGAAATTTTCACAAACCAATTAGGCATCAACCTTAATTTGCAATATAGATGCAATAACCATAAACAAAAGTCTTACCTTTTTCCTCATGTTCTTCTTTTGACCTATGCTAACTTATGGTCAGTGCTTATTCTTTCCATTTTCTTTCCAATCTGAACAATGGGAATGGAACTATGTCTCAGTGGTGGCGGTGGCATTAATCCTTGATAGTTATAGGTTACATTATGTTTTAATAGGTAATTTCTTATTTTTTTAGTTGTTAATTATATGATTTATGCTTGTTTAGAGTTAGAATTATGTTAGTGTGATTATATGTTTGTGTTTTTAAATGTTATGTAGTTTAGAGCATGTTTTTAGGCTTTGATTTTATGAGTTTGAGGTGTACTTATTAGTATTTGAGATCAGGTAAAGAAGATCGAAGAAGTTTAGAGAAAGCTTGGAGGAAGACTTAAGTCCATGATAGTCAAATCCTAGTCACGATCATGACAAAAGCCAAGTAACACCAAGTCAGGATCATGACATCCTTGTCATGATTGTGAAAGGAGCTAAATTTGAAGTGTCACGATCATGACATACCTACCACGATCCTGACAAGTGCGACACAAATGTGAGGATCTATTTTTTTTAATTTGGAGGGTTGTTTTAGACTTTTTAGCTTGGGTAAAACCCAGTTTTTGCCCTAAAAGACAACAAAACTGTAAAAGGAAAAAGAAAATGACTTGATTAGGAGAGCCTCCATTTGCCACTTTTGGAAAGAACCAAGGAAGAAGAAAGAAGAGGAGAGGAGCTACTGCTGTTGTTGCCACTCCCAGTCCATTTCAAGTTAACTTTCTCAATTCATCTTTTATTTCTTTCATTTGATGTATAAGATGGATATAAGAAAGATGAATTTGTGTTTAAGGATATTCTAAACTCTTTTTGGCATTTGTTCTTAAATCAATGTTATTTTAATTTCTTTTGATGTTAAGGTATTGGGTATTATAATTGTTTGTTGTATTTGCATGCTTTAGTAACAATTCGAGAAAGTGAATCGATAGCAAATGGATTAGGTTAGGTAATGAGAGTTAACAATCTAAAGATCACATAAACAATCAAATAGATAATTTATACGGATAGAGATCTCGTGTAAGTACCTGATTATTTATTAGATTTTTTAAGATCTAATTGGAATGTAGTTTATTTTTATTAATTGAGAGATTGAAATTTCAATAATTCAATTCAATTAAGGTTTAATGATTAGAACTTAAGAGAGAATAATCGACCCTTTGAAATTCTAGAAGTGATAACAATTAACTCAAAAGTAATCAAGTTAGCATTTGACGACAGGAAAAATCTCCTTTTCTCATAATTGGCTATTTGTCCTTGTGTGATTTTGGATTTATCAATTGGTTATGCTCAATTTTAATTTTCTTGTGTTAATTATTGTAATTTCAATTGATTCATATTCATTTGCTTAAATTTTTATTTTAGGTTTTATTTCATTTTAATTACAATATCTGGACCTTAGACTATGTTAAGATTTATTTAGTTCACTAATTCCTCGTGGGATCGAAACCACGACTACTATGCTTATGATCTATGCACTTATGAAATATTGAGAGTTTTATACAATTAGAACTTGCTTAACAAGTTTTTGGCACCATTGTCGAGGATTTTTTTGGGATTAGTTGGATTCCTTTAGTTTAAGAAAATTTCAACTCTTTTGTGTCTGTCTGGTTGCATGAACAAAAGAGTTGCTAGGAGTTTACGTTGGATCACCAAAACCTTAGCACTTGACATCATCCATTTAGAACTAGCAATTCAACGAACAAGATGCTAAAAAGAAGAAATCGAAGAACCAATGGTAGAAGAATTTCATCAAGATTTCAATTAAGGAGGAAATTAAGGAAACTAGTTATGAACCCTTATGGATTTTATAAGATCAAGATTCAACACTGCAAATCTAGGCATGACTCGACCACTGATTCAAGCATTCTTATTTGAGAATAAGCCTCCTTATTAAACATGTTGCAAATAAATGTGCAATTCTAATGTTCATAAAGTGAATTTCCTAGAAATATGCAATACTTATTGATATCATAAAATGTCAAAAGATGTCGTTAGGATGAGGCTTTTCCCTTTCACACTAAAGGATAGAGCTAAGGTATGGTATCATTCGCTAAATCTTACAAATGTCATAAGTTGGGGTAGCTGATGCATGCATTCCTAGATAAGTACCTCCCTCTCATCAAGACTATGAAGTTGATAAAGGAAATCACAAATTTACAACAAAGTGATGGGGAGTCGCTTTACAAAGCATGGGAAAGATATAAAGATTTGAAAAGGAGGTGCCCCCATCACAATTTACCTAAGGAATTCCTACTACAAACCTTCTACAATGGAGTCACTCCATCCACACAAGGCACAATAGATGTAGCATCTGGAGGATCTCTTACAAGAAAGACAGTTGAGGAAGTGAAGGTGCTATTGGAGGAGATGGCAAGTAACAATTGTCTTTGGACGATGGATAGAAGTAGACAACACATAACAATCCAGGAGTAAAAGGAAGCTATAGTTGTTAACTTAATAATGAAAATGCAAACCAAAATCATTAGCTTAACTCGATAGCTTAACAATATGAAAAGCTTCTTTCTAGCTCTTATTAAAGTAATTCAGCAGAGATGTGAGTTATGTGGATAAGACAACCATAACACCATCGACAACTTTCTGATGTAAAATAATGAATCGAAGTAGCTTAGTTATATAGGAGCACAATTTGGTCGAGGAGAGGGGAATGATCCCTACACAATCACGTGCAATCCTGAGTGGAAGAACCAGTGGAACTTTTCTTGGTTAAACAATACAGGTGGCCAATTCTGACTTTAAAGGCCAACTAGATTCCCACAGGAGAAACCAAACTCCAGGGAGACTAAGTCAAATAAAATCTTGGACAAGATTGGAAGCATGGATGAAACTCATAAGAGGATGGAAGGAAGGTTTGAACAAGTTACAAAGAATCATACCTCTTCCATCCATTACTTAGATGTCCAAATGAGCAAATTGGCAAATGCATTGTCTGTATGAAATGTAAGAAGCCTTCCGAGCAATATAGAAACAAATATGAAGGAAAAAATAATGGAGATCACCCAGGCCACTGAAGAGAAGCTCAATTAAATTGAAGAAGAAAAGAAAAGGGTTAATGAAAGTTCCTTGCAAAGTAAATATAACTTGACAAAAATAAAAGAATATCGACCTACAATTTCATACCCATCATAGCACAAAGAAATCCAAAAGAAGTAGAGTTGAATAAGGTTCTTGATATGATAGAGCAACTAAAAACACGACTTGCCTTATGGAATCTATAAAAGAAAATTTAGGAAACAGAGAGGATATTTATATTCCCTGTACTATTGGTATTAAACAATACCAATAGTACAGGAGGTAAAGTATTAAACAAGGAAAAAACAAGATGATTTAGAGGATATTCATATTCCCTGTACTATTGGTAGTGTCAGGATAAGGATTTTGCAGATTTGGGAGCCATCATAAGTATGATGCCTTACAGTTTATGCAAAAAGATGGAGTTAGGTGAAATAACACCGATCAGGGTGTATGTGCAAATGGTTAATAAATCAATCCACCATCCTAGGGGCATAGTTAGGGACATTCTTGTTAAGGTTGACAAATTCACCTTTCCTATGGACTTCATCATCTTAGACATAGAGAAAGATTTGGAGACACTTTTTATCCCCGGATGAACATTTTTAGCAACCACTCATTTTCTTATCATCGCTGATAGAGGCGAGTTAACTTTAACAGTGGAGGACGATAGGGTTTCATTCAAAGTGTCTAAAGGTACAAGAAATTCCTTCAAATCTGTGGACATTATCAAGAGGAACAAGTCTTGTGAAAAAGTTTAGCAAAGTTATACTTACAATGACCCACCAGAGAAACCACAAATTTAAAATAATAATCGAAAGAAGATGATAAGGAAGAAAGGTGATGATAAGCACAATCTGGTAGCTCACTTACAAGTTATGAAATTTATAGAGGCGCTACAATATCATGATTTGTTTGAACCACTGTGAGCAAAAGAAGTACGTTGAGCTAGCAATGGTAAATGAAGAATTGCATGGGAGGCAACCTATAATGTTAAATTTATGTTGTTTTATCTTTTAATTTAGGTTAGGTTTTCAATTTTGTTTTTGCGTGTTTTCTAATACATGCTATTATCTTGGAAAAATTAAGCTAGTTTTGTTTATCTCTCTCTCTAGTTTTCATAATGGATTGGAAGGGTATTGAAAAAAAAATGAGATGATGATGAAAATATAAGATAGGGAAGGAATTTGAGAGTGAAATGAGGAAAACAATCAAAAAGGGGAAAGGAGTGTAAAAATTCCACTATCACAATCATGGCTCCTTGGTCATCATCATGACCCAATTTTGAGGTCTTCGTCATGATTGAAAATCCCTTCTATCACGATTGTGACTTGCAGCAGGGCAAAATGGGAATCCAAGAATTTTCAAGCTTTTTTCTCAAATTTACCCCTCCTTTCTCCCACTTAACCTATATAATCACCCTTACACTAATTTTTCTCACCCACAACACTTTCTCTACATTCTCTATAACAAACAAACTCTAAAATCCTCTCACCTCTCTCTACAAATTTCTTCATCTCTCTAAATTCTTCACATCTCTCATTCCAAATGGGACTGAGAATTAAGTAGACGACTAAGTGTGTTTAAGGAAAGGGTAAAGCCTAAGTGTTGAGGTGTGGACAACATAATCTAGTGGTGGATTACAGAGCACGCTTCCCGATCTATTTGAAAGAGGAAGGTAATTGTTTCCTAACCCTTAGCCTAAAAAAGATTGTTGTGCTTAGATACTTGAACTTTGAAATATTAGAAAGAATTGGATTGAGAGAAAAGATTGAAAACTTAAGAAACAAAATTCAATGGGAAAAGTTTACACATTTTAACTTTTTCGTTTATGAAGAACTCACCCTTGAATTCTTCATATCCCTCCAATATGAGCAAGGTAACTCGAGAGAATTATGGTTTTGGATGTGAGGCCAATCGTATGAGTTAAATATTGAAACTTTATGTTAAATCAATGGAATCCCTGAATCAATCATAGTGGACCAACACAATGACTTCCGTGCCACACATTATTGGGCCCAATTGATGGGGTTGGACAACTTCGATCATACGTATGCTCACGACAACATCATTCGTAATCTTGAACACTTATTGTTGCACAAATTCATGTGCCAAACCGTTTTCGGTAAAAACTAAAAGCAACAAGTGTTTGGTGAAGGAGTTATTTATTTTGTGGTGCATGGATAATAGCATATAAGTTTGTACATCCACCCCTATTTTTAATGATCTTATTGTTTCTTTGAAAAACATAAGCAATAATCTTGGCTAGGATACTTGGTTACCATTATTGAGGATTATTATAGTGTTAACTGCAGTGGATTGACTATGCATCTTCCTGAATTTCTTAACAATCATAATTTGACGAGATCTAAGATCTTAAAGTTTTATAATATGAAACTTTGAGATGTCAGTGCAAAATCACATGTTAAGAATAAGGCAAGATAGGTCAGTTCCAGCTTAGCACCACCAAAACAACAAATAGAGGAGTCAACCAACGAAGAATTTGAAGAAGAGGAAGAAGCAAGATGGGAGAAGGTACTGGAAGCAATTTCAAACACTAACAAAGCAATTGCAAATAATGCCAAGGTGCTGAAGCAGGTGAGAAAGGAGCAATGCCAACAATGCTGAGACATTTGAAGCATTTACAATTACTCTGCTGCTCATAGTGTGGAAATTCCACCTCCGACACCATTACCAACTCAATCTTCATGACTGGTTTTTATGCTCTAACCCTTGTCTTTTTGTTTTATTTTTATGTTTTTCCTATTATTTTGTTTTATTCCCACCTTAAGTGTTGTTTGTTCTTCTCACATTGAGGACAATATATTGTCCAAGTGTAAGCAAGTTTGCATTATATTTTTATTTTTGAATGGGAATTTTGCGTATTGTATGTTAGTTTTTGCTTAGGTTTTTGTGGAGTGAATCATGTGTATGTGTCAATGGCTAGAGCTTAACAGAATTAGTTTAGCTTGGAACATAGTTTTCGAAGTTGTAAATATTTATTATCTTGTGCAATTCATGTTCTAGGTATCTTTAGTTCAATATGCATGTTAAATAGGATCTAACATTAATTAGCTCACCCTAGGAAATTTGTTACATACATTTATAATCATAGGTCAATTGAACAAGTAATGTTGTTAGTATCTTTTTATGAAAATGATTGCCTAAAGAAATGAGGTAGGCAACAAAATGTGAAAAAAAATGTGTGTATTTCTTAAGAAAATAACTATTCCTCTATTCTTCGAATTATGAATAGAGCTAGTACCCAATTGAGAATGTGATGTAGCTAAGTAACCAGGGGACATTGATAAAAAATGTTTGCCTTTGCATCAAAAGGGTATAATGACATTCCAACCAAGCCTATAAATAAAAACATGACCTAGTTAAGCAATGAGAGACATTCCTCACAAATGTTTCCTTCACGTCGAAAGACTAGGTCAATGTTAAAGAAAATTGACAAAATGATGTTTTAAAAAACAAATCCTATTGGTCTTTGTTAATAGCATGATTTTTTCATGAAAAACTACTTAATAATGTTTGCAATTTCAATTGACCACTGTTTATCAATGTGCGTATGCAAGTGTCGAGAGTGAGTGAATATGATGTTAAGCTCTTGATTAGTGTGTATATTTAGTCTAAAGAACTAAGTTCTTAATTAGTGGTTCTTCGTACGAAGAACTAATTCCACATTATTAAGTGACATAAACGTGACGATAGAGTTCACATTACCTTTGATCCTAGATAACTATTTCATTAACCTGATAATTTTCTTACCTTTTAAATATTCATCAAATACAAATATATTATATGGTTCTTAAACTTTCATAATCATTTAATAATATAATTTTATTTATTTAATATGACTCTTAATAAATACATAGTTATATTAATCTAATTTTGCCTGATCATATCGATCTTTTAGCTGATTAAGTTTTAGAAGAACAAAATTTATAAATGAACGTAAATTAAGTAATAAACTTAGATGGAATAATATTGATATTTCAATTGTTGTATCCAGTTTTTCCTATGGGCGGTCAAGTTGGTGGAGTAGGGCGCATAGGGTCAAAAGGTTCTGTGTTCAAATCTTTCTACTTATGCTCTTTCGATCGAGCTTGTCGTACAGGATTTGCCTAGTGCAAAGTACTTGGCTGGCATAATTTGTAAACTATTACGTCAATCTGGAAGTTTATCCAATGAGCATCTAATGACCGTGGGGTTTCTTTGATTAAAAAAAAAACTCACCTTAGGAAGGACTTTGTAGATTAATATGACTAAAGTGGAGATAATGTAGAATGAAATTTTAAGCTTTTTTTATTTTTCTTCTCTTGATTTTTAGTTTCACTTGATGCATATAATAAGTTCTAAATATGCAATATAAATATGAAACTTATAACTATAAATATTTTTATTTTAAAATTCTCATCTATTTTACTATATTTTTAGCCATAAACTATGATACTCTTACCACGTGTGATATTATGTTGTAATCAATTGTAACAATTTAAAAACTTGTATTTTTTTAATTTTATAAATATGAAAATTAAATGATTTTTATCGTATTAATTTTAATTAATGTTAGATACTAAATATAATTGATATTTATTTATATAAGTAATATACGAAAAGAATGACACTTTTTAAATCAATGATGCTTTGATTAATAAGAACCGATTGATAGTTGTTATGTTAAATTTACATGAATATAATTTTTGGAGATAGGGGCTGAATTAAAGTAAACAAATAATATAACACTATATATTGAAAATTTACTTTATAATTTTATAAAATTGAAGAAATATTTTTATAATTTTAAAAATTATTCAAAATAGTACCCAATTGAGAATGTGATGTAGCTAAGTAACCAGGGGACATTGATAAAAAATGTTTGCCTTTGCATCAAAAGGCTATAATGACATTCCAACCAAGCCTATAAATAAAAACATGACCTAGTTAAGCAACGAGGGACGTTCCTCACAAATGTTTCCTTCACATTGAAAGACTAGGTTAATGTTAAAGAAAATTGACAAAATGATGTTTTAAAAAATAAATCCTATTGGTATTTGTTAATAGCATGATTTTTTCATGAAAAACTACTTAGTAATGTTTGCAATTTCAATTGACCACTGTTTATCAATGTGCGTATGCAAGTGTTGAGAGTGAGTGAATATGATGCTAAGTTCTTAATTAGTGTGTATAGTTAGTCTAAAGAACTAAGTTCTTGGTCTGTGGTTCTTCATACCAAGAACTAATTCCACACTATTAAGTGACATAAACGTGACGAAAGAGTTCACATTACCTTTGATCCTAAATAATTATTTCATAACCTGATAATTTTCTTACCATTTAAATATTCATCAAATACAAATATATTATTTGGATCTTAAACTTTCATAATCATTTAATAATATAATTTTATTTATTTAATATGACTTTTAATAAATATGTAGTTATATTAATATAATTTTTCCTGATTATATCGATCTCTTAGCTGATTAAGTTTTATAAGAACAAAATTTATAAATGAACGTAAATTAAGAAATAAACTTGATGGAATAATATTGATATTTAATTTATTGTATTTAATTTTCCCTCTGGGTCGTCGAATTGGTAGAGTAGGGCGCATAAGGTCAAAAGGTCTTGTGTTCGAATCTCTCTATCTAAACTCTCTTAATCGTGCCTGTCATACAAGACTTGCCTAGTGCGAAGTACTCGACTGGCATGATTTGTAAGCTATTGCATCAATCTAGAAATTTATCCAATGCACATTAAAAAAATAGCAACTGTGGGTTCCTTCGATAAAAAAAAAAAGAACTCACCTTAAGAAGGACTTTGTAGATTAATATGATTAAAATGGACATAATGTAGAATGGAATTTTAAGTTTTTATTTTTCTTCTCTTGATTTTTAATTTCAATTGATGATAATAAGTTCGAAATATGAAATATAATTATGAAACTTATAAGTATAAACATGTTTATTTTAAACTTCTCATCTATTTTACTATAATTTTGGCCACAAACTATGATATTCTTACTACGTATGATATTATGTTGTAATCAATTGTAACATTTTAAAAACTTGTATTGTTTTTAATTTTATAAATATGAAATTAAATGATTTTTTATTGTACTAATTGTAATTAATGTTAGATACTAAATATAATAGATATTTATTTATATAAGTAATATATGAAAAGAATGACACTTTTTGAATCAATGTTGCTTTGATTAATAAGAACTGATAGTTGTTATGCTAAATTAACATGAATATAATTTTTGGAGATAGGGGCTGAATTAAAGTAAACAAATAATATAACACTATATATTGAAAAATTACTTTATAATTTTATAAAATCGAAGAAATATTTTTGTAATTTTAAAAATTATTCAAAATAGTATCCAAATATTAATTGGTATCGATACTATACCGTAGTAGAACCAAATCCAATATCAGCCCTAGTACAATATTCACAACATTACTCAAAACCATAGTTAAAAGCTATTTCATTCATACATGTTTCTACATGCAATCAATGACAACAACAAGTTTTCTCTGTTTCGGCCCTAGTCTGGTGCCTTGTGATATACGTTTATGAAGGTACCAGAAGATTTATAAGCTGCATCATATGACAAAAAACGCTCCATGAAGTTAAGTAAAATGAAAACGGAAGCAGAAGGTGTACCCAGAGAAATGGGCGGGTGTCTTAAGAACAGAACTCATGTGGAGCAGCAAGAGAACCTGCTCTGCTTTGATAAGTCAGACCCATCTTTCACAAGACTTACTCGATTAACAGTCAATTCAGCCTTGTATGAATCAGAGTTCAGAATTTTCTTGCTCATGTTGTCATAAATCTCGCGAATAACCATCTCAAAAGCAGTCTGAACATTGGTTGCGTCAAGTGCAGATGTTTCCATGAAGAACAACCCTTGTTCTTCTGCAAGGCCTTTTCCCTCCTCTACAGACACTTCTCTGATATCTTCCAAATCACATTTGTTCCCTACAAGTATTCTGGCCACTGTAGTATCGCAATGCACTGCAACATTGATTGAAGGAGGTTAAGTTTTGACACTTTATTTTTTCATACGCAGAAAAATTGAAAATATATAAGTAAAAATATCCCTAACCCCTTTACACCTACCAGGATTCAACTCCTGATAGATTAGGGGGTAGATTCGGCCAAACCCTTTGAACAACATAAAAACATGAATGCCAAAAGCAACTTACGAGCTGGAAAGTTGAAAACAAAATACAACAATCTCAATTCAAGAAAATGAAATTATTATGAAAAATGGAAGCCTGTTGATTTTGTACAAATTATTATTAGGTAGTTCTTTACGTGCAAATAATTCAGTGATTCCAACTCATTTGGCTCTTAATGTCTGCAAAGACATATCCACGTCTTCATATCCTCCATTTTCCTTGAAATATTCTAGAATAAGAAAAAAGGATTAAGAGAACATAGACTAAGAATAAGAAAGTTACCCTAGTCCACGCTTGGTGCACACTGGCTGAATTATCTATGAAAACAATGTTGTAACACTAAACACGTAAATCGTAATCTCTGTTCTTCTACAGTTCCTTATCATCTAAAAGACTAATTACCAAAGCTTATTACTTTGTCAACCAAAACCAGAAATGGCAATCCGTAATTTTCCAGAAACTAAAGAACAATACAAGTCTCATTGGCTTTCACCTACTACTATGTATAATACACATAACAAAACTTACTGCTAAGTTCATCAAGCCATCTCTTGATACTATCAAAGCTCGTCCTCCTGGTGATATCATAAACAATAAGCGCACCAACAGCTCCTCTGTAGTACGCAGAAGTGACAGCTCTAAACCTCTCTTGACCAGCAGTATCCCAGATCTGTGCTTTGATTTCTTTTCCCTCGATATCCACTACCTGGGTTTGGAACTCTACCCCTATTGTCGCCTTCGAATTTGTATCAAACTCATTCCTCGCAAACCTCGACAACAAATTGGACTTGCCCACCGCAGAGTCACCTATTAGGACGATCTTGAACAAGTACTCTTCACCTCCTTCCCCACCTTGCTCGTGACCCATTGCAGGTTTTCTCTTTCGACTGTGATTTCCTGTGGGTGTGTGAGTTAAGACTAAAACGGTGGTATGGGTGAGGGAGCTCTCACTTTTATTGGGATTTATGCGTGTGAATGTGAAGACGAGAAAAAGGATAAAAACAGACAGGCTGCGTAATTGGCGGGAGCGTTTTTGTGAAAAAAGGCTTAGCCTTTGACTTGGAAGGTATAACCTTGCCAGGTTACTGTTTTGTGTCCTAAGAAAATGTTACCATTTCTATTTATACTATCCAGGATGATATGAATACCTGTCATTTCTTTAATTTCTTTCCAAAAGCAGATGGTAACAGGATCGAGGCAACTAATAATAACAGTATCTTTCTAGTAATTGACGGGAGGACGCTGATATTTTCTGCTATCTTGAATGGAATTGGATTTGATTCTTCATAATAGCTGCCAGTTTGATGTCAAGTCATTTGCAGTAAAAATCAGTTCTATGGCACTCAGACGTTCCCGATTCAACTCAATTATTGATTTTTTTTTGTTATTGAAATTCTATGGAATTACGAAGGAGAAAACCCAGAACATCACATGTAGGAGAGGAAGCATACCACAACTCATAGGTATAAGTTTCTTTCTCATTCTTCTTAAAGAATACTAACGACGCCGCTATGGATGGCAAATCATGATACAGTAACCATATATATAACATTAATATTATATTTTTAGGTAATAAATATTTCCTCATAATATAAAAATTAATCCAATAAATATAAATATTGTTAATTACTTATATATCGTAATCATTTTAAAATTTGTATACTATATTCGCCAGAATTCGATATTTAACAAATTCTGACAAAACTAATTCTAGTCTTCAAGTATACCAGTACTTTAACCATTGCATGGTCTTAGAATAATACATATAAATAAATTCTTGTACTCAATATAAAATTTTCTACATAAACAATGATAAGTTAATTCAAATATAAACAAAAATTATCTAAAATTTGAAAAATAATAAAAATGTTTAATGAAGTCATTAAATTAATAATTAATGTAAAGCAGAGAAAAATTAAATTTGAAAGTCTAATGAGGTATATTACAAATATAAGTATAAATTATAAATTATACTTAATTTTCTAATATATATGTTAAATGCTCAAAATTTCAATTCATTACAAATATAGTCCACTAATTATTCTACTATTAACGTTTTTCTTGAGAATTTTGGAAAAAGAAATTCACTAAAGATATGTAGGTTTAAAGGTATAAAATGTGGGAGAGTATTCTCTCCTCTATCAACTGCTTTAATGCCAATGTTTAATAGATGCAACAACTACATCAACAACTGCTTAGGAAAGGAGGATGACCTTGTATTGAGTTCTATAAGCAAACGGTGACGTTTACGTAAACAGGTAAAAGCTTAGCTACCTATCTTTCGTATATGCAACATTAACTAATTGGGGGGTTTTTCCAAAGACTTTGAGACGTCGGGCGTAAAGGGGACGATGGAAGGAGAAGCCACTTGAAGACCTATTGGCATCAAGGTTTATGGGAGCGACAATGATCAAGTAAGTGCCTTTTTAGTATTTTAGATTGTTTTTGTGCATCCGCACAACATTTTGCATACATGTGTATGAGTACTCTATAGTGTAGTAGTATAGCTGTGATTTAGATGTTTAATGAAGAAAGAAGGCTAAGGCTACATATATGATCTAATTTCTTGAAGAGGATGAGCTGCTAAGTTGTCTTAAGTTTCATTGGTAAGAGATTTAGTGGAAGAGTGGGTACCCGTAAACCTTCCAAGATTTCTTTCTTTCCACAAGATATATACACAAAGTCCCAAGGAGAGAATTTATATCATCCTATCTGGCCTTAGAGCTGATGAGTTGATCAAATTTTGTATGATCATGGGAAAGAGTTTCCATAATTTAGCCATAGGCATTTCCTAGCAATAAAGGTCCATGTGAAAAAGAGGTGGTCTCCTGTTTCAACATGGTTTTGACACATTGGACAAGTTCTATCCATTTGAAGATAGTGCCTTTGATTATTTGTATTGAGTTTGTTTTAGACTGCTAACCACAATATGAAGGATAATCGTGGAGTTAAAACCTTGTTCCATATAATCTTGTGCCATACTACCTTGGTTTCCTACGTTTAAGGAGATCTTTGGTGGTTTTATTGGTGAGTTTGAGGATAGGTTGAACTAACCCGTAGTATGTGTTAGGAGAGGTTGCATTGGGCGGATATGCAAGTTGCAGATGTCTAAGGTTGTTAGGGAAATTCCATAAGCTATTAGTCATCATAGAGTTGATTCGAGTGTTGAGGGAAGACACTTGTGGGCTTATTAGGTTGGGGAAATATTGTATGTGTCACATCTCAGGGTTAGAACCCTAAATTTATGTAAATGAGAAATGGCAATGAGAGATTAGAAAAATGCATTTCATACGCATGCATAATATTAGCATATACACACGTGAATTTGATTGTTTTGCACATATTTTAATGACTGTACATGTACTTATTTGACATTTTACAGGTATAATTGATATTTAATGTGATTATAATGTGAATTTTGAGTTATGTGGCTTAAAATTTGAGTTGGTGTGTATAATTATTGATTTAGAAGTTTGGTGAAATTTAAGAATTTCTAATAATTGAATATTATGGGACTAGGAAAAATGTCAAGTGACAAAACAATTGATAAATGGTAGTAGAAATAAATGTCAAATGGCAATCAAAAGTAGAGGTAAGTGTCATTAAGATTTATTGACATGTTACATAGAAAATTGGGAGACAATTGGATTAGAAATTAGAGGACAAATGGACTAGGTATTAAAAGTGAATAAATGAGAGCCATAAGGTGGTGACAAGTGTCACTTTCCATGGCACACAACTCACTCTTGTTATTTACCATTTGCAAGACTAATTTTCCTTTGTTTTCTTCACTTCGCCAAATGATCTCTTTACATCTCTTCTTCTTCTTCGTATTTTCTTCTTTCTTCTTCTTCATATCACGACACTCTCTTCTCCAATCATCAACGTTGAACCTTATCATGACACTCTCTTCTCCAAACATCAACGTTGAACCTTACTTCCTTCCATCACTAGCTACTTCAAAGTTCTTGCTATCTTTTCTTCTTCATAAAAGCCTACATATTCTACCTTGGTAAGATGATGATCTTAAGATTTATGGGAGAAGTTGAGGTTACAAAATTTTAAATAATATTAGAGTTTAAATCAAGTAAGTAGCGTATTATTCTTTATGGCTTGCTTGAATGAAACATGTTTTGATGATAGTGAGAGGTTAAAAGTTCATAAAATTGTGACGTATACACATGTAAATCATGAATGAAGAAATGAGCTTATAAATGTCTTGTTTTTGTGTTTAACATGATTAACCCTTCATAAGTTGTTGTAGAGATGAGTTTGAAATTGAAAGAGCATTAAAATGGTGTAGAAAGAAGTGTAGAAAATTGATTAGTAAATGGATGCTCATGTTCTGTTTTATGGATATATAAAGTGTATCTCTTTGGGTGTTATATAGGAGAAATAAAATGAGTCTAGAGTTAAAGAAAAGGAGTAGTGTGGTGTCTTGAAGTGGGGTAAATTAGAGTGATAAGTTAAAGATTAAATGAAGGTGTTAACGAAGTTGAAAATGTGCAGAAAGTTGATGATGAATGTGTACATATATGTATATTCTGTTTTTGGGTTAATGATCAATCATAGATTTTGATTTGTGAATGATATTGAGCTAAAATGGAAGTAGGAATGAAGAGGAAATACTAATGACACAAGCTAGAAATGATATATTAAGCAAAGGAGATGAACTAGGAAGAAAATGATGATGAAGTGTGCTGGAATATGTTAGATGGAGTATTTTCACTAAGCATGAATATGTATTTGGGCCATATCTTGATATGTAGATATGAAAATGGGATGATTTTTAACTTATATTAAACTAGAGACATATGGATATAATTTTTGTGGAAGAATTGAATTTGAGTTTTGACCCTAAAGGTTTTGAAATTTGGCTCAAATTTGAGTACTGGGTACTATTGCAGTTTAAGAATAGTCTTTAGTAAATTTGGCATAACTCTAGGAAAAATGAACCAAATTGTATGAACTTTATTTCATTAGAAACTTAATACATAAAAGAACATTTTTTAAAAAAGAATATATTACCTAGAAACCTCAGTTTATATGTCAAAATAGTCATACAAAACTAACCCGAAAACTATTTTGTGAAAATCTGGAAAATGAGAGACATTAGAGGTTCTGTCACGATTGTGGCCCTCACCCCATGATTGTGGCTAGTGGTTATGGTCTCTGTCACGATTGTGGGAAGGTGCCCTACGATCGTGGGCTAGCTTATGGAGTCAAAAGTGGTCTTTTGGGTGAGGTTTAAACCAACTAATGTTGAAGTACTTCATTATAATGTATTTAGGCTTAAATGAAGCTTGAAATGAACATAGAATGATGCTCAAATAAGTGATTAAATGAGTGACATGTTTAGGGTGATGATTTAAGTTATATGTAAGAATGGATTGTTAAATATTAATTGTTCAAATCTGAAATTTTGAGATGTTATGGGAATGAAGATGAACCTATGATGGCTCATGTGATTCCATTAAGATGATTGATGAGTATTAAGTAAAGATGAATGATAAATTGAATGTTTGTGGTCTTATAATGTTAAAATGACCTTGATGAATGATAGAATGATAAACTAAGAATAAATTTGTACAAATGAGGTGTAAACCTAAGTCCAATTTTGACATATATGAGTTATAAAGTGTGAATGATCATAAGATGTGAATTAAGGAAACATACCCGAAATAATCAATTTGAACATGCATTATCTATTACACATATATACATGTGTATAATTGAATCTTTATGTGATTGTGCAAATTACTAATGTGTTTACAATATGTCTATTGCATGATGTGGATACATAGGATTCAATATCTACATTCAAATGTTCCGAGTCATGGAAGCAAATGTTAATTTGGAGCGTACTGTGAGTCGACCGACATAATCTCACTTTAAGTGTTTTTTCTGTTTTAAATTTCTGTAATGAATTAATAAGTGATGTGAATGTGTTGATTCTAGACATTAAATGTTCGAGGCGTTTGATGCATGAGACAATGGGAAGTGCTCATTATATGTGAATTTGACAGAATAGGTGATTCTCAACATAATTGATGAATGTCGGACATCGATCCGATGAAAAATGTGAATATGAATGTGAAATGGAACACAAGCGATTGATTGAATATATGTGAATATGATGCATTTCCTTATATGAATGTATGGACAGATAAAGGCTATTATGACCGGAGTAGCTACCAAAAGAGCCTAAAGCTCAGAATGTGGTAAGAGCCTCTTATTTACTATGTAAAATGAGCCCTATATCCCCATCGGATAAGGGACAGTTGTTAATTAGCCCAGTATCCACAATGGATACTGGATAGTTACAAGCACTCGATCACAATAATAACAATTGAAAGTAAGTCTCATGAGCATTGCATATATAATTGATATGTACGTTTTAAATGATCGAAATGAATTGTTTGACTACTCTGAATGTGAAATGTGAAATAAATGAATAAAGAGTTAATTGATGTTACATGATGAATAAATGAAGTGATGTGGATTATGTGATTATATGAATTGATGTGTTATGTGATTTGAGTGAGACATCAAAGATGCTCTAGTCATTGAGTTCGCAAAACTCAACAAAATTACAATTTTTTTAAAGCTCAGGGGAGATACCCAGTTAGACAAATTAGAAATATAGCCGCTGAAGTCAAGTAAGAGATCAAGGTTGGGATCAGTTGACACCTGCATACGTTTTCTGTTATTTTTTATTAAAGAATGTATTCCATAAATACTGTACCATATGTATGTAAATAGTTATAATATGTAATGACTTTATGAATGAAAGTGTTTTGGATTTGTAATGAGCCCAAATGATTATTGAAATTCTGATGATATGTTCATTATTTGTAAAGCATGTAACTGGAAATATTATAAATAAAATGGGCTGAAATGATTTTTGTTTTCTAAAATTATGTGTGATGCGTGAAAAATTTTTTCAATAAGTATGTGACTGATTGTCCTAGTATGCCACCCTCGTAGAGTATGTTCTTGAATACCAACAGTTTGTTCATGAATATGACCTATGAGAGTGGGGTGCTACAGTATGAGCTCTCCCATGTTGGACCAATTATCATACTAGAGAGAGATCAATTTACCATTCCCAATTAGGCATGTAACTAGGGTATCAATTTTGGCTCAGTTTGGTCTAATTTTGGCTCAAATTTTCCAGGCCATGGGTTGAGGTAAGCAAAATATAGGCCGACTTATCCCAGCTTGTAGCTAGACTTAAATGTAAAAAATGAAATCATTTTTGAATTTTTTATAAAAATATGACCAAAATGGGTCGAGCCCAGGTTGTTCTTAACCGACCTAGCCTAGCCGATTGACATGCATATATGTAATACTAGGCTGAACCTTATCTTTCAACTTTAGAAGTTTATTGAGTAAGTGCAAGTATGATGTAGATTGTTTGATGCTCCATAAGCTTCTATCTTTGAGGAAGTAGGAATGGAGTGAGGATTTATCTGTTAAAGTCCATTATAGTCGTTTAAGGATTAAAGCTTGATTTGTATCTTGATTGAAGTGATGTTTAGTCCACCTTCATCTTTGGGAAGACATACATCTTTCCATTTAACAGTAGATACATTTGTACTGTTGAGATGACTTCATAGGATAGTTGTTTTTTGATTTCTTCAAGATGCCTTGGGATAGAAATATATGGGAGATCCAATAAACATGTAGAGAGTTAAGTACTGAATTGATGAGTTGTACTTTCCCAGTATAGGAGAGAGATTTGTTTACCCATGAACTTATCTGTTTTTAGATTTTCTCTAAAAATGGTGTGCACTTTATATAGGTTAGCCTTTTAATAGAAAATAGGAGGCCTAAGTATAGCGGAAGTAGGGTTTTGAATTGCATTCTAGTAGTTTGAGAGATGAGGGCTCCCAGGGTAGTGGCTCTTTTAGATAGGAAGAAGTGGCTCTTTGTTGGGTTGAAATGTAGACATGAGAATCTTTTAAAAGTGTCAAGAGCATTCATATAGCTTTGTATAAAGTCCATCTGTGCCCAACAAAGTAAAAGAAGGCAATCTGCAAAAAAAAGGTTGGTTAGTCTTATCTTCTTATATGTGACATTGATAGTTATGCATTAGTGTGTATTTTTCCTAAGTATTTGGCACATGTTTCTTGCATAATAGATTATTATTGATGTGTCTTAGGATTTATTTTGTATGTTTTTGTTTAGTATAATCCTCATTGTGTTCTTTTATATTTGATTTTGATTTAGGGTAAGTATTGATAATTTTAGTGTAGGAATGTAGGTTGGCCACATTTGTGATTGAGCTAAAGACCAAGGGAGGATAAGAGAAGAAGAAGAATTATAATGCAAGAACCCACGATCATGGGTTTCATATCAATTCCCACGATCGTGGGGTGTCTAACCAGAGGATGGTTTTCTAGACTATAAAAGCATAAAATAAAACCTATGGGCGGAGAGCTTTATGTAGACTAGCCTCCTTGAGTGAAAAACATAGGTTTTGAGTCTTGAGAGAGGTGGAGATTGAAGGTTTATCATTCGCAATTAGGAAAAGAGCATACTGACATCAGATTTTTTAGATTTGGGCAAAGAAGAGGAGGAGTTTTCTTCAATTAGTTTTCGTTCAATTTTTCTCTTCTAGCTATTATGTGATGGATTATTTAATTGTAGGAGATGTTATGGACACTATGAGTGGTTGATTTATTTTTAGAGATTTCTTTTGAACTATCTTATTAAACCTTTATTTTATTGATTTAAAGGATAGGTGTCTTTGATGAATGTTGAATATATATTTATACCTTACAATAGATTCAAAGATTGAGATAGGTAATCTGTGTAGGATTTTACAATGAGAATTGGCATTCTGTAGACCTAGTTAAAAGAGAGATCTTCGCTAATTAAATTGATCACCTATAGGATAACTTAATAAATAGTTAAATTGGTGGAGTGATTTTGTAGATTGAGAGATTGCATAATCATCTTCATTTAATTTGGCTAGGGAAAATTAATTACACCTTGATAAAGGGTAGTTAATACATTTGGAAATCTTAGGTGAGGCACAATTCAATTAATAAAATAGGAGGGAATTAAGATAAGGAAAAAGTGGTCTCCAGTTGTGAAAATCTTGAATTCCAAGTTTCTACATTTTTTACGTTATCATTTAAGCATTGTTAGTTGTTAATTTAATTTAATTTTCCAGTTTATTTCCATAAAACAATTTTGGTTCTTAAATAAAGATTTATCTGAATTAAGTGGTGCTTAAGTACAATCCTTGTAGGATCAATATTTTCTTTTTAACTACGAGTCAGGGCACGTATACTTGTGATTTTTGAACGTAAAACTAGTAAACTATTTTGCAATCGACAAGTTTTTGGCGTCATTATCGGAGATTATTTGTTTAGCATTTTGTTTAGTTTAGATTACTTTGATTAAGAGTTTTTGATACTTTTCCTTGTGTATTTATAGGTGCATAAACACAAGGAGCATGTAAAGATCAACATAGTTTAGCAAAAATGAGTTATCTAATATCATAAGACATGAACGAGAGTTAAAAAGAGCGAAGAGTCAAGATATTAGACAAAGAAATATATCTGAAGAAGGAGAGCAAGGAGGAGCTGAGAGGACATTGATGGACTTTATGAGGTCAGGATTCAGTCCTCAAGGAGTTGCAAGGCTAGCAATTCAAGCTAACAATTTCGAGATCAAGCCGACACTCCCTAACATACTTTAGAATAGTGTACATATTTATGGGTTGTCCAAAGAAAATCCAAATGCCCATATTACAAATTTTTTAGAGATTTGCATCACTTTCTGATTCAATGGGATGTCCGACGATGATGTGAAGTTGCGACTATTCTCTTTCACTTTGAAAGATAGGGCAAAGCCGTGGTACAATTCATTACATTTAGGGCAAATCACTACTTGGGAGTAACTAGCCCAAGCATTCCTCACAAAATATTTTCTTTTGACCAAGACGACAAAGATCATAAAGGAGATCACAAATTTTCAGCAGAGTGATAGGGAGTCTCTATGTGAAGCTTGGGAGAGATTTAAGGAACTATAAAGACGCTGTCCCCACTTTCTTCAGTATGAAAATCTTGTTCTACAACATTGGAACTTTTGCAATCAATCTTGCTTTTCAAATTTGCATGATCAATCCATTTTCTCATCTGAATTTCATAGCCTTTCTCCAAAAGCTATTCAAATACTCAATATATTTGTTTTTAAAGCAGGAACACAATAAACGTGAGATATAAATTGATGATCTCCATTCTTCAATTTAATCAAAATTTCTCCCTTACCTTTGATTGGAACTTTAGTTGTATCACTAAAAGAAATATTGCCTTTAGTAGATTCATTAAGAATACAAAATAAATCTTTATTACCAGTCATATGATTTCTAGCTCCTGACTTGAGATTCCAAGACTCCTCACTCCTTTCTTTGTCACCGTTGCATGTTAATAACAAGACAGATGCTTTATCTTCATCTTCTTCAACCTCAAGACAGTTTGTGTTTTCTTCTTCATTTGAATTCCATCTACATTCTGCTTCATAGTGATCAAATCTTTCGCAATTGTAACATTGTATATTGGATCTTTGACCACGACCTCATTGAAACGACCCACCTCTACCACCTCTTTTTGGACATTGTTGCTGAAAATCTGACTCTTCGTTGTCATTCAAATTATTTATGCCTCCTCTGTCTCTTCCAAGATTTCCACGATTCTAGCCTCGACCATGACCTATGCCTCCTTGTCCTCTACTACGTCCTAGATGTTAATTGTCTTCTTTTTCATTTAAATTCAATTTCACCTACAACACTTGGGCATCCAGTTCTTCTCTTTTCTTTAATCTCTCTTGATAGGCTCGTAACGAACTTAAAAGGTGACCTATAGACATCAATTCCAAATCCTTTGACTATTTAATGGCAGTCATAATGAAGTCAAATTTTGAAATTAGCGATCGAAGAATTTTTTCAATCACTTGAACATCTTCCATCAGCTCTCCATATCTCTTTAACTGATTCACAATAGTCAAGATTTTGACAAAATACTCTTCTATAGATTCAGAATCCTTCATCTTGAGATTTTCATAGTCAAATCTCAAAATCTATAGGCATACTTTAATTTCTTTGTCTTGTCCTTTAAAATAGTTATGTAAATCTTTCACGCTTCTCTTTTCTTAGTTGTAATAGACACCTTTTTAAATATGTTTTCATCTAGGAACATATGAATAAGAGTGAGTGCTTGCTGATCCTTCTTTCTGGCTTTCTATATGGCTTCCTTTTGTGTTATCGTTAACGCTTCTTCACATTCTTGATGATTGTAGCTTTTTCTATAATATCCTACACATCTTGTGATCCTAGCAATGCTTTTATTATGATACACTAGTTTTCATTATTCTCCTTCTTAAGTTTTAGAAATTGAAACAGTAGCATTCCATTCATCTTGGTTTTTATTGTGGAACCCCTTCAAAATATAGCTTCTGGCACATCTGTATATCTTCTGACGAATGGCTAAACAATAGCAAAGTATATGTAAGATTTGGAAACAAAAATTTAAGGAAAGATGTGGCTGTGTTGGCATTTAGTTGTTGGCTTTGTGTGTTATGTTTGTCCGTGGTTTCTTGTGGCATGTTGTGGTTTTCTTTATCAGTGGCTGAGATGAATTTGTATTGACAAATATATGTTTGTCCTTTCTCCAACGATCTTTGAATCACGTGTGGCTGTTGCCTTTGTGTGTTATGTTTGTCCGTGGGTTTCTTGTGGCATTTTATGGTTTTCTTCGTTGGTGATTCAGATGAATCTGTAGTCATTACAAAAAAAAATATCATTTAGTGACGGAAATTACCAATGGAAAACATAAACATTCCGTTTGTAAGTCAAGTTAATGATGGACTTTACTAACGAACAAAGGAGTCGTAGAAACGGCCATAGATAATAATTATTGACAAAAAACAGAAACTCTGTCGGTAAATTTACGAACGGACACTAATGGTCTGTTGGTAAATATACCTACGATTTTTTGGCTTATTGACCATCGGTAAATATGTCGACAAAAGGATATAGTCTATCGACATATTTATTGACGGTTTTTTTTCGGTCGGTAAGTTTGTTAAAACATTACCGAAGGTTATGTTTAATCCATCGGTGAGTTAATCCATTAGTGAGCTTACCGATAGTTATTCTACTGTTGGTAAATTTTGTGTCAGAATTGGATATTTTGTCTATGATTACCGACGGTTAGCATAAATGTCTGCTAGTAAATCAACCATAATTTTTTTAAAAACAATATACCGTCAATAAATTTTATTTGATGATGTTATAGTTGATGCATAATTTAAACAGTTATGAATATAATAGTATACATTTAATTTGTTTAAGCAGAAAATTGTTTGATGATATAAAGTTAAAAATATCTTAATTTATAATAAAAAAATTAAATTGTACATAATAAGTATTTTTAATTCAAATTAAATGACCAAAAATACACTATTGATTTGGTGATGGCAGATGATTTGATTAGTGCGATAAGGTGCTACCCCTACCTTTCAACTCATCCACCTCGTTACAGAGCTGAGCTATGTACTCCATCAATGTCTGCACTGTGCTCTGAAGCTCTTAGACTTCATTGATTGTGGACCGCCTGCTAGATGCTGTTGTACTGGACGTGGAAGATTACAAACAACATGTATTCGCAAATGAACTTAAACCGCATATCCTTCCACGACGGTCTCTACCACCCACTGTATAAAGTTAGGTTTCGGTCTCATCAACACCTTCAGCCTGCTGAGACTATCTTTGAATGCTTTCTTGCATTTGGTCCTATCAGAAGGCAATGTTTATATTAATAAGTGATACTTATTAAGCATTAATATTAAACCATAAATTTCACATACATTTAGTTCTCTACAATAGTTACTGACAAATGTCACACTGTCATGCTTCTTAGTGTGAGAGTGTAAAAGAGTTGATGGGGTATAGGCCTTATGCCCATAGACTTTTCCTGTATAATAATAAAATATTATAAGCGAATTAGAATTTATAAAAATTTTAGCAGAGTTTTCTCTATTTTTATGATATTTACCCTTATTGAATAAAGAAAACAAGTTAACAACACAGCAATATATGGCACTAGACATTTATAACATTATCGTTCTCCATAATACACAGTTTTATTCTAAAATTCACATGTCAATTTCAATTGAAATACAGCAAAGTAAAGAAATTAGAATATAAATGCCAACTGTAGATACTTACAAGTCTCTCTACATGCTCGTGGTGGGTAATAAATCCTCCCGTATATACAGAAACACTCTCTCCCCCCAGTTCTCCATGTCTGTTAGTCGAATTACGCTCTAAAATGGACATTGGCTTAGGGCATGTCCAATATTGCTGCCAACGACTCGATATTTGTTTAGAAATGTAAGATGGTCGTATATTGGCCCTGTGTATCACAGCAACAAAGTCCTGATAACATGTATATACTAATCTCTCCCATACTTTATAAATGATCGCGTCAAATTTATAATCCCAAAAAAATTCTTTCTGAAACAAAAGTTAAAACATTTGATAAATACTTATAATGTAATAATATTTATCTAATTAATGTATAAAAATTAATTAAAAAGGAAATAATAATTTTTGTTGTACGTCAAATCCTGATAGTAAAATTCCTTTGTGGCTTGAGAGATATTCTTCTATACGTAACCCTTAAGATCGGTCTTCTCCTTGAATTGGGATGTCATGTTTCTTGAGCATGATCCAGATGGAATCAACCTAATATAAAAACAAATAATTTTATACTATTTTTAAAATTTAAACCTATAACTTAATTATAAACATATTGTGTTTCATGTATTTTCACTTACATATTATTGACAATTGTGATGTAAGTTCTTTTATCAACATCCTCAGCTTCAGGCTGGTTGCCGCCTTCTTCATCTGCATTGTTTTCCCCTGATTTATCTATCGGTATAGAGGTAGTGAATGATGTAGAGTTGGTGGATGATGTAGTAGCAGGCACAAAAGGCGATGCCTCATCTGCTAGTATAGTAATCAGAGGGGGAGGAGGTGATTCAATTCTAGCTACTATACAATGAGATGCTTCATCTATATAGTAAGTACCTCCGAATCGTAGTCTGAATCTTGGTCGCACTATATCCTGTCTTCTCTTTGGTGGCACATTTCAACCTGAAATTAATATTTGATTGAATTTTCTAGAAATAATATGATTTGAATTCAATATTTTACACAATATATTGAAAAGGAAATAATTGATTTGTTGAATATAATATTCAATTACGAACTCAAATTAATCGCTATCGTCACTTAATTGTAAATTAAAATCATCTTCTTTTTCTGAAGAATTTGAATCAAACTTGGGCTCTTCTTCAAATCTCTGACCCTTCTCATCATCTCCAGATAAAATTTCAACATATTCATTACATGGATTATTCAAAGGTTCATTATCCTCATATACAATAGATGAATTTATTTCATAAGCATCTTCTTGAAACGCTTCACTTTTAATTCTTTGCTCTCCTTTTCCGTGTGATTTAAAAATACCTCTAGGTTTAACTTTGCAAATGGCCAACCAATCTGACTTATCTTGTTGTAAGCTGGGAAAAGGAACATAATACACCTGGATCGCTTACATTGCCAACACGAAAGGTTTAAATTGTTGAAATCTTCTTCATTTGTTGAGTTCAACTAGATTGCATCGGCTATGCATTTTTGTACCAACATTTAGAGTTGGATCAAACCAGTCACACTTAAATATCACACTTCACTTTATTGGTAAAGCAGGATACTCAGTTTCAAGTATCTTAATAATTTTCCCATAGTAATCCATCAATTCTCCCTGTATGAAAACTCTACTATTTATTGTTTCCATGCTATGACCATAATATTATGTATGATATTTGTATCCATAAACGAAATACATCGAATATAATTTAATAGTTAACAAAGGTCCCTTCGCAAGATCACATATGAACTTGTTCTCTATTGGAATTTCTAAGGCCTACAAAAAAGAAAATATCATAGTAAACAGTAATGTCTTTTGAACACTTAAATCTTATAATTCAATCATTTCAATATTTGTAATTGAAAACTTACATATTGCTCGAACCATCGAGGAAAGTGTCTTCTAACTTCTTTGTTGATATCATCCTATGTTTTGTTAGGTATGAGCTTGCGTAACAATTCCTCGTATAATCTAAAAACATTATTATGTATTTCAATTATGAATATCATTAAATTTTAAAAACTAAATAATTAATTTCAACTTACTGTACGAAAGGTTGAACCTCTTGACAATTCAATAAAATGTAACCATAGGTAGCCTCAATTTCTTCCTCTGTTAACATTCTTCTTATTGAACGTCCATATGTTCATCTAGGATATGTGAAAATGGATAAGTTACCATTAACATCATTAGTTCTTCCCCCATCGTCATTATGAGGAACTTTTTTTTCTTCTGTGTGAATATGTGACTCAAAATAATGTAAACAAAATTTACAAGCTTCTGCCATTAAATAAGCATTACATATCGAACCTTCAACTCTAGCCTTGTTTTTGACATTTTTCTTCAAGTGATGCAAATACCTATATGAGCGAATAGGGTTATACCAATTTAGCTATTAAAACATGCTATGACTTTAATTACAATCATTTTGGTTGAATTACCTTTCAAATGGATACATCCAACGGTATTAAATTGGACAGGCTAGTTTAGCCTCATGTGCTAAATGGATATGTAGATGCTTCATACAATTAAAGAAGCTTGGAGGAAATATCCCTTCCAACTTCCACAAAATTACTGGAATTTTCCTTTATAGTTTTTCCATTTCAGTCAACTTGATTTCAGATTATGTTAAGTTTTTGAAAAACAAACTTAATTTTGTTATTACTTCCCAAACCTTATTTGATAGCAACTTTTGAAATGCAATTGGAATTCGTCTTTGCATAAACAAATGACAATCATGACTTTTCTTCCCAAATAATTTTGTACTCCTCATATCCATATACCTTGCTAAGTTTGAAAGATAACCACCAGGAAACTTTAGACTTTTCAACCATTCACAAAATACTTCCTTCTGTTTTTTTTCCAAAGTGTAACATACTTTCGAATATTTACCGATGCAAAGATCTTCCTGTAACTCATTTCTTCTACAAAAAAGTTTTGAATCAACTCGTGATTTTGCATTGTTTTTAATCCTCCCTTTAATGTTCATTATGGTATTAAACAAATTGTCAAAAATATTTTTTTCAATATGCATCACATATAGATTATGATATATCAAATTAGTTTTCCAATATGGCAAATCCCAAAAGATGCTTAATTTTCTCTAACCAAATTTTTTACTAAAGCTTGTATTAATTTCATTAGCTTCAAATTCTATAACTTTCAATAAGCCTAATTCCTCAATCTCTTGCAATATCTCTTCACTAGCTTTGTGAGGGGGAGGAGGTACTTTTACCATCCTATTCTTAATGAACTTGTGTTTATTACATCTAAATGGATGATCCTGAGGAAGAAATTTTCTGTAATTGTCAAACTAACATATTTTGACCCCGTTTGATAGATAAAATGCATCAGAATCATTACCACAAAAAGGACAAGCTAATTTCCCTATTGTACTCCATCCAGACAACATCGCATATGTCGGAAAATCACTAATGGCCCACATCAAAGCTGTTCTCAACATAAAATTTTTGTTCAAAGACACGTCATGTGTCTCAACACCATATTCCCAAATACGCTGCAATTTAGATATCAATGGTTGTAAAAATACATCAATTTTATGCTTTAGATTTGTAGGCAATGACACAATCACTATCAAGAAAATGTATGCCTCTTTCATACATGGAGGCAAATTATAAGGAGTAATTATGATTGGCCATGATGAATATTGTTCGTTGAACTAACCAAAAAGTTAGGATCCATCCGTCAATAATCGTAACCTAACATTTTGACTTTCTACTATTGTCATTGAAATGTTTTCATGCCATTGCATCTAATCGATGACTCATTATTCCATCTTGCTATTAGTGTTCATTATGCCATCTCATGTGAGATGCAGTAACATCTGAAGCATATAATCTTTGAAGTATCGGAGTTAGCTGGAAATAATACATCCGCTTCTAGGGTACTAATTTATGTTTCATATAACGCCTTCTAAGCTTGAACCTAGATTGACAACAAAATTTGCACTCTTGTAATTCCACATCATCTCCCCGATAAAACATACATCCCAACCTGCAACGATCAATATTTTCAACAGGCAAACCAAGACCCTTAATAAGTTTTTTCATATTGTAAAAACTGTCAACTATTGTATGATTAGGAGGCAATGATTCATTCTACCATCCAATAATTTTATTAGACTATGATAAAAATTTAGAATTTATGTTTAATATTCGAGCAATTAAAGACAATTGAGTCATTGTCTCACAATTTGGCTATAGTTCTTAGTTAGCTAAGTTTAGTAAGTCAAAAAACTATTTTGAATGCGAGTTTGGTTCTTTTTTAAGATTTTCTGTATTTTCCTGAAAGGTATGACTAGCTGCAAAATAAACCATTTACATGTAAGGATTTTCATTTGCATCCACATTATTTGTACTAAATCTAATCCCCCAAACTCATTTAAGTTCACTGATGATTGTACTTCATTACCCCTTAAGGTGCTACAAATCAATGGTTTCCCATATCGTGTCTACTCCAAATAATTTGGGACAAACCTTTTTCTCAATAAATACCCATTAACTTCATCAATAGGAAGGAAATAAATGTGTTTGCACTTTTTACATAGACATCTGATCTTTGGGCCATTCATATATGTAGGTTAAGAACATACATAATTAATAAAAGCTTCAACTCCCTCAACAAACTTAGGATTAATGAAACCATCAGGTGTTAATCGTCTATAGATCCAAGATCTATCAACATTACTCATTTCTGCAAAATTGTTAATTTCAAACAATGATTCTATAGTTAGTATCCTTCGTCATCCCCAAAGTTTACAAAATATCTAAACTTTACACAACATCCCCTAAGTATTAACCAATTGAATTAATGACGTACAATTGAGTTCAAAAATATGGTACGTGGTATTGTTTACACCTTTGAATCAAGAAAAAAAGTTCTCGTTATGATTCCTAGGCTCATGTAATTTTTCGTCGATAAGCCTCATGGGAGCTACATCACGGGTTTCCAAGCTATATACCTTCCTAGGTGTTTATTACGTAAAGAATTTGTCTTGTCTATAAAACGCATTAATTCCTTGAGTTAATACTAATACTAAGTTTGCTTTAATCATATCGAAGTTGAGGTAATAATCGGTCGAATTAGTGACCTACAATTGATTTCCACATACAATATATGCTTGTGTCATCTACTCATTAATGATTAAAACATAACCCAAATATAAATAGTTAGACTATTAAAGAAGATCATAAAAACTCATCAATGACTATGTCATTGGACCTAGAAAATATATATCCCAAGACACATTAGATGAAACTAGTACAAAAATTGATGAAATAATACTGGGCAATTTCCTTGGTTTTCTTAATGGAATAAGCTTTGCTCCAATTTCCATTGCGATGGGAGGCCCAAATATAAGTCCCTAAGCTTCTATGCCTGAAAAGGAATTTAAATCACATAACATGAAACTTTATTTCTTAACTATTTTCACTTAAGACGCTATTGGAAAAGTAGAAAATTTTAAGTTTCAAACTTTACAAGTTGTAGGTGCATCAGATGCTCTATGATTTATATCGCACATATAAATGTTTTCACTTTAGATGTTCTAATATGAACCATAGGTACTTGGATAGAAAGTAAGAAATCACGTATATGTGAGATATAAATTATAGGGTTAGTTA
>JAOSBN010000177.1:20629589-20643082 GCA_027563595.1 Erythroxylum suave
AGCCCCCTTAAGCTTTATTGGCCTTTCTTTTTGTGCTAAGCACATTACATGCTTTAAACCTAACCAAATGTCTTACCCAAGCCTTAAAGCTAATGAAGCATTTGTTAATTGTTGACGATTGTGGATGTACAAAAGTAAAAGTGTAGGGGTGTTCATATGTGTGGAATGGTTATATTTATTAGAATGTCATGTTATAAATTCCTTTATTGGTATAGATTCTTTCAATTTTCATATAAAAAAACAAAAGAAAGAAAGAAAGAAAAAAAAAGAAAAGTAAGAAAAAGAAAAAGAAAAAGAAAAAGAAAAAGAATGTTTAAATGAAAGTATCAATGAGGAAATGCATATTTGTTGCAAAGTTACTTATAATTAGTCTTTCCTCCAAAAGTTGTATTGAATGGGTTACTTGCTTATAATGTATATAAGGTAAATGTGGCTTTGAAGGATCACTCCTTGTAGTTTCAATGTATTGCCATCAATTGTATGAGTGATTCCTTCTAGTTGGTTATGATTCATTTGGTTTTTGGTGTGAGAGCTTGAATTTAAGCTAGGAAACACAGTTTTTGCATTCATCATAGTTGATGTACACAAATGTGAGTGAATGTTGTTTTTTCACTTGATGGTATATTGAGTGTTTTTCTCATTTCACTAGCTTTAATGGCTTTTATGTCACTTTACCCAAACACATCTCACCTTACCCTTGTTCACATTACAACCTTGAAAAGTCCTTTGATTCTTAATTTTACACGTGACCTTTAGTGGCGGAGACATGAAATGATATGCAAAATTGTAGAATGTCTTGAACATGAGTGGTATTTGAGTGCACCCGTGAACACATCTTAAACACATTTTCCAAGTCTACTTCTAGATTGCTTAGTTTCTAAAGGTGATTAATGTTGATTGATCATAAGTACAAGCGTTGAATATTGAATTTTTGTTATGGTTTTTGGAAGTCATTCATCTTTACTTATGATTATCTATTCTTAGAAAATGTGAAAAATGAGTAAGTATTTTTAGGGTTCTTAACTTTAATTTGTATGTTTTACTCGAGGAAGATCAAAAGCTAAATGTAGGGGAAATTGATATGTGCTTAATTGGTTATGAATTTATTCAATAACACTTAATGTTTAATGATATGAAATGCTTAAGATATTCACTTTAGTTCATATTTGATTTTAGGCATAATTCAAAAGCGAAGAAGCTAAAGTGCGTTGAAAGAACTATATTTGAGTCCTTTTTTGAAGATTCACACTCACTTGTCTTCATGGAGCAAGAAGAAGAAGACAAGAAAATGAAAGAACATGAAGAAAATGCTATCAATAAGGTTCACGACCATCTAGAAATTTCACAGCTATGAGTAGTCTCACAATTGTACAACAAATTGCATGGGCGTGTGACCACTCTTATGCCCACACCTGTGACACACCCACTCACCATCGTGAGGTTATCCCACCTCACTAAAAACCCTATCTTTTTAATATAAAGAGAAAGAAGTGCGACAACAGAGAGATGAATGTTTATGTTTCCGTCTAGGAAAAATCAGAGGAGCTCTGGGGAGACAAAAATGAAGAGGGTGACAAGGTTCTCACATATGTAGGGTTCCATGGAGGGCTAGGCTTCTCGACATCGGTTCGAAGATGACATCGATGCCAAAGATACCCGGTTAAGCATATTTTTTCATTATGTTTGTTATTCTTACTCTCTTTAGGGATTTATTGTGTTATTCTATGTTTATCATTTGCGTATTGTGAAAAGATGATTTTAATACGTTCATTTGATCTTTTTATTACAATTCCAATGCTAGAATTTCAATATAATCTGTAATTGTTATATTGAGATTTGTTTATGGCAACTAATGGTTTCGAATCATTAGGGATAACATAACCTAGGTTAAATGACCCGAGTGTATGTGGTTGTTGCTTAGATTGGTCTGTTTTTCCTAATTTGTAATACAACTATCCAATTAAATCTAGAGAGCATCTCCTAGTTTGTTCAATAGCTAGATTTAATCAACGAGTATCTCTTCATTAAACATGACCTAAGGGAAAACTGGAGTTAACAGAGCTTGTTGTTAATCTATGACTAATAGTTCAAAAAGAGGTGTGAAGACAACAATTTAATGGAATATGTCTAATTAGGTGTAAGCTAAGATTGAATCAAAGAACCGAGTCCTAAATTCATCACTTTCATCATTTTTCAATGTTTTCTTTAATTTGTTTTCATACTTGGTTTCATTTTTATTTTCTTATTTCAAACCAAACAAAGCCGCCCATAACCTAAACACCTGTTCTTTTCATATCAAAAGGTAGGATCGGCCTATACTCACCATTGCTATAGTTGTAGGTCTAGCAGTGGTTTTTCTTTATATCTTGTTTAATTAAGAACAACTTATTAATTAAACCTAGCTATCGAACAAATTAGGACAAGCTCTTTAGATTTAATTGGACAGCTACATTATGATTTAGGAAAACATATTAATCAAGGCAACAACTACACAAACTCTAGTTATTTAACCTAGGTTATGTTATCCCTAATGATTTGAAGTCATTAGTCGTCACAAATGAATCTTATCATAACAATTACTAATTATATTGAAGATTCTAGAAATGAGTTCTTCCATAAAAACAATCAAATAAAGGATTCAATCATTCTTACACAATACCCAAACATTAAACATAGGATAACATAATCAAGTAAACGTAGGATAACATAATCAATCCCTAAGAGAATGAACAACAAACAATGAGAGAAATACTTAACCGGGTTCTTCGGTGTTGATGTCACCTCTGAACCGGCGTTGTAAAGCCTGGCCCTTCATGAGTCGTTAAAGGATGAGAGGTTTGCCCATCTTCATTCTCCCAAAACCCCTCTAGTCATTTTGGCAATGATTAATTCAAACACAATTCTTATTAATAGGCTCTACACTCTATTCATATTAAAAATTATAATAATTACTAACCATCACTTGAGGTTTCTAGGGGAAGAATGAGTTCCTTCAATGAAGATATCGACAAAGGCAAGCGTTTAGGAGTTATAATTTAATCATAAAGTAGCGTTGATGGATAAATGAACTTGAACTTGAACTAATGCAATATTCTTGAGCTACACAAAATAATTATAATTGTTGATTTTTTATAGAGCTGGAGCATAAGAAGAGAGAAGGAAAAGAAAGGCTATTGTCGTAGAACACCATATATTATTGACAGCAACATAGCTCATTATATAGAGCTTAAATGTAACATAAAATCTTAGATATTTACTAAAGATTACAATAATATCTCTAAACTTATTCCTAAAATCAAGCATAAATATCTTAATAAAAATTGCCTAAGATCTGATTAATTTGACTATTTATTTCCTAAGAATCTGCAACCTAAGGAATTTTCCAACAATAATCATAGCGACTCATATACTAACTTCTACACCCTCAACTCGTAACTAAGGATGTTGCACGTTGCGGCCATTTCGCTGTTGCATTCTATATAGATATTATATATAATGATCAATTCCTGTATCCAGTTACTGTTAACGTAAATAAAATGATTAATTTTCTGTTTCGTATCTTAAAAGAACCTCGTGTTACTTTCTATTCAGGTTGCATATACTACATCTCTAAAAGCAACCTTAAAAATTAAGAGATTGTCTTTTTCTACTCGATTCTATAATACTAGACCAATCATTCTGTTGGAAATAGAGTTTATATTATCGTTGAATCATGTTCTATATGGCAGTTGCATACTGACGTTGGAAGAACATGATGGTGTCGGGTTTTTTATTGCAAAGTTTCCATTAGGATTGTTACTAGGTACATGGTCATGTATAACTGAGACCCCCCTGATATTGCCTACCCAATCATTCCCTTATATTGACTCCTTTACCTTGGCATGATCTGGTAACATATGTCTCAAGTTGGTCAACTTCCTATGAGTTGAAAAGGTCCTAATTCATTATAATTGTCGTACCAGTACCATAGGCAAATGTTATTATAATTCATAATTGTATTTTATTTGTTTGTATAGGTATCCTCTCAGCTTTAGGAGTTTGGCATGGTGTAAGACAAGTTAGCTTTATGTTTGGCGATCCAAAAGTTCTTCCAATTCAAACATTATGAATCCATTTCACTCGTAACAATTCCTTGTTTGTATAGTCTCTAGATTGTTTTCGCAATCAACACTATTTATCATTCGAACGGTGGTAATGTTAAGGCCTCCCTCTTCTTTTGATAGACACACTTTAGATGGTTTGATTTTTGCTATTGAATTCTTTAATAAATCACTAGAATATAGAAAATTCCTCACCATTCTTTCAATTGTCTTGATTATGTTCTAGGGGGCTACTAAATGAGGAACAATGTACATGCAAATTGTTGAGTGTAAAGTTTGAGTTTAGCATTCCCTACATTTGAGAGAAATTTTCGTTCTCATATTCATGCTCAGGCTATTCCCTCATATAATTCATAATTTTTTTGAGAATACAAAATTTTGGTTATTTTCGTTCCTCTCTGGAGTAACACTTTTGGTTATTGAGAGCAAAGCAAACGTTATTCATGTAAGACTGGAGTTTGATATTGAGAAATGCCAAATGTGAAATGTGTCACCTTGTAAGAAAAAACTCCGCCAAAAAATTATGGATTCGTCATTAAAAGGCTTCTGAAAATGACAAGGAGAACCAGCTCCCAAAGGTAGGAAACATCACTTTGGAACATACACCTAATGGTCATCAAAAGATCTTTCCATTCTGGTCAAGGGAACTCAAACTGAAAGATCTGCTCATTGTACAAATTGGATTTAGCTCGTCCACCAAGTAGCTCAGTAGGACTTCCCACAATGTATTAAACTCCCTGCACCCAAGAAAAGACCAAAAATGGCAGCACTTCCAAGTGTGGTTTGTCCAATGTACCTGATCTTCAAAAGTCCCGGCACCTGCAGTTTCCAAAATGGATAAACAAATTTACAAATGCTGAGAAATAATCAAAGATCAATTAGTACTTTTATTATATAGATAACCATTTAGTTTAATATAGAGTAAACAAGTCAAGAAGAATATAGAAAACGGATAATAAGAAACAGGAGATCATTATACTCTGTTTTCTCTAAACTGAATTGAAGGCCACTTGCAACAAAAATCACTGTAAAACAAGTCCTTAGAGAATGATTTGTGTACTTTGACTCAAAAACATACTGAAAAATGGACAAGTCGTTGGCAATTTAGATGGAATGCACAATATATCAAGTGATTGGGACAAAAGCTACAGGATCAGTTGCTCTATTTTTTACCAAGTCAATGCCAGAAAAGATTCAGACGTATCCACAAAAAGAAGGCAAGATAAAAGACCTTTCTTCAGAAAATCCTCTTGCCTTTCCAATGGTCAAATTCTATGCAGAAGAAAACAGAAAATCACAAAGTATAGAATCCCACATAGAGGCTGATCCAACTCTAATAGGGTATGATAAGTATGAGCACTGTCCTACTCGATGAAAATAATGCTTAATGGAATAAACCTACAGCACAACGGCTTGTTTCTTCGTCTTTATCTTTTTAGCTTTTACGTTCCTCGTATTATATTTTTATCCCTTTAATAAATGTCCAGAGAAATTACATGGACAAAGATAAACAAAAAAATCAAATTTCACATCAAAGCATTTGGATTTAGTATGATCTACATCGCACCTTATACCTGATTGCCTCGTATGTACCATACACAGCACCTGGATGCAATACACCAGTTTAGATACGTAATTATATATTAATGAAGCAAAAGTATGGTAATCTTTGATGCCAACCATAGATACAGCATAACATAAACTGCATAAACGCATATTAAAAACGTAAGTCCCTCTCAGATCATGCGACCTTTGACTAGCCACAACTGAACTCAATAAGAACTCTAGTGTGGAAGAAAGTGAAAAAACATCTACGGCAACATAGATTATGAAACAAGCCACCAACAGCATATCAATCACTTATTCATCAGAATGCCCACAGCTTGAAATAAAGAATTCAAGGGCAATGCCAATCACATGTGGCCAGAAGTACGATCGTACCCAAGCTTCAACTTTAAGCATAGTTAAAAACGAAAGTAGCTGAAGCTCATCATATTGTGGGCATCAAATACATGCAAAACAAGTCCACTGGAGCCTTCACGCTAAGGAAAAGTTCAAACTTCGTCATTTAATAACCAAAGCATGACAAAAGTTAATGCAAAAACAAATCAGAATGAACACACATAGACACTTCTTCATATTTAAAACTAATGATTTAAAGTTGTTGAATTCCTCCGTAGTATAACAATCCCAAAGCATACTTGGCACTTGGCGGTCACCAGAAATGAGATCAATTCCAAAGCTGTGGTTTGAAATAATCCCTCAGTAAAAATTGTAGTTCTCCGAATTCCCGACAGGTATTTATTTGTGATCCCATGTAGTGAAGATTGTCTTCTCCTTTAGAAAATACGGAAATTCAAAATAACCCAATAACCAAAAACAATTTGGCATCGATGCTTATTCAATTCAACACAGTTTTTAGCAACAATCAAACAATCACTTGTACATACACCACCAACAAGCTTCAATCAACCAAAACTAGTCAACAATAACCATGTAGATCAAGAAAGGCATTCAACGGCGTAAACTTTGAAGTATTTCAACGTTGAAAACGAAAAATTACCGACGGCGCCGCCAACAGCACCTCCAACGGCAACGCCAGCGGTTACGCGAGCCAGGCAACTATCCCTCGCCATTTTCTTTTGTCTGTTACACGCGAAGCCTGGTGGGGTGAGTATAAGTTAATGGGGAATCAGGCACTGACTTGCTTTCAAGGTCTGCTCCAAGTGGGAGAGTGGGGGGGTAGGTCCTACTTGAATTGTGTTTGGATTGCACGACGTCACGATCCTCATTTAATTCTAATCTTAATCTGTTTTCGAAATTTTGTTTTAAAGACTCCTAATGTTTCTTTTTCTAATGATGTTTCTGTCGTTCGGGGATTTGGTCGGAGTGAATACTTGGCGAAGAACCTCCTTACACCTAAACTAACAAAATTAAATTTTGTTACCAAAAGTGGCACTATCAATACAAATAAAATTTATCCCTTCGGCTATTAAGTTTAAAATTTTATTATCTTAATAACTAATTAAATCATTTAATTTAAACTATATTTTTAATGATAGGACATGATAAAAATACCGATAATGAGTTGCTATAAGTCCTTAATCTATTTTCTATATTATCATTTTTAATTGATATGGTCAGAAGTACGCAATTTAATTTTCACATTTAGAGTTATTTATTTTTGTTTAACTGTCTTCGGCAAATAATTTCAGCTTAGATATTATACTTCGATTAATCCCTAAGGATCTAAGTTAGACTAACTTTAGGAGATGATGGTCATATGACTTATGCTTCCAAGTTTATGCTTATGATAGGCATAGGTTATTTTGTTTCGATATTGCTCCGGAACCACTTTTCATAATGACATACTTTTATACTCTAGTTCTTTTTATTTAATTTCTAAAAGGTATATACACTGGTGATAAGGTCTCCCTCTTGCCCTTTCATTAGCTTCAAAGTTGTTACATGCTCTACGCTTTTAAATTAAATTAAGCCTTTATATTTTTATTATGATTTTGGCCTTTTCCAAAAAACCCAACAATCTTTGCGGTTAATCGTTTATTATTTAATTGTCTACACAATGTAGTATATTGAACATATTTTTCTAGGAAGAAATAGTTGGTGCTTTTGTAAACTTGGTTTTATGACTTTCAACGCAACAGAGAGATCGATGAAGATAAAGTTCATCGTATCATATCAGGGCAACTTAAATAGAGAAGTGCATCGGAAGTTTTATGTAACAAGAGGATAGCATGTAAGCTCAAAGAAAAATTCTATCATTTAACGATTAGGCGAAGATGAGAATGCATCGTCGAAAGCTAATGATGGAGAAGATGAGAATGCTTCCTTAGATGTGTAACCTTATTATAAGAGATAAAGCCAAGAATGTATTAATAAGTGAAAAATTAAAGATGTCCAATATTAATTATAAATTAAAAGGGAAAAGATTTAGGTTATTTAGACATGTTAAAAGGAGACATCTTAATGCTTTAGGGAGAAGATGCAAAAAAAAAAAAGTATTTAGAGACTGTAAGAGGAAAAAAGAAAAGCTTAAGAAGAACTGGGGTGAAGTAACCAAGAATGATATGACTTTGCTAGAACTTACCAAAGATATAACCCATAGTAGAAACTTTGGCGTACTATGATATGGATAATGGATATATTGTAGAGAGGTATTTATAATATAAAGGATGTATTGTAAAGAGGTATTTATCATTCTCTTAAGTCCAACAAACTTTTTCCTTCAAGTCATTCGTTTTGTAAATAGCCTTAATATTTTGATTAAGTGGTACTTATCTCCTAGTTAGTTTCGTAATTAGTCTATTTACTTTATTGTAATGGTTGGGGTAATTTATTATTTTACTTGTCTCTTTTTGTACTAATTTGTATATTTATTTATTTTGTCTTGTATTGTTAATCTTTACCATGCTCTATATGTATTGTATACTATATATATATATATATATATATATATATATATATACTAATTTGCGCTACATGTGGGTGAATTGGAAACAACCTCTCTATCATGTAGAAGTAAAGTTGCATACTATTGGACCTCTCCAGACTTAACATTTCAGTGAGACTCTCACTGAGCATTATTGTTGTCTTTGTTGTTGGTTTTGTGACTTTCAAGTTTACATGTTCTTTGATTTTGGGTATATACTTCTCATTGTTAAAGGTGACTTGCTTAAAGAGACAATAACTTAATCAAAACATAAGAGATCAAGTTTCTTTTGGTCATAGTAAATAATGGAAAACTAATGTTTAAAAAACAAAAAACCATTAAGAAATTCAAGTTTATTTATTTTAAATTAGGGTTTAAAAGTTCAATTTATGACATTTCGAAAAAAAAATCCAATAGTTCACAATGGAACACTTAACTAGGAGTGATAATAATGTTATTGGTTACGGTTAATTTAGCCACAATATGGTCATTCAAGGTTGCAGTTATAGGTTAAAAGTTTCACATCTGACAATTATGCGTTAATAAGGAAAAGGTTGCAAATTCAACAAACATAAGCAATAATGGTGGCAAGCTTTATTGACAACAAATTTGACGAATGGTAGAGTTGAGATAGATGCAATATTGTCTATATGAAACTCTATGGTGACCATTAACAGTGCCAACAACAAACCACCTATATTGTGGTGGCAATTCCATCATGTTGGTCTTTAACCTATCCTCACCCTTATTTCCTCATTGTTTGCCTCATTAACTTTTTTAAAGATTCCCTCATTGTTTTCTATAGGGCCATCACTTTCCTTAAGCTCTTTTAGGTTCTCTTTAATTTTTTCCACTGAGCCATTATTTTCCTCAGACTCCTTTATTCCATTCTTTTGTGAGTCTAGTTCTACAAGTTCATTAAAGTCCCCATAATGAATATCTTCCAATTGCACTCCACCAATTGCTTTGGATCTTTAGTAAGGGCTTCCACTGGTAGGAGATTCTCAGTGAATCTTCAATTAGACTAGTCTCATTATTAGAATGAAGTAAGGTAATTCCTTATTAAGCTCTACATTACCATATAACAAACTCAATTCTCTTTCTCAAATCCATAGTTTAGTCTATGCACACGAGTTGCAAACATAACTTGCAAAAAATTCAAGGCCTTATTGGACTAGTATTCCAATAGTAATCCATAAAGGTAGGTTTTCTTGCTTGATCTTTTCCAATCTAATCCATGGTCTCTAAGGTTAAAATAACAATAGGAAAATTCTAAAATTAAAGATAACAAAGTTGTCTACCGTGAGCAATACTTCACACAACCTTTTCCCTTTCCACTATTTACTAGCCTATATATTAATTAAAGGTAATGGAGGTTTCTTACCCAAAAGAATTAGCTAGTGTTGAAGTTTATGATTTCACACACTTTTCAGCATTTCAATAATTAGAGGCCCTATAAAGCATCCCTCCTAGCAAGTAGGAAAATATTGAAGAGTACTCTTAGTGCTTTCTTTAATCAACTTCCTCTCATTGAGATGAGGATTAACAATAGGACTAGTAGTAACTTCAAGGTTTTGAAGATCCAAAGGGCCAAGTTGAGGAGCATTTTAAAAGAAATTTGGAGAAGCTAAAGGACTTGACCCTAGTGTAGATAATTTTAGTAAGGAATGGAATAGTAAAGGTGGGAAGGTAAAATCGCTTAAGATAGAAGACAAAGCTCTAGCATTAATAATTAAGAAAGGAAAGAAAATAGAAAAGGTAGTTAAGTGATTAAGAAGTAGTTCATTAAACAACAACTAGAGCTACGTTCAGAAAAGCAAATAATAAGAAAGAATAAAAGAGCCCTTATGGTGCAAACAATGATAAATTTGTCTCTGACCGTTAGGAATGAGTATACTAATAGTAGGGGGTTAAAAGAGAAGCTAAAGGAAGAGGAGACAAAATGAAGCAAGTTCAAGGAGACCCATGGAAGAGCATACAAGAGTGGCAATTTTTAGAGAGAATAAACAGGGAGTTTTAGAGAGAGAACTCATTTTCCATCTTAGCAATGCATTCTCCAATAAGTTAAGGGTGATTAGGAAAACAATAGGCGAGGTATATTTTAAATAAATAAATATATTAATTTATCATATTTATATATCACTATATTAAAAAATGATAATATTTAATATGCAATATTAATTTATTTTATTAATATTTTGTTATATTTATTAATTTAATTTTATAGTAAAACAAAGTCTTTCATTATATTTTATTTATTATGTCACAATACTAGTAGATAGGAAGATTAATTTTATTTTTATTTATAGTCCATATTTTTATAAATAATTAATTTAATCAATGAAATTTTATAGGATATCAAACTACTCAGTCACATCATAAAGTTATAGGAAAGACTAATTGAGAAGAAAGTAAGGAATGATGCACCTATTTAGAGGACCAATTTAACTTCATGTTAGGGAGGTCCACGACATAAGCTATACATTTTCTTAAACGATTAATAGCATATTATAGGGGCACATAGAGGAATTACACATAGTTTTCATCAATTTAGAGAAGGTTTATGATAGGGTACCTAGAAAAGTCATGCGGTGGTGTTTAGAAGGCAATGGAGCCATTGTCGCCTATATAAAGGTTATTAGAGAAATGTATGAAGGCGTTAAGACCAATGTAAAGATAAGAAAAAGGGATATAGAGCATTTTTCTATTGATATCGGGCTATACCGAGGATCCTCGTTGAGCCATCTCTTGTTTGCAGTAGTTATAGATGGGCTTATCAAGAATATCCAAAAGGATGTGCCTTAGTGCAAGTTGTTTGCTAATGACAATGTTTAGTGGATGAAACAAATAAGGATATTAATGCCAAACTAGAACTTTGGAAGGATATGTTAGAAGTATAAGAATTTAAATTGAGCAGGACTAAGACTGAGTACTTAAGTGTAACTTTTTAGGTCATTAGGTTGTTGGATCAAAAACTTAAGCATGTAAGATTTGGCTAAAATGGTAGATTTCAAAACTTTGTTTTTAGAAATCAAATTTAGCGGAAGCAATATAACCAAATTAACATGTCAAGCCATACATGATACGGTATAAGGAAAATATTTAACTTAAGGACAAGATGGTAGAAATATACCGACTCCTTTGCTATAGCTTTAACTTCTCGTTGTGCTATCTTAACCTTGGTTGTATCCTCTCCTAGATAACTCTTTATGTTTATTTATTTATCTTCTTATCTTTATTAAAAATAAAAAATGAAAAAATATATGAAATCATGGGTCACATCACATCCGTGACTAGGTAGTCATGGGTGTGACTAGTGACTCCTCGCACAGACTCTTTAAATACTTCTCTGTAACCTAACTTTTTGTTCATCTCTCTTCTTGTTTCTTCCAAATCTGCTTTCTCTCTTAGTGTGTTTGTCGACTTGGTGCATTTGTCGTCTCCATCCTCAGTTGGGAGCATTTGTTAGTAGTCACCAACATGTCATTTACCAGTGACACCGTGAGTATCACCACCTTCACGTCCGTGACCTTCACTCTGCCAGCCACAATCACGTCCGTGATCCACACCGACATCAACAACTATATGGGTCCAAGGGTGAGATACGAGGGAGCTTCATCCTCTTCATCGTATACTACACCAACTTTAGGTATCCTTTGTTTTAAATTTCATACTAAAGAGAGCCAATAAAGGTACGCAATTCTTAAGAAATATCAAATTATTCCTAACAGATTTATCGATTCTAGAGCTATTCTTGAATTATGAGTAGTTGATCGAGTTCATAAATTGATGCGTAACATAAGACGGGATAGATTTTCTTAATTTTGAAAAAATTCATATATGGAATTGAATTTAGAATTTTTGAGTACTTTAAAAGGGTCCATGATGATACTAACATTGTAAGTAGTCTAAAATTTCCATTGATGAATATACCGGATGTGATTACTTTGGATATGCATAATAATATTTATAGATTTCCACATAGTGATTTATATGGCTATCGTGAGGATTTTAGGGCTAGAGAATTTTGGACCCACCCAAATAACCAATTTGAGAAAAGCTTTTTCTCCAAGTCGGTCCAAATCATCAGGCTTAGTAAATCCATTCCTTCGCTATATCCATAAATTTCTAACTTTTACCTTATCTGGTAAGGGAGATAGCCAGGGAGTGGTTTCTAAGGCTAAATTGTTTGTTTATGGTGCATGGTGCATGGTAAGGCCTTTAATCTTGGTATGTAGTTTACTACACATTTAGTGGATGTGGCTAAAGCTAGTGCAGGAAAAACAGTAGTTGGAGCATTCGTGACCCAAACTACAAAACATTTCAACTTACTAACCGAAAGAATAGCAATACAACTAGTCCCAGGCAACTCCAGTCCTGACTTGCAGTCCTTGTTGTCTATGAAAGTTTTCAGGTAGTAAGGTGATCATTATGTTCTTATCAATGATGAAATGGAGGAAGCTTCAAGCAACAAGTGCGCTTGAATTGCAGAAGTTGAAGCTAAATAAGGAGCTCATGTTCTACCAGTCAAGTAATGCCTCCATCTTCTCCAATTAATTTCGAGGATTAAAAGTTACTGGTAACTCAATTCAGTGCATTCCAAGCCCAATTCACGAAGCATGTAACTCAAATTTAAGAGTTTGAATGGCAAGTAAATGAGTGGATCCTCAACATTAAGGCTAAAGTGGCGGAGATCTAGAACTTTATGACCAATTTAAATGCTCACTTAGGATAGTCACCACCCCCATCTTGGTATCCTATTTCTATCCTTTTTCTTTTTATTGCCTGTTAGTTTAATTTCTTTTAGTTTTAATGTTTATCCTTATTTGTGTTACTTTGCATCTTGGATCCTTATGTTATTTTCTTATCATATTGGGGACAATGTGATATTTAAGTATGGGGGAAGTTTTATTTGTTTCTATTTTTTAACTAATACTCCCCCC
>JAOSBN010000177.1:20648545-20663516 GCA_027563595.1 Erythroxylum suave
TAGGTTATATGCTAACATTAAAAGATAACCATTAAACCATTTAATGGTAAGTTCATAACTCTATTTAATGATGATAAGCTGTAATAAAGACCATATTTATTTAGAAATTTAATGTCAAATGTGCAGCTGCACAATCAGTCCATTAAAACTGAAATTGCTACTCCTTTCTTTAAAAAAGTTGCTTTTAATATAATTAATCTAATCAATTACATTAAACTAAAGTCTAGCCCATTTCTAAATGAACATTTGGGCTTCTAATTAACCATTAATTAGTGTAAGCTCAACATTCAATTACGGGCTTCTAAAACCTCCGTTTATATTTCTTGCTTAGTTTGATAACCTTCCTTGAAGCTAAGTGGGAAATCTTATTGGACTTTGATAATTCAAGCTCCAATAAGCCTAGAATTAATTTAATCTTATTAAAATTAATTCTAGCTTATTAACTAAATGTCATTCCACTGAAGACAATTAGTTGAACTTTTGAACTATTAAATATTATGAGAACACATATTTTATATCCAATTGTAACCCTATTTAGAACCTTATTATAGCCATCCGCACAACAAACGATAAAATTACCGTTTTGCCCTTATGTTGGTTTTTCCTTCTAGAACTCCTGTTTTACTTTATATGGTGATTAACACACAAGATCTCATCTTGTGTTAAGACTTGATGGGTAGCTAGTCCATCAAACTACTGGCGTTAGCTTAATCACCAAATCTCCTTAAAACATCTGGAAGTGATGATATAATTGTAAACTCTTTATTTGAGTGAATATTCCCTGATACATGTTTCAATTAATAATTCCAACATGCAGACACTGGATTAATACTCTGTAAAAATCCATTCCGATCATATCAAGAATTATAATAAAACACATACGAGTTCACCACTCATCAAGATTGTGGTTCATAATAAGTGAATGCTTAAGTTGTATGTTTCAAGGCTTACTTTATTCTTGAAAACATGCTTGATTCCAGATTCATTTAATAATGCCATTATCGATAGTCAACTACTATCATGATATGAAACTCATCATTCCTTTGAAGTAAACTCCTTTACTTACATGGAGATAAATCGCAACAATATAGTCTAAACTATAATCAAGCAACCAACTTGATTATTCAACTGTGAATCCATTAATTTGTATTCTAATAATATACATGTTTCTCATACATCTCTATAAATATGCATATTACTTACAAAATAATCTTGGTACCTTATGACTAGATATATAATGCTCATTAAAACCAAACTCTTTTATTTTAATAATAATAAATATTTCCATTACAAAACTATAACTGAAGAAGAATAAGGTACATGTAAATACACTTGCTTTCTAGGGCACGCACTATATTTACATAACTCAAACAATCTCCCACTTGCCCTAAAGTAAGTTTGACATATCCCTCATTCCCATCCCTGCTAGGTGACCCTCAAAACTCTTTTGAGACAGCATCTTCGTAAACAGATCAATAAGGTTTTGCTCCGTGGGAATCTTTACCACATCTACCTCTCCACCTTGCATTATCTCCCTTATGAGACGATACTTTTGCTCAATATGTTTGGCAGCTTTGTGATTCTGAGGTTCTTTAGAATTAATCACTGCCCCACTATTATCACAATAAACTGTAATGGTTTTTTCTGCCTCTGGAACTACCTTCAAATCATTTAGGAACTTCTCCCGCCAGACTGCTTCCTTCGCTGCTTCACAGGCAGTAACATACTCAGCCTCCATAGTCGAATCAGCAACAAAAGATTGCTTGACCCTCCTTCAGACTATAGCTCCACCTTCTAAAGTAAATATAGAACTAGAAGTTGATTTCCTTGAATCAACATCTGATTTAAAATCAGAATCTGTATATCTTGTTGGAATAATATTACTTCCAGAGTAAACAAACATTAACTTCTTCGTCCTACAAAGATATTTAAGAATACACTTAACCACAGTCCAATGTTCCATTCCTGAATTGGATTGAAATTTGCTTACCAGTCCCACTCGTAACAGATATCTGGTCTGGTGCAAAGCATTGCATACATCAAATTTCCAACTGCCGCAGCATATGGAATGTTACGCATGCGTTCAACCTCCTCTTAGGTTTTAGGTGCTTGTTACTTTGAAAGTTTGATGTCATGTCTAGTAGGTGTGAAACCCATCTTGGAATCTTGCATGGATAACTTATTGAGCATATTCTCAATGAAGGTTAATTGAGACAAGGTTATATGTTTGTTCTTACGATCCCTTATAAGTTTGATCCCGAGAACATAGTTAGCCTCTCCCAAATCCTTTATTGAAAACTATTCATTCAGCCATCTTTTAACTATAGATAACATTCCCACATCATTCCCAATGAGTAGAATGTCATCAACATACAGGATTAGGAAAGTAACCTTACCTTCTTGTATTCTTTTATAAACACAAGGCTCATCTAGGTTTTGCATGAACCCATAGGTTTTGATACACTTATCAAAACTGATGTTCCAAGACCTAGATTCTTGCTTAAATCCATAAATGGACCTTTGCAACTTGCATACCTTATACTCATTTCCTGGCTCAATGAAACCTTCTGGTTGGTCCATATAAATAGTATCATCAAGATCCCCATTAAGAAATGTGGTCCTGATATCCATTTTCCATATTTCATAATTGAAATAGGCTATTATGGACAAAAGAATCCTGATGGACTTAAGCATGGCAATCGAAGAAAAATCCTCCTCATAGTCTATACCTTTTTTTGAATATAGCCTTTAGCTACCAATCTAGCTTTAAAGGTTTCTACCTTTCCATCTGATCCTCTTTTCCTTTTATAGATCCATTTACACCCTATGACTTTTATAGTTGGTGGTAGATCTACAAGGACCCAGACTTCATTAGTGTACATGGAATCTATTTTCGATTCCATCGCCTCGAGCCATTTTTTTATATCAACATCATTAATAGCCTGAGTATACATATTGGGATCTATTTCTTCTTGGTCTGAGATGGCAATTAAGCCTTTTCCTAGACCTAGATACCTATCTGGCTGTCTCACAACCCTCCCACTATGTCTAGGAAGAACTTGATGTTTAGGTTGCACTTCTGATTCAATTCTTAAATCCATTTCAACATCTTGTTCTGTTATATCGATATCAACTTTAGGTTTGGATGAAATAGATAACTCCTTTAGTAATACTTCACTTCTTCCTTTGTGATTTCTGATAAACACTTCCTCTAAGAAGGTCGCATTTGTCGACACAAATACCTTCCTACCTTGAGGACTGTAAAAATTGTACCCTTAAGTTCCTGTAGGATATCCTACAAACAAACATACTTCTGACCTTAGTTTCATCTTTGTGGATTCAAACTTTAGAACATGGGTTAGGCAGCCCCAAGTCCTTAAGTGCCTTAATGAAGGTACTCGACCAGTCCACAACTCCCAAGGTGTTTTAGGCGCCGATTTGAATGGTGAAAATTTAAGAAGATATGTTACCGTTTGTATGGCATATCCCTAGAGCGATTCTGGAAAGCTAGCGTAGGACATCATTGATCTTACCATTTCTAATAGAGTCTTATTTCTCCTCTTAGCTACACTATTCTGTTGAGGTGTTCGAGGAGATGACAAATTGGAAACAATTCCATTGTCAATTAAATATTGTTGGAACTCTCTAGATAAGCACTCACCACCTTGATCCGATCGAAGTTGTTCTAATGGCTTGCCTAGTTGCTTCTCAGCTTTAGCTTTAAATTATTTGAACTTTTCAAAGGATTCACTCTTTTTATGCATCAAATACAAATAGCCATGTCTTGAGTAATCATCTATAAAAGTTATGAAATATTCATAACCTCCTCTAGCTTATACGTTCATGGGCCCACACACATTAGTATGTACCAAGTCCAACGTGTATTCAGATCTGTTTCCTTTAGAAGGAAATGAGGCTTTGGTCCTTTCTCCTTCAATAGAAGATTCACAGGTAGGTAATGGATCACTATCCAAGCCCATAAGGATCCCATCCTTTACTAACCTGTCAAGTCTTTTCTGATTGATATGACCCATTCTTAAGTGCCACAGATACTTTGAATTAATGCTAGAGTCATTGGATTGTCTTGCTTTTATCAATTCTGTGGTGTTTAGTGAGCCTGACATAGTTTCTATAAAGAACAATCCCTGTTTAATTATCGCATCACAAATAAAATCCTTATTTTCATATATTGAAACAACATTTTCAAAATATAAGGAATAACTAGATTTTATTAGAAAAAAAGCAGAAATCATATTCCTAACAATCATTTCAATGTAATAAACATCCTCCAAATATAACCTATGACCACTAGGAAAGTCCAAGATAACTACTCCCAGTGATTCTGTTGAAACATAGGAACCATCTACTATCTTGACTTGAAACTGACCTTTAGGTAGTCTTTTACTTTGTTGGAACCCCTGCAATGAATTGCAAACATGGTTAGTGGCTCCTGAATCTAATATCCAAGAAATAGATAAATCTGTCACATTTCTAGTTCCTAACAAACTTAGGAAACCCATACCTTATTTGCTTTTGAGGGACGCAAGGTAGACTGGATAGTTTCTTTTCCAATAGCCCGTCTCATCATAGTGGAAACACTTTCCTTTAATGTTCTCTTTGGCCTGCTTTTTCATAGGTTTGGCCTTGACCCCTGTTTGGGCCTTCTTTTTCATTAGAACATTCTTCTTCTGTTTGCCCTTACCCTTGGGCTTTGAAGAAGATGCTACATTAGTTTTGGGCCCATGAGCCTTGATATTCAATATCTCCTCCGTGCTTTAAAGAGAATTCATCAACTCACTAAAGGTGTAATTCTTGCTGTTGAGCTCATAGTCCAACTTAAACTGCTAAAAAGAAGAGTTTAAGCTATTGATGATCGCAATCATCTGTGTGTCCATATCCATATCTGCCCTAAGCATCTCAGCCTTAGTGACCGCAGAGATTACCTTCGTCATGTAATCCCACACTATTTCACTAGGTTTCTGTTGAGATTATGAAAGGTTTGGATAGCTTTCACTCTTACAGACCTAATCCTCACACCAAACATCTCATATAGGTGGTGGACCATTGGAACCAGCAGTTTTCACACAAGAAATTTTCTTTTGCAACATTCCACTAACAAAAGCTAGAATATAACACTTAGTAGTCTTGTTAGCATTTTGCCAATGCTCACATTGTTGGACTATCTCAGGAGTTGAATCTCCACCAGGAGGTGTAGGCTCATTTTCAGTGAACACCCATGAAATATGTTCATATTAAAGAACCAAGGTCACATCTCCATTCATTAAAATTGTTTCCATTTTCCAATTTGTTATTTGTCAAGACCAGGGTGAGTGGATTCATTTTGTTATTGATAATGTCTGAAAATATAAATTATTAAAACGAGAGCATAATAGTCAACAATATTGGAACTTTGTATAAAATCATGATGCATTTTATGCATGATGATAGATTTAAGAAAAAATAAAACATTATACGATGATTATTTCTCTTATCTATAACAGACTAAGTGACAGTGAGCCATCTTATCCATTAAAAGAAAAACTGGGACCCCCCACTCAAAAAACTACCAAGCATCTCATGTGCAACTTTTTGAGACGTGTCATAATTTGGTCCATACTTTTACCAATAGAGCTACAGTGGGTAGTTTATTGATAACAAAATGTGGAGTTTTTAACCATTTGATTCGTTCACTAAAGATACTTGCAAACCACGCCTCGGTGGGAGGTCACATTTGCTACCAATAAGTGGAATTATCTTTAAGGAGACCCAAACCATGCAAGATATAGGATTCATGCCCTCTGATGGGGAGTGAAACTTCACCATATGCAAATGGGCCATCATTTGGAGACCGTGGACTCTCACACGAGCATCTTTTCCCACTCAATCTTTTTGGGCTTTAAGTTTTAAATACCATCTTGTTTAAATGCAATCTATTATCCATCCTATATTGTTTCATTATATATCTCATACATAATGAATGCATGGTAAGGCCTAGGGTTGGAAATTTTCTAAATGACATGCAATCACATAATCTCATATATTATTTGCATTCATTTCTCCATTCATCACAAGAACTAATTAAGCCATTTTTGATTCTCCATCCTAGAAACATAAAAATAATTACAAGCCTTTTAGGCCCAAAGTATTCTTCTTGGACTTGGATCTTCCACTTCAAACTCTTCTCTCACATGATCTGGCCCATTTGGTAAATAAAATGTAATGGCATTTATAAAAATCGATTTTTTTCACTTTGAAAATAAAAATTCGAGCACCAGATTTTCATAAAACTGAATCTTTGTCATGACAAAAAATTCCAGCACTTGTTTTCATTAATACTGAAACTAATTCCATTAAAACAAAAAACTAGCACTTAATATTTTATCAAAACCAAAATTTGATTCCTTGAAACAAAAATCCAGCACTTGTTTTAACATTAAAAACCGAAACTAGATTCATTGAAACAAAATTCCAGCATCTTTGTTTTCATAAAACCAAAACTATGCCAATACATAAAAGGACACCGAAACCTTTACCTCTCCATTTCTATGGTTGCTCCATTTTCGTCATTACATCAATTTGTACATTACAAAATCAACGAAAATAGAAAAATGAAGCCAAGGAGGAAATATGGTAATGATAGACCACCCTCCTTGTTACAACCAAATGAAAAAATCTTACATGGTAAATTTAACTTCTATGGACAACCAAAAGAGCAACACATACACCATATATATTTCTAGTACATGAAAATATGCAGCATATAGAAAATGATTGCCAACCTATGCATCAACCATATAGGAACTGAAATCATGCATTAGCACCTTGCTCTGATACCAATTGATGGATCGGGAAAAGAAAACATGTCATATTTGGAGAACCAGTAGATTTCCAAACTTTTTAGAAATATTTTTTGCAGCAGAAGCAATATATCCAAATCATCGTGCCAATCTATACATGATTTGGTATAAGGATAATAATAAACATAAACAAGTTAGTGATATTACCGACTCCTTCGCTACAACTTTATTTCTTCACTGTGCTTTCTTCTCCTTCTTCTTGTATCCAAAGTCTTTGCTTTTTAATCCTTTTCTTTGCCAATCTATCCTCTCCTTGTTGTTTTATCCTCAACCAATTTGATTTACCTCTTGTTCTTCAAGGAAAACTTGGTTAACAAAATCCTTTGGTAGGAAAGGAGAAGAAATGTTTGGTGGAGATTTTTCTTAGAAGAAATGAACAAAAAATGATACTCTTCTCATGCAAATTTTGGCCTACTCATGCATGAAAGGAGAGAGAGAGAGAGTCAAACTATGCAAGAACACCTTCTTACACCCTCAATTTTGGTTATGCAGGAATGGAAGAAGAGAATAGCATCCAATGGGTCACTTCTTACTTTAATCAATCATAGAGTAGCCAAGAAATGAGACTCTTCTCATTTATCTTTAAGATGGCTATATGAAAAGACTATTAACCTAAATATGACCTACCAATTTCAGTTTTGGAAGATGGAATAAGGAAGATGGTCCATCCAATGCACATCTTTCTTCTTTAATCCAATGAATGCTAATAGGTTATATGCTAACATTAAAAGATGACCATTGAACCATTTAATGGTAAGTTCATTGTAACATCCCGTCCCCGTATTGAGGGTTAGAACCCAGATTTCAATAATGGAGAGAATAGCAATGTGAGAGATAGAAAATTTTCATTTCAAGCTCAACGGAATGTCAGTATACATGCATGTGAATTTGAGTCCTTGCACATATGAAAATAATTGTACATGCACTCATTGACATTTTGGGTATAGTGAATAGTAAAGGGATAGATTGAGAATTGTGGTTATAACAAAGGATTAGAATGAAATGGAGTAGGAAGACTAGAAATAAAATCTAGGTGTTGGACTTAGTGAAGAAAAATGTGTTGAAGAAGTTTACTGACAATATTTAGTATGGGAGTTATTAATGGTGGAGTAGAAAGTTATGGTCTAAATAAGGGGGAGATGTTCAGGAGCATAGACGTATTGTCTATGTTTTGCCTATCGTCTATGTTTTGCACATCGTCTGTGATGACGTCATAACACAGACGCAAGGAAAACATAGATGTAAGTAAAGACATATCGTTTGTGTTTGACTTTGCTTCATCTAAGGTTGACCACCTATCGTCTGTGTTTTGTGTATCATCTGTGATGACGTCACTAAAACACAGACGCAAGGAAAACACGAACGCAAGGAAAAACACAAACGCAAGGAAAGATACATCGTCTGTGATGACGTTACATTGTATGTGATGACGTCATAATACAGACGCAAAGTAAAGACGCATCGTCTGTGTTTTGCGTATTGTCTAAGTTATGCACATCGTTTGTCTTCTTCCATTTCAATTGTCTTTCTCCATTTCGTTTGCCTTATTATTTGGCTTTTTCTGAACCTATCGTCTGTCTTTGGAATTTCGTCTGCCTTATTTTTTGGCTTCATCTAAACCTATCGTTTGTCTATTGAATTTCGTCTGCCTTATTGTTTGGCTTCACCTGAACCTATTGTCTGTCTTTGGAATTTCGTCTACCTTATTATTTGGCTTCGTTTGAACCTATCGTCTGTCTTTTGAATTTCGTCTGTTTTCTGCCCAAGTGACTGAGACTTCTTCTTTTGTATACTGTTCATTTATATAGTCTAGTCCATTTTTGACCCTTCAGAAGATAGAGTTTGTCTTTGAGATCTTCATGAAAGTTGTAGATCTTGAGGTCTTCTTTGAAATCATCTTAAGATATCTTGATCAGATACCTCTAGTGAAAGTTAAGCTAGTTGCCCCAATAGAAAAAGGTTCAATATGATTGAGGACAGAACCAAATTGAATGATTTTGGTGTTAATGGAGACATAAGACATAGGGGAATATGTTCCTAGAGGAAAGTGTTGCAAAATGACTTCAGTGTAGAAGAGAATGTAAAGTTGACCCAAAATGATGTGCTATAGGAAAAATCTGAAAGTGAGTAAGAGGGTATGACTTGTGATTGCAGTGGTATTACTGAGTCATAACTTAAGTATAAATTATACTTAAGTGAGTTTGGATAAAGGGAAGTGGATAAGTGGATAAGAATTGGACAGGTGTCGTAGTTGGTTCAGATCTTTATTTGCCTATAAAAGACAAGCTACTATCCTTGTCTTTATCTATTCTTGAAAACTTCTTTCTTTAGAAATTCCCCCAACTCAGAGCTTTTCTTCAATTCTTCACTGAAGCTAAACCTTACTTTTTCTATTTGTCCCCACTTCTACTTGGATATTCTTTTCTTCCATTCCAAGAAAGATCAAGCATCCCTGTCCATTTTCAAGTTGATGTACGTAGGTACATGAGAGATTAGGGTTACGTGATTTCATGGAGATTTGGAGTTTTAAACAAGTAAGCTTGTTATGATTATGTAATTTTTGCATGAAATGAAGCATGCATTGTTAGTTCACTGCTAAATGGTTAAGAACAGTGATATTCTTATTAGTTGGGAAATGAGTGAGGAGATTTAGTGTACCGTACATAGTGATTTTCTTTAGATTGATGATTGGAATATTATGGGATAGCAATAAACCAGTTTTGGGAGTTGAAAGATCAATGAAAGTGTGTAGTGGTGTGAAAGAACGATTAAAGTGATAGCGAGAGGAAATATTGAGCTTGAAACCGAAAGTTGATTCTATTTTCCTCTTCACTAGTCATATATGGGATTATATCGGTAAAGTAGTGAATGAGTTATTGATATCAAAGTATCAAAGGATTGAGGTTGTAATTCAAAGAATTGATGAGTGATTAAGTTATAAAATGGGAATATGCATAAGAAGTGAAGTTTGATACAGTACCTGAGTTTGTCATTGAGCATGGATTGTACATAGTCCATATACATAATTGTGCATAAATGAATACTTAAGATTGTGTAATTATTAATGTGTGTGCAATGTGTGTATTGCATGATTTTGATGTGAAGGATAAATATGCACATTTAGACGGTTCCGAAATCTTTGAAGCAATTGCTAATCTGGAGTGTACTGTGAGTAGACTTAGATGGTCTCATTCCACTGTTTGTTTGTTTGTTTGACTTCTGTTTTTGATTGATTCTGAATGATTGAATGAATGCATTTTGATAGTTGATTTCGAACAATGAAGGTCCGATGACTATGATTTTGGAATGGATATTGAAGTGCTCATTGTATGTGAATGAGATGAAATAAGTATGCATAACATGATTTCTAAATGCCGGACCACGGTCTGATGACAAGTATGCTTTGATTGAATTGTGCATTTGCACATGAATGAAAGAGTCATTCTTAACTTTAATGTTGAATGCTAGACTAAGGTCCGATGATATGGGAATGTGAGTGAATAGGAATATGCCAATGTAATTGATGCATTCCATGTCATGAATGCATGAAACATAAAGGCGTCGTGACTTGAGTTGCCAGTATGAAGCGCTTCCATGTAGTGCTTTGCTCCGTGATTTTCTGATTTGGCACGTAGAGCTTTGCTCCATGATTTTCTGATTTGGCACGTAGAGCTATGCTCCGTGATTCTATTTGATTGAGCCCTATAGGCCGACATCTGTATAAGTTTGTGATAGGCACTCGGTCACAACAATAAGAAAGAATGTGAGTCTCATGTGCATTGCTTATGCATAATATGAATGATTAAGTGTATTGCATGTGAAATGTGAAATAATGTGAGATGGGCAATAATGTGATTATGTGTTATGTGACTGGGTGAGCCATCGATGATGGTCACTCATTGAGTTCGCAAAACTCAGCCAAAATTTGCAATTATTTTTTAGGATTAGAAGAATACCCCGTTAGGCCAACAGGAGTATACCTACATCATAGTGAAGGATAAAGGTCGGGATCAGTAGATATCTGCATTGCATTTCCTTAATTTGTATTGAATTGTTTATTTTGTAACAATTTGTATAAAATTGTATTCCGAAACAACTAAAGTGTTCTGTATTTGTAATGGGCCCCAATTTGGCTACTGAAATTCTATTGATTATCTTGTGATGATTGAAAATATTTTCAAATGAAAGTGGGCCATATTTGATGATTGATTTCCGCATACTAAGATTTACACTTGAGCCTATTCAAAATAAAAAGAATGTACTGAGATTTGAATGAGTGAGTATCTTAGCAAGCCACCCTCGCTGGGCACGGACTCAGATATCACCCATGAGTCGGGTTTGGGTCTTGCAGGAGTGGGGTGCTACATTCATAACTCTGTTTAATGATAATAAACCATAATAAAGACCATCTTTATTCAGCAATTTAATGTCAAATGTGCAACTGCACAATCAGTCCATTAAAACCAAAATTGCTACTCTTTTCTTTAAAAAATTTGTTCTAATATGATTAATCAAATCAATTACATTAAACCAAAGTCTATCCCATTTCTAAATAAACATTTGGTCTTCTAATTAACCATTAATTAGTACAAGCCCAACATTCAATTATGGGCTTCTAAAACCTCTATTTATATTTTTTACTTAGCTAGATAATCTTCCTTGAAGCCAAGTGTGGAATCTTATTGGACTTTGATAATTGAAGCTCCAATAAGCCTAGAATTAATTTAATCTCATTAGAATTAATTCTAGCTTATTAACTAAATGTCATTCCACTAAATACAATTAGTTGAACTCTTGAACTATTAAATATTATGAGAACACATATTTTATGTCTAATTGTAAACCCAATTTAGAACCTTATTATAGCCACCTGCACAACAAAGGGTAAAATTACCGTTTTGCCGTTATATTGGTTTTTCCTTCTAGAACTCCCATTTTACTTTTATATGGTGATTAACACACAAGATCTTATCTTGTGTTAAGACTTGATGGGTAGCTAGTTCATCAAACTATTGGCCCCAATTTAATTACCAAATCTCCTTAAAACATCCAGAAGTGATGATATCACCATAAACTCTTTATTTGAGTGAATATTCCTTGATACATGTTTCAATTAACAATTCCAACATGCAGACACTGGATTAATACTCTGTAAAAGTCCATTCTGATTATATCAAGAATTATAATGAAACACATACGAGTTCACCACTCATCAAGATCATGGTTCATAATAAGCAAATGCTTAAGTTGTCTGTTTTAAGATTAAAGTAACGACCCATTTTATTCTTAAAAAGATACTTGATTCTAGATTCATTTAATAATGCCATTATCGATAGTCAACTACTATCATGATATGAAACTCATCATTCCCATGAAGTAAAGTCCTTTACTTACATGGAGATAATCAAGCAACCAACTTGATTATTCAATTGTGAATCCATTAATTTAGATTATAATAATATACATGTTTCCTATACATCTCTATGTATATGTATATTACTTACAAAAGAATCTTGGTACCTTATTACTAGATATATAATGCTCATTAAAACCAAACTCTTTTATTTTACTAATAATAAATATTTCCATTACAAAACTATAACTGAAGAAGATTAAGGTACATGTAAATACACTTGCTTTTCAGGGCACTATATTTACATAACTCTAATATGAAAGTGGTCTTTTCTTGATCTAGTAGGTATATGGACACCTGATTGTGCCCTGAGTATCCATCAAGAAAAAAACAAAATGTATGGCCAGCCACCCTCTCAATCATTTGATCCACAAAAGTAAAGGAAAATGGTCTTTCTTGGTGGCCATGTTGGGCCCCAATTTTTTTAATCATTTTAGTAAGCATGAATTGAATGAATTTTGTGATCATGTTGGATAAATCATTTTTAATTGGAGTTTAATTATTATGTCAAGTTTAGGAGGATTTACTTCATGGATTGATGGAAATTTGAAGTATTAAATGGAAGAACTAAGATTAAGTTAGAGTATAGTACGGTGTAAGTCAAATTGAAGAATTAAGAATGCATAAGGGTAATTTGGGTGGATTACTTAAGGTTAGAAGCATTAAGGAATTAAAAGAAGGGTAAGGTGGACTTTCCTCACCCATTAACGGTAGAATGGGATGAGGAAAAGATTGGCTTGTAAACAAGAAGATAAAAATGTGAAGGAGGGAGAGAAAATCAAAAAGTAAAAGAGAGAGAAAGGAGAAGAGAGGTTTCGGTGAAGTTAAAAGAATAGAGCTTTAAATTAGGTCACGACTTTTCTTAGTCTTAAAGAGAGAGTTGGAGGTTACTCAAGAAGGGAAAAAGAAAGAGGAAAGGAAGAGCTTTCTTTAGAACTAAGAATCTCATTATTTGGTGAAGATTCAAGGTAAGATCGATTTTAATCTTTTGGAGTTTTGGAAGGGTTTTTAGTTCAAAGAGCTTGGTAAATGTATGGGTTTAAGAATTCTAGGATCCAGATTAGTGCATGTGCCTTATGGGTTTTCAAATATGAAATTTTATTGAATGGGGATTGTTTTCATTGTTAAAGGAAATCAAGAGAGGCAAGAGGATTAAGAGGAAAGACATCTTTAAATCCAATACCTAAGTAAGCAAGGATTTCAAGGTGGGTACGGTTTTATAATAGAGTGAATTAGCCTCTCATTGTTTTCTTTAAATCAAGAAAGCTAAATGGTTTTAATTGCATCATAGATGTTGCATTTGTTTGCATTTGGTTGGTTGTGAAATTGTTGCACTTATTTGCTACATGAATTGTGTTCATGATTTAGGAAAATGATTTCTTTTTGAAAAGAAGTGAGATTATGAAATCAAATTTTCAAGAATGTTTCTTTGAAATACCTCATGTGCATGAAAAACAAGTTTCCAACAAGATGCCATTTAGGGCAAACTATTTTAAATTCATGAATTACATGTTATGTGGGTTTGTGGTAGTCCCTCAAGAACCATGACGTGCACGTTAACCCAAGAATCAACTTCTTCCGCCTGCCTGCTAGTGGCACAAAGCTCCTTCAAGGACTCCCTCAAGTTTACAAGTACACAGGGCCATTATATGGAAATGTGTAATGCGTCATGTGTTGGGCCTCGATTTTTTTTATTTTAGTAAGCATGATTCGAATAAATTTTGTGGTATTGTTGGATCAATTATGTTAATTGGAGTTTACGTATTATGTCAAGTTTAGGAGTTAGAGTATAGTATGGTGTAAGTTAAATTGAAGAATTAAGAATGCATAATTGTATTTTTGGAAGATTACTTAAGGTTAGAAGCACTAAGGCATTAAAGGAAGGGTAAGGTGGACTTTCCTCACTCATTAAGGGTAGAATGGGAAGAGGAAAAGATTGTCTTGTAAATGAGAAGACCTAAAAAATGTGAATGAAGGAAAGAGGTAGAGGAAATCCAAAGTAAAAGAGAGAGAAAGAAGAAGAGAGGATTCGGTGGACTTAAAAGAATAGAGCTTTGGACTAGGTCACGGATTTTCTTAGTCTTAAAGAGAGAATTGGAGGTTACTCAAGAAGGGAAAAAGAAAGAGGAAGGAAAGAGCTTTCTTTAGAGCCAAGAATCTCACTAATTGGTGAAGATTCAAAGTAAGTCGATTTTTAAATCTCTTGGAGTTTCGAAGAGTTTTTGGTTCAAAAAATTTGGGAAATTTATGGGTTTAAGTATTCTAAGGTTAATTTCATACTTTGGATTCTATGGGTTCTCAAATTGAATTTCCTACTGAATAAGAACTTGGTTTGTTATAGGAAACCAAGCAAGCCCGATCCAAGGCGAAGAGGAAAGACAACAGTGAACTTAGATTTGTCAAGCTAATTAGGCTGGTAAAATATTTATTGTTATTGTGTAATTGGGCAAATTCTTGTCTATGTGTGCGTATGTGTTTTGCATGAAATTGTTATGTTTGAAATTGAAATAAATATGTGTAACATCCCATCACCGATGGGAAAGGTAAATTAGTCATTTGAGACGGGTTAGGCGTGTGTAATCATATCTCGGCATGATCATATGTCATGTAGCCTCAATATAGAGATGAATTGTAATTTTTGCACATGCACATGATTGTACATGCATTCATGATATTTCCCGGCATATGTGATTATTGTGAA
>JAOSBN010000177.1:20663616-20677363 GCA_027563595.1 Erythroxylum suave
TAAAATTAGAATGCATTTTATAAATTCTTTTGAGTTTTGATTTGTTTTTATAAAATATTTATTTCATTAAGTCAAAATTAGTTTTTTTACTTTGTTTCTATAATCATTTTATTCTAATTTATCTAAATTTATATAAATTAGATTCATACTTTTTTTTTCTATCTAAATTCTAATATTAGAAGATTTATTTCTACCTATCTAAGTCACTCTAATTAAAAGTTTGTAATTCGTTAAGAGTAATTTCTTAGATCCTTAATGGAAACATTGATTATGGATATAAGATATAAGTATAATTTTAAATCCTTCTTGTCCTTAGAGACTAGGGTGTTGTAACTTTTAAGCATATCATTTATGAGGGTGTTATAACTTTTAAGCATATCATATATGATATAATCTGATATTCATGTTTCATATAATTAATAAAATCATTTTACCTTTTTTTCATTTTAATTTATGTATTATGTGACAACTTTAAATTATAACAATATATAATTAATCAATTATGATACAATAAAGTTATTGAGATGTATGTAATGTTATGATTAATTAGGAAATTTTATTTAATTAATCACAAATTTATATCAAAAGTTAATAAGTTATTAAATTAATAGTTAATTAGTTATAATTAAAATTATTTTTATATTTTTCCCAAATTTAGTATGTATTTTTATTTATTGTCAATATTTGGACTGTTTTAAATATATAATATATGCATATAGATTTAATATAGGTAGAATAAACAAATGGAATAAAAGGGGTACAATTATTAAGGATGCATCCTTTATTTTAAAAAATTTTTCACATTAAAGTTTAAACAAAAATTATTGAATTACATTTGTTTCTAAATTTACCCTTGTTTTAATAAGATATGAGTTATTATGTTTTTTATAATATAATTTTATTATTAAATAAATAGAATTAAGATAATATAATTTTATTATTAAATAATTAGAATTAATCACGAGCCACGGGCCGAACCGCAGGCTAGTCCTTCGGCCCATCCATCCACTACACGGGCAGTGGGCCACTCGCGGCCTGCCATTCCTACATGAAGCTTAATCACTTCTTACAAACATTAGTGAGTTGATAAAGGCCCTAGAAGAGTTCAAGAGAGAGAGAGAAGAGTTTTTCACTTATCTTCATGCAATTTTTATATAAATCAACATGCATGCAAGAAACTTGATCTATCTCCCATTTGAAAATCTACTTGAACTCATCAAGTTTGGTATTCTAGCACCCTTACACATTGTTTCATCTTCCGTCTAGGTGATCAAGGAAAGGTTTGGTGTTTGCAATAACCCAAACAAGGAGAAGAAACAAGAAAGGAGGAGAAACAAAGGTAAAAATGTTTTATATTTCATGTTCTTTATATATCCTTATATGCATGTATGATCTTATGGTTTTCGGGTTATCATGGTGTCGAAATCTTGATTTAAACACTTTCGCTGCATACATATGCATGTGATGCATGCAACCATGGCTAACCTAACACAATCATGGCCTTGCATGCCACGATTATGGGCCAGATTTGAGCTTTTTGTCACGATGGTGGCAATCAAGCCACGATCGTGGGCTATGTCATAGTCTTTTGTCACAATCGTGGCATATGGGCACAATTGTGGGCTGACTCCAGAGCTTCTGCCACGATTGTGGCTTGTTGTGCCACAATCATGGGTTGTTATTTCAGCCCAAATGTCTCCGAAACTTCTCTGTTCTTCGATGTTAACCTTGAAACACTAACAAGCACATCAAGATACATTAAAAACATAACATTTAAGCTCCAAGACTTATACTAACCCATAAAAAACACTTAAACACAATTAATTAACAAATCAACACAATTCTAACTTAAACAAATGTTAAACAATTAAATTAAAGCTTAAATACATAATAAATTAAGCCCTAAAACATGATGCAAATCACACTTATCAATCTATTAGGTTGTTTAACTCTCATTAACTAACCCAATCATTTTGCATTCGATTCACTCTCTTGATTTATCATCAAAGCATGCAATTATAACAAATAATCACAACACCTAGACGAATTATCATAAAAACATTTAGATTAACATTAAATTGAGAACAAATCCCTAAAGAAAAGTTAGAACATCCTTAATTCAAGATTCATCATGATCAATCATATCTCATACATCATATGAAGAAAATTAGAAATAAGATATGGAAAGAAAAGAGTACAACTTGAAAGGATTGGAAGTGGAAACTCCCAAGGTAGATACCCTTCTTCTCTTTCTATACGCTTCTTCTTCTTTAGCTTCTTCCAAAAGTGGCAAGAATGTACACTCTTTAGGGTTCTTTCTCTTGCCTTTTATAGTATTTTCTACTTAGGGCAAAACTTAGGTTTTACTCGAGCCCCAAAAGTTTGAAATAAGCAAGCAAATTTGAGTTTTAGAAGTCAATCTGCATTTGCTGTCACACAGGCCATAATAAGCTCTTTGTCATGATTATGGCAGAACAAGCCATGATCGTGGCTCCCTCAAAATGGTTATGTTATGATCATACCCCGGGTTTTCTTCCGAGATTCCTTTGAATCTCCTTCATTCTTCAATATCTATTTTTAAACACTAACAAATACATCAAGGCACCTCAAATACATAAAAATAAAGCTCAATAGAATGCTCTAACCCACATAAACACAAATATACAATCAACTAACATAATTCTAAATCTAAATATGCATGAATCAATTAATTAAAAACTAAAAACAAACTTAAATCCTTATTAAAACATTATGCAACCTACAACTATCAATTCCCTACACTTAAAATTTTGCTTGTCTTTAAGAAAAAACAAAAAAAAATCCAAATACAACCACAACAAATCACATCACAGACATATGCAATAATGGTATAATGGTGTTGAACTTTGTTAGATTAAGACCATAATGTCAAATTCATTCACTCTTATCGTTTGCACACACATATTAATAATTATTCGTTCAATCAAAATTGTAACTATCTCAAAGTGGCTTTTCATGAAAATTCAAGCTAGTTACAAAGATCGGTAGGATTTACTAAATAACATGCAATTTTTTAATTTTAATTGACATGAACCTAGCCTTTTGATGCGAAGGTAAACATTTATGATGAATGTTGCCCAGTTACTTAGCCTTGTTTTTATTAAGTGGATTGGTTGGAATGCCATTATATCCTTTTGACGCAAATGCAAACATTTGTGATGAATGTACCCTGATTACTGAGCTACATCACATTCTCAACTAGCTGTTAGCTCTATTTATAACCTAATTTGTTTAAAAAAGGGCCAGCAAAATTGTTATTTATTAAAAAAACAAATTTTTTATTTTGTACTTTCTTGCTTACCTCATTTCTTTAACTAATCATTCTCATGAAAAGATACTAATGATGTTTCTTATTCGGTTGATCTAAAATTATAAATGAATGTATTAAATTCCTAGGGTGAATGAACTAACATCATATCCTAATCGACATGCATATTTAACTAAAGCAACCTAGAAAACTAATTTCACAAGCTAATAAATCTAAGCAACCTAAGAGACTGTGTTCAAAGCTAAATCGATTATGTTAAGTCCTAGTCATTGACACATTTAACGGGTCACATCATGCAAACTTAAACAAAACTAACATATAATATGCAAAATTCACACTCAAAATAAAACATATAATGCACATAATGCAACCTTCGTCACACTTAGACAACACATTGTCCTCAATATGAGAAGAATAGACAACACATAAGGTGGGAATGAAAACAAAGGAACAAAAGGAATATAAGAACAAAATAAACAATAAAAATGAAAATAAGGAGATAAGGGTCAGAGCATCAAGACTTATCATGGTGATTGAGATGGTGATGGCGATGGTGTTAGAGGTGGAATCTCCACGCTATGACCAGTGAAGTATTTGTGAACATCATTGCTTTTTGTTATTTTGTTAATTTTTAAACGTTTGTTATTGTTGACGTATGGTAGTGACAAGATATCCTCATAGAGAACTTGAGCAACTTGATCCAAAGGTCGAGAGGACACTGTGGAGATTACAAAGATAAGCAATTTAAAAGTAGAACCAGAACCTGAATCTAAAGAAACAACAACAAATTTGAGAATATTAAGGGAGTTGGTTGTACTAGACTTAACCCAAAGACCTTTATGCATTATATTTCCTAATTTTAATATGCATGTTACTTTTGAGCTTAAGTATGGGTTAATACATTTGTTACCTAATTTTCATGGTCTTGTAGGTGAGCATGTGTATAAGCATCTTAAGGAGCTCGATGTGGTTTGTTTGAGCATGAAGCCTTTAGGAGTGACAGATGAGCAAATCATGATGAGGGCTTTTCCATTCTTACTAAAAGATGTAGCGAAGGATTGGTTGTTTGATCTACCTGCTAAGAGTGTGAATACTTGGCTAAAGGTGAAGAGATTGTTTTTGGAAAAATATTTCCTAACATCAAAGACAACAAGTATTTGGAAGGAAATTTGTGGCATAAAATAACATAACAGAGAGTCCCTTCACGAGAAGTTCTTTAAGAAGTTGTATGCCAATTGTCCCTACCACAACATTCCAGAATAACTTCTTATCTAGTATTTCTATGAAGGATTACTACAGATGGAGAGAATTTTGGTTGATGTGGCAAGTGGTGGGGCTCTGTGTGAGAAGACTCTCATCAAATTTAGGATTTATGTAAGCACATAGCCACTAATATTCAATAATTTGGCACTCGCAACTATGTTCTTTGAGTAAACAAGGTAAGTACTTCATCCATCAAACGTCATTTAAATGAGCTAACATCTTTTGTTAGAAAAATTGTAGTTGGACAAGCACAGGTAAAGACATACAGAATATGTTCAAACACAAGTCATCTGATTAATGAGTGTCTGACACTGCAAGAAGGAAGTATGAAGTACATCAATGCTACAGGAGGGAACTTTTCTAACCAATACAACTAGTACTTGTAGATGTATAACCCAGGTTGAAGAGATCATCCCAACTTGAGTTACGTAAGGAGCAGGCAGCAGAATTACTTTTAGAATAGGCCACAAGGATCACAACAATTTCAACCAAGGCCACAAACCTCCTCTTCTAATTCAGATACATCCTTTGTTGACCTTATCAAGACTTTAACTGCTAATAATCTTTAGCTTTAGCAAAGTATGTAGTAGTTTCAACAAATTATATAGCAATAGCTTCAACAAGGTATACAACAAATTTAACAAGAGGCAAAATTGAACATACAGAACCTGAGAGACCAAATGGGTTAGATGATAGTGAGGCTCAACTGTCTAGAATCACAAAGTAGGGGAAAACTACCATTTCATCCTAAGGTTAACCCGAAGAACATTAGTGTTATATCACTAAGGAGAGGAAAGGAGATTGAGGGTCCTAAGAGAACTCCATCGAGGATTGCCAATGAAGAAGAAATTGAAAAGGAGTTAAGAAAGGAAAGACACCCTCTATTGAGTACAAAGGTAAATTTTGAAAGCCCTAATATTGTTAAGACTAATTCTCCACCTTTTTAAGTAGATTGATAAGATCGAACAAGGAGGAGAAAGATAAGGATATATTATAGACTTTCATGAAAAGTGGAAGTGAACATACCTTTGCTTGATGCAATTAACCAAGTGCTCGAGGATGAAATTCTTTGAAGAGGGGGAGAAATATTGGCCCCTGAATTTTTTTGTTGAATTAAGCATGATATTTTATAGAATAAGCATAGAATTTGAATTTTTGCTTAGAATGAATTATGAGGTTATGATAGAATTATTATTGGAGTTTAATTATTTATTTCAATGTTAATAGGATTTTATTTCACTAGTTAGTGAAATTAATGCATTAAGAATGTATTGAGGGCAATTGTGGCATATCACTTAAGATTAAAAGGCATGAAGCATTAAAGGAAGGGTATGATTGACTTTTAGCACTCGTTAATGGTAGAATTGGAAGAGGAAAAGAGTTTCTTGCACATTAAAAGGAACAAAAACGTGAATTGAAGAGAGAGAAGAAATGAAATGTGAAAAAGAGAGGAAAGGGAGAGAGAGAGTCGACCATTAGAGAGAAAAGAAAGAAGGCAAGTTAGGGTTTCATCTTTTCTTAGCTTTTAAGAGTGATTTTGAGGGTATTCAAGAAGAGAAAAAGAAAGAGGAAGAGAAGAGCTTCCATTTGAGCCAAACATTTCCTTTTTTGGTGAAGATTCAAGGTAAGCATATTTTAATCCTTTGGATTTTTGGAAGGGTTTTGGTTCATGAAGCTTAGGAAATGCATGGGTTTAAGTATTCTAGAACCAATTTTAGTGAATATGCTTGTTGGGCTCAAATTGGATTCCTATTGAATTGGATTTTTGCCAATGTTAAAGGGAATCAAGTGAGGCAAGAGAAGCAAGAGGGAAGGCATTTTTAAACAAGTTTCTAAGCAAGGAATTAAGGTGTGTTACATGTTTATAGTTAAGTTAATGAGCCATCAGTATTTTTCTGAATCAAAAGATTTAAATGATTTCAATTGCTTTATAAATGTTGCATTTATTACTTCTTGAATGATTTAAGTATTTGTTATATGTTTGGTATATGAATCTTGATGATGATTTATGAAATGATGATGGAAATTGTATTTGAAAAATATCATGCTTATGGAAATCATGATTCCGAAATGTGCAAGACGTTATAAATAGGAAATTCATGCTTGTGTGGGTTTGAGATGGTCCATTCTGTTATGTCACGTGCATATTGACCATGTTAAAGGCTTCTCCCGCTGCCCACTAGTGGCATGGAGCTACTTCACGAACTCCTTCATGTTTATGGACTACCTAAAGTGGTCCATTATATTATTACCGGAGATTCGCAAGAATTTCCTCATGTTTATAAACTACCCAAACCATTATGATTGCTTATGTTGTATATTAATTTATTGACAAGCTTGAGAATTTGAGAAATACATGTCTTATGTTGTTTATGATGTGTTTGACAAGTTTGAGAATTTAAGAAATACATGTCTTATATGGCTTATGAAGTATTTGACAAGCTTGAGAGTTTGAGAAATATGTGTTTTATGGTTGCAATGCATTTTATTACGACAATGAATGTTTTCAATGGTTTTGCTTGTTTCGTCACTATAAACTTGTTACCCACGAGCTTTTTAGCTCACCCCCTTCCTCCCCATATCCAGGTGAAGAGCAAGAGATCAAGTGATAGAGAGTTAAGGCATCACTCCAAGATTTCATATTTTTGTATTTAAGTTAGTATAGGAAAAACTCAAGGCTTTCGCAGCATTTCAAGTAACACTCGTTCATGTATATTTGTATTTTGGATTATGAGATCAATGATGTATTTGGGTCTTGAAATTCCCATTAAGCTTTGTAAAAATCTTTTCTTTTGATGTTAATGAAATATATGTATGTTTTGCTCATGACTTTCCAACTTTTCGCATTGTGTTTTCAAGCATTCATAGGGGTAATTTTTTGTTATGTCTTTAGGGAAAAAACTGTATTAATCTAGGCTGATTTGAACAAGGTTGTCTTCTTGGAAGTTATATTTTATCCTCTTAGCTTTCCAACGATATAAAGTATGTGATTATTGGAGATTGAATTGGAAAGATAGGATTTTTACAAGTTAGTGATGCTGTACAAGGTGCACATAGGACATTTTATAATTTTTTTTCTAATTGGATCTAATAAATATTTGTACTAGGGTGTCTTGAAATGGGAAGAATTAGTGTGATGAGTTAAAGATGAAATGAAGGTAATAAAGGGAGTTAAACATGTGCAGAAATTTATGATGAATGTGTATAAGTTTGAATATTATGTTTTTGGGTTGATGACCAAACATAGATTATGATTTAGTTGTAAGTGATATTGAGTTTAAATGGAAGTGATAATGAAGGGAAAATGATGGGAAAATGAGTTAGAAATGATAGATATGCATAAGATGGGTCATAGGTAACTTGTAGGAGTTGGAAATTTGGAATTTGACCCAAAAATGTCTGCTGGGCAAACTTGATATCCACCAAGCAGACCTTCTCGAGAATTTTAGCGTCCCAGTTCAATTCATGTCCGTTTGAAGGGACGTATGTCTGCTAAGTGGATGTTCTCATGATACTTTTATAAATGTGTAATTTTGGCCCTCTAGATGGAAAATCACTCTTTGGGGTCTTCATGGAAGTTGTAGAACTCAAAGTCCTCTTCAAAATCGTGCTTGAATGACCTTAATCTGATATCCTTAGTGAAAGTTATGCTAGTTGTCCCAAATCATATACATATATAAATTATGGACTTATCAATGCGTTTCTCTGATACATTTAGGCTTGAATGTAGCTTGAAATGTACTTAGTTTAATGTGAAAATAAGGGATAAAAATGAGTGATATATTAGGGTGTTGATTGACAATATAAAGATAAGATTGGATTGTCATATATCAAGTGATCAACTACGAAATTTTGGGATGTTATGATAATGGAGATGAAACTATATTGGCTAATGAGATTCCATTAAAAGGACCCTACAAAGCGATGCATATACGTGTGACTCAAGAGATAGACTCCAGAAACAGGGCCTAATACTTTTGGTATCAGAGCAGCTAGGTTTAGGACTATCCTAGGCATGAAATGAATATGCATTGATTTAAATGAACACTATTCATTGTTTTTGTATTGTTTCACATGATTTGAAATTGTTTTACACAAAGCATGGTTTAAGAAACTTTTACATGCACACATGCAAAGTTTAAACCCGACATGAAATATAAGCTAAATATTTTAAATGGCTTTAAATTGAAGGAGTGAGTATGCTGCCTCAAAGGAGAACTCGAGGAGCTATGACTCGATCTCTGTACCAGGGAAGTACAGATGAGTCTCATGTCCCACAAGAGGTGGGGACACACTCTACTCATGATTCTGAGGCACCTAGTGTCCAACATAAGGTGCCACTGCCTCCTCCTCCTATGCCCCAAGTAAACCCCATGGATCTACGTTTCCTTCAAGCCTTTGCTTAGACTTTCACGCATGCTATGGGCTAAGTGTCAGAAGTTCTAATGCAAGCTCTAGTGGAGAGGATTGGATAGTATGATAAGCTCAACAAGTATGGGGCTGTAGACTTTAATGGGCCTACGAATCCCGAAGAGGTTGAAGCATGGTTGAGAAGGACAAAGAAAGTCCTGATTTAGATGAAGTGCTCCGATGAGGAGAAATTGGATTATGCAGTGAGCTTGCTACAAGGGGACGCACATCATTGGTGGGAATCAATGCCCGATATTCAGTTCATATCACCGATGTTATCATAGAAAAATTTTCTGGAAGCCTTTAGGAAGAAATACTTCTCTAAAGTCTATGTCCAAGAGAAGGTAAGAGAATTCCTAAATCTTACATAGAGGGATATGATTGTGAGTGAATATGAGCTGAAGTTCACCAAGCTTTTAAGGTATGTGACTAACATTGTTGAGAATGAGGAGGATAAGTGTCGTAAGTTTGAGGGAGGACTTTATTTGGGGATCAAGAAGAAAGTATTGATCCACAATTTTTGTGACTACTAGCTGTTGGTAGATGCTGCACTCCAAGCTGAGAAATTAGAGAACCAAACATATGAAGTAAACAGGAAGAGGAAGAACTGGGACCAGTCTTCCAAGAAGGGAATAAGTACCCTTATGCCTGAGAGGAGTATGAAGACTTTTCACATACATAGTGAAGTGGGAAGCAGTGGCTCTACTAAGAACAAGTAAGCCAAGGAAGCTTTAGTGCAAGCCTTAACTGTAAGAGGCAATAGAAGGATGCAGAGAAGTTGGTATATGAACCCTCAATGTGAGCATTATAGAAAGTTTCACAAAGGAGAGTGCTTCAAGTTACTTGGAGTATGTTTTCGATACAGAGACAAGGGACACATGGTCAAGGAATGTCCTAAGCACCAAGGCAAGATGGGTCACAGATGCAAGCCCCAAAGAGAGCTAAAATAATAAGAACCAGGCCAGCCACTAAGGTGGGAAGTTCTGAAGTGGCTAAAAAGGTTATTCCTCTAGGAAGGCCAAGGGGATCAAGCACAGGCAAGGGTGTTTTCCATGACCAGAGATGAAGCTACAGTCGCACCTGAAGTTGTTATAGGTATGGCCCATTTATTTGATTCAAAAGTATATTTATTGATTGATTTTGGCTCCACACATTCTTTTGCTTCTACAAGCATGACATTACATGGTGTTAATTTGGTGCCATTAGATAGTCCATTGATTTTTGGTACTCTTGTAAGGAGGAATGTGATGATAAGTCAAGCATATAGAGATTGTGAACTCTTTATTGATGGTGCTAGACTACAAGTGGACTTAATGCCTTTAGATTTAAAGGGCCTAGATGTGATACTTGGAATAGATACCTTAGAGAAATATCATGCAAAGTTAGACTACAGTCTCAAAGAGGTAGAATTTGATCTTGGTAAAGGTGAGAAGGTGACTTTTAAGGGAGATAGAAAAACACCATCGCCAAGAATTATTTCAACTTTGCTAGCTTATAGAATGATGAGAAAAGGGTGTGAAGCCTTCTTGGCACACGTTGTGGAAACTGAGGTGAATGAAAGAAATTTAGAAGATTTTCCAATTGTGAGAGAATTTCTAGATGTGTTTCCAGAATATTTACCTAGTTTTCCACTAATAAGGGAAATCGAATTTGCCACCGATTTGATTCTAGGTATCGCATCCATTTCCATACCACCCTATATCATGGCTCCAGCTGAGCTGAAGGAGCTTAAGGAACAAGTGGGAGAACTATTAGAGAAGGGATATGTAAGGCCAAGTTCGTGGGCACGAGGAGCGCCAGTTCTGTTTGTTAAAAAGAAGGATGGAACATGGCGTATGTACATTGACTACCGGAGGCTCAATAAGGTGACCATTAAGAATAAGTATCCTCTGCCATGAATCGATGTTCTATTTGACAAGCTGCAAGGAGCAAAGGTCTTCTCTAAAATTGATCTCAGATTAGGTTATCATCAGCTCCAAATCAAGGAATCTGATGCACAAGATAGTCTTTAGGACACGTTATGGGCTTTATGAGTTCCTGGTCATGCCATTTGGATTGACCAATGCTCTAGCTGCGTTTATGGATCTAATAAATAGGGTCTTTCAGGAATATCTGATCCAAATTGTCCTAGTATTTACAGATGACATTTTGGTTTATTCCAAGAGCGAAGAGGAACATAAGCAACATCTCAGGATAGTATTGTAAAAATTAAGGGAGAAGGAGATTTATGCTAAATTTAGCAAGAGTGAATTTTGGCTTCATAAGGTGATATTCCTTGGGCACGTAATTTTGAAGGATGGGATATATGTCAATATAAGGAAAATTGAAGCAATGGTGAAATGGCATGCACCAAAGACAGTGATAGAAGTAGGAAGCTTTCTGGGTCTAGCAGGTTATTATAGGAGGTTTGTTGAAGGATTCTCTATAATAGCTGCTTCAATGACCAAGTTAACAAGGAAAAATTAGAAGTTTATCTAGAGTGATTAATATCAGAAGAGCTTTGAGGAGTTTAAGCATAGATTGACAAGTGCTGCAATTCTGACCTTCCCCATGGGAGATGAGGGCTATACAGTTTATAGTGATGCTTTAAGAAAGGGTTTAGGTTGTTTGTTGATGCAAGAAGACAAGGTAATAGCTTATGCCTCGCAGCAGCTAAAGCCTTATGAATTGAATTACTCGACCTATGATCTAGAATTAGTAGCAATAATTTTTGCCTTGAAAATTTAGAGACATTATCTGTATGGAGTTTAGACAAGGATTTTTAATGATCATAAAATTTTCAAGTAGTTATTAAGCCAGAAAGAGATGAATTTGAGACAGAGAAGGTGGTTAAAGTTGCTTAAGGATTATGACTTGTTGATTGAATACCATCCAGGTAAGGCAAATGTAGTGGTCGATGCTTTGAGTAGGAAATCCTTTATAGGCCATGTTCAGACGATTTATCTACCATTATTGGAAGAGATGGCTAAGCTCAGAATAAGCTTGAAACAAGAGGAACCTAATTGCATTATTACTAATTTTAGAGTGAGACCAATACTCAAAGAGAAGTTAAGGAGTTACAAGAAAAAGATTTAAATTTAAACAAGCTCTGAGAAGAAATTAAGAATGGCAAGGAAGCTGACGTGGAAGTGGAGGGATGATGGACTTATGGTTGTAGGTAATAGACTTTGTATTCTAAATGTCAAGGAGGTAAAGGATGAGATACTTGACGAGGCATACAATGCGCCTTATGCAATGCACCCAGGTAGCACCAGAATGTATAGAGATTTGAAAGAGCATTTCTGGTGGAAAGGTGTGAAGAAGGATGTAGTAGAATATGCAAGCAAGTGTCTAGTATGTCAGCAAGTCAAGGCTGAACACCAGGCACCTTTAAGCAAGTTAAGGCCATTGTCTATTCTTGAGTGGAAGTGGCAAAGAATAATATGGAGTTTGCCCAAGACTAGTAGGAAGCATGATGCCATATGGATTATTATAGACCTTTTGACGAAGTCAGCCCATTTTTTAGCAATTAAACAAATTGATTCTCTGCATATGCTAACAAAGAAGTACATTGATGACATAGTGAGACTACTTGGGATTCTAGATTTTATAGTTTCTGACAGAGATCCTTGGTTTATTTCAAGATTTTGGGAAAGCATGCAAGAAGTTCCAAGGACCAAGTTAAATTTTAGCACTGCTTTCCATCTCCAAACAGATGGTCAATCTGAGAGCACCATTCGAACACTTGAAGGACTACTCAGGGCATATATGATGGATTTTAAAGGTGCTTAGGACGAGTACTTGCCATTAGTCAAATTTGCTTATAATAATTCGTACCACTCGAGCATTCAAATGGCTCCTTATGAAGCACTATATGGAAGAAGATGTAGAACTCCTATTTATTGGGATGAAGAAGGAGAAAGGAAATTAATTGGACCAGAGTTACTCCAGATGACTGTTGACAAGGTCAATCTAATTAAGCAAAGGCTCAAAGCAGCTCAAGATAAAATGAAGAGCTATACTGATGCACACAGAAAGAAAATGGATTATAAAGTTGGTGAGAAAGTCTTTCTTAATACATCTCCTTAGAAAGGAGTCGTAAGGTTTGGAAAGAAGGGAAAATTGAGCTCAAGATACGTTGGTCACTATGAGATTGTTAAAAGGATTGGACCATTGGCCTATAGATTGCCATTGCCACCGGAATTGTTACAGATCTATGATGTCTTTCATGTTTTCATATTAAAGAGGTATGGATTAGATCCCTCCCATATCATTCAGACTATTAAGGTTCAGTTGAGAGATGATTTGACTTATAAGGAGACTCTAGTGGAGATTCTGTACATTAAAGAAAAGTTCCTCAGGAGCAAGACAGTTCAACTGGTTAAAGTCCTGTGGAAACACCATTCAAAGGAAGAGGCTATGTGGGAGCCCTTAAAGGCCATGAGGGAGAAGTATCCACACCTCTTCAATGACTCAAGTAAGAATTTCGAGGATGAAATTCTTTTAAGAGGGGGAGAAATGTTGGCCCCCAATTTTTTTGTTGAATTAAATATGATATTTTATGGAATAAGCATTGAATTTGAATTTTTGCCTTAGAATGAATTATTAAGTCATGATAGAATTATTATTGGAGTTAATGAATTATGAGGTCATGATAGAATTATTATTGGAGTTTAATTATTTATTTCAATGCTAGTAGGATTTTATTTTGCTAGTTAGTGAAATTAATGCATTAAGAATGTATTGAGGGCAATTGTGGCATGTCACTTAAGATTAAAAGGCATGAAG
>JAOSBN010000177.1:20677463-20690893 GCA_027563595.1 Erythroxylum suave
CAAATCATTCATCTCAAATACTTTCTGCATCTTGATTTTGAATTCTTCGACTAGTTTCGGACTGCTGCCAGTAACCAGGAGATCATGTACATAAATTGAAACAACAAGAATCTCGTTTTTCAATGGCTTGACATAAAGTGTTGCCTCATTAAGACTTCTAATGAATCCCAATGCCAACAAATAACTATCAATGTTTTCATTCCAGGCCCTTGGTGCTTGTTTTAGGCCATAAAGTGCCTTTTTCAATAGACATACACGATTACTACCATCATTAAAACCTTCAAGCTACTCAATAAAAACTTGCTCCTCTAAGAAACCGTTTAAGAAGGCTGATTTAACATCAAGCTGGAACACTTGCCAATCCTTACTTACTGCAAGTGCGAGAATCAACCTTATTATGTCAAACCTTGCAATAGGAGCATAAGTTTCTGAATAGTGTACTCCTTGATGTTGAGCATACCCTTTCATCACAAGTCTTGCCTTGTATTTTTTTATGGAACCATCTGTGTTTAATTTCAGCTTAAAAATCCATTTAGTTCCTATCACTGCTGATTTTCAGGTCTAGAAACTAGACTCCAGGTCTCATTTTTATTAATCATTCTGATCTCCTCCTCCATGGTAACTTTCCACTCAAGAATAAGCAAGGCTTCCTCAGCTAGAGTGGGTTCCAAAGATGCAAAATTACACCTGTTATAGATATCTTCAAGGAATCTTCTTCCTCTAACTGCATAATCATCCTCATCTTCAGATTCATCATTGATGATAGGAGGAGCTTCACATTGTTCCAGCAGCTCCAGTGAAGCTTCCTTTTGTAATTTAGTTGACTCCATTTTTGTCCAATCCCATTGACTACTTTCATCTACTTTAATACTTTTGATCGTATAAACTTGATAAGTAAGAGGATCTAAAATTCTATATCCTTTCGATTCATTGCTATAGCCAATGAGAATCCCCTTTTCTACTCTATGATCAAGTTTACCTCTCTTTGCTTCTGGAATGAAGGTGTAGCACACGCTTCCAAAAATCTTCAAGTAAGTTACAGCTGGCTTGTCTTTGAACCACGCTTCATATGGAGTCTTATTGCTTACAGCTTTAGTTGGCAGCCTGTTTTGAAGATATACTGCAGTATTTACGGCTTCATCCCATAGCATCTTTGGCAAATTCTTTTCAAATAAGAGACATCTGGCCATATTTAAAATTGATCTATTTTTTCTTTCACTTACTCCATTTTGTTGTGGAGTATAAGTGATTGTAAGCTGATGACGTATGCCTTTTTGATGTAAAAATTCCTTGAATTGAGTTGAAGTATACTCGGTTCCATTATCTGATCTAAGAGTTTTGATAAGATAGCCAGATTATGCTTCAACTAGAGCCTTAAAACTTTTAAAACAATTGAATACTTCAGGCTTCTGCTTCAGAAAATACACCTAGCAATATCTAGTAAAATCATCAATGAATAACAGAAAATACTTATTATTGCTGTGAGAAGGAATACTCATCGGACGCTCTCCATGCGTGGTCAGTTGGAAATGGAGCCTAACTAAGTTTTCCGAATTGACGAACTTCACACACATCTGTGTTCTCAGCTATTGGCAGTAGTCCGACTACAAGATCATTTTCTTGAAGTAGTTTTAAAGAATTAAGATTGGCATGACCCAATCTTTTATGCCAAAGACAAGCCTCTTCCTTGTAACTGAGACAAGATTCAATTTTTATATTTTCCCAATCTACTGGAAAGCTTCTTTTATTCATTTTTACTAAAAACATCTTCAAACCAGTAGGATCACTAATCTCACAAGTTTTATCTTTAAACACTAGAACATAATTATTGTCTAACAGCTAACCAACTGAAAGCAAACATTGATCTAGCTCAGAACATATAACACATCAGTGATTGTTTTGATACCTAAGATAGTTTGGACTAATACATCTCCCTTGCCCTGAACATCTACAAGTCTTCCATTGCCAAGTCTGACTTTTGAAGCATAACTTTTGTCCAAATCTTTGAAATTACTCAGGTGTGAGGACATATGATGTTTACAGCCACTATCGACCAACCATACTTCTTGAGCCGCTGCTGAAACTCCACATTCTTCAACTTTAGTTACGGCAAACAGCTTTGCCTCTAATTCATCAATGTCTTCAGTGACTTGAGCAGGCTGAGCTTGGGGTTATTGTCTACTATTTGTTTTACAAACTCTATTAGTATGACCAAACTGATTACAAATCTTACACTATGCACTAGGTCTCCACTAGCAGAAGTTTTCACCGTGATTATCTTTCTTACAATAAGGATAAGGACGATAGTTAAGCCTCTTTCCTCTCCTTTTGTTGAAATTTTTATTCGTCCCTCCTTTATCATTTGTTTGGCCTTTCGATCCTTCTTTTTTAGGCTTTGATCTTTGTGCATATGTTGATTTTTGACCTACTTTAAATCTCTGAGATCCATATCCTTGAGCAGCTGCAAATGCTCTTTCTTCCTTTTGATCTTCTGCTTCTCTAAATGCTTTCCTTTGTTCAAAAGCATACAAAGCATTTGATAGCTCTGTTAGCTTGATTTGTGACATATCCCATGAATCTTCAAGAGAGGAAATTTTTTCTTCAAACTTTTCTGGAAGAGTCACCATAATTTTCTCCACAACTCTCTTTTCCTCCAACTCCTCTCCCAACAACCTGATCCGATTTACCACGTTCATAATTCTATCAACATACCCATTTATCTTCTCTGAGTCTGTCGTCCTCAATAGCTGAAACTCCTTCTTTAGATTGTATATCTGCATCTACCTTGTCTTATCAGATCCTTGGAATTCAGTCTTCAACTTCACCCAAGCTTCATGTGCTGTTTTGCAAGCTATAATCTTGGTGAAGATAGAATCGGTTACTGCAGCATGTATGTAGGACAGAGCTTTTGGAGCTTTGACAACTTCTCCTTCATGTTGTTTAATTTGTTGTAGTGTTGGATTTTGCCTCAAAGGAGGGACTATTTTTTCTTCTTCTACATATTCCCACAAGCCAAGACCTTGAAGGTAAGCCTTCATTTTTACAGCCTAGAAGTGATAATTTTCACCATTAAAACAAGGAGGTGAAAAAGAAATACTAATGGAAGCCATGAAAAATGTAGAAGAAAAAATATGGATTATATGGTGGGTTTTTTTCTTCTTACTGGTTTTCTCTCAAACACTCACACAACCCCTTTAAAATCAAATGGCTCTGATACCATTTGTTGGCAGAGCTAGAAGAAGAGAGCATAGAATGTATTTTTAACAAAGAACAAAGTTTTTTGTAAACTACTAACATATTTATACATCAATTTAGTCAAAAAGTTTGTCAACTAAACTTCCATGATTTAAGGAAGTTTGTTCACCAAACTTACATATTTTAAGCTCCTCCACGAATTTACAACAACTTCTAACTAACGGAGGATTACAAAATATCAAAATAAAATGACAGCACATGCATAAAAAATACATCATTACAGCAGATTTTTCAACAAAGGGGGTGAATGTTGGTTAGGTTTCTCTAAACAGTTCCTTGCTAAAAAAGTTTTTTATTTCTATTTTAAAGACTCATCCACCGTTTCGTTCGTCATCACCCAGCTCCACGGGAAAACAAGTTAAACTCGTAGCTCAATGAAAAGAACAGAAAAGTAAATTAGAAGTAAAAGATCAGAGACAGAAATCACTCTCAACCAAACTTCAAGGAAACCTTGATTAAAAACCAGCTAGATTGGGACATGATCCCATTTATCAGGATTTCAATTGTTTGAGCCACATTAAATCTAAGACTAATAAAGCAATCAATAGCATAATATTGTACTGACCCTTTAGTTTGAGTTATCCTCCGAGGTCTGTCAGGAAACGATGTGTTCAATGTATATTCTTGCTGTGGAATCTCAACTCTAAACCATTTTGCAACCTTCAATATTTGGCCAAACAACGGGTTGTATTAGAACACAATACACAGATGCATGCAAGAATGAATCAAACCATTTTTTCCTTTTAAAAAAAAAGGAATGAATCAAACCACAAATACCCAGATAATGTAACACATCTAGAAGACATTGGAAGGTGTCAACCAAAGCTTGCACTCACATTTTTTTTCATTTGTTGGATACTTCATTACTCTTAACCGAATCATGGCACTCTTTCATTACTTCATTTCTCTAAAAAATCTATCTTCCTGCACATATCCAACATGCAGGTTAGCAATAAGCCAATACTATGACCATCAAATTTGTTAACTACAATGTATATAGTAGCAAACGTCAGACCTCTGCCACCTTTTGATTTGGAGCTTCCCAGTCTAGATTAGAAGATTTCTTGGACCCAAGCATTAATTTGGAATGTTTAGTTGCATAATCATTCTGCTAGCTTATCTTAGGACTGCCACTATTGTGGCAATGCAACTTTGAGTCCATCTGCTCACTATCGTTTATCCAGGGCTATGATGGTCTTATAACTTTAATGTCATGTTTGGAAGTCATGGTATCCTTTCTCTTTCTGTTATCAACAGTCATTTCACCTGCAAGGTCATCATAAGTTGTTGCAGAAACAAATAAAGGAGTCGATAAGTAATAATAATAGAGGAAAGACCTAACAAGCATTAGTAGGAGGATGAAGCGCAACGTTTAAATAAAAGCACAGGATAGTAGTATGGAAGCGAAAGTAGTGTAGCAAAGAAGGAGGAGTCTGTTGTTTTTAAATTGATTGTAACAGATATGTCAAGATCATAACCGAATGTGATTGTTGTTCTCTTTCTCTCTCATGTCTATGTATTCAGTGTTTCTTCTTCTTTGACAATCCTTACGTCTGTAATCACTGATTCACTATCAATATACTACCTTCTTTTATCTCATTAATTCCTTCAACAATTGGTATCAGAGTAGTCGACCCTGTGAACAAAAGAAGTAAAAACAACAATGGTAGAAAGTACCAAAGGCGCAGAGCTAAGAAGGTTGGAAGAAAACTTAAAGGGGTATGGAAAGAATGTTTATGGAGTCACAAGATCGAAGCGAGATGATGTTTTCAGAGATTTACACTAGAACAGAAAACGTAGAGAAGGAAATGTCGGAATTAAGAGCTTGACTCTTGCATAACCTCCAAAAACAAGGAGGCGAGGTAGGAGCAACAGTCTCTACACCACAGGGCGGTTCAAAAGAGAGAGAGGAGATCGTAACACCTATAAGAATGAGTCGCATTGAGTTCCCACCATTTGACAGTGACAACATCAAATTATGGTTATACTGATGTGAACAGCTTTTCTTCCTAGATCAGACAACGGAGAGGATGAAGGTGAGTGTGGCAATCTTACACATGGACAAGAAGGCTCAAGAATGGTATCGTCTATATGTGAGGAATCGTAAAAAAAGAGAGGTAGTAAAAAGGGAGGAATTTATGAAGGCATTAAAGCAGCAATTTGATGTAGAGATATTTGACGAACTAGTGGGTGATTCTAAGGAGCTGAAACAAGAAGGAACGGTTTTAGACTATTGCACGCAATTTGATCATCATTCCAATCGACTAACTTTATCTAAAGAATATTTGGTTGGTTTTTTTATTAAAGGGCTGCAACCAAAGATAGGGGTGACACTGAAGCTACTGGAACATTAATCTTTAGATCAGGCATACACACTAGCAAGGAAGCAGGAAGCAATCTTGAGATCCACAGGAGGTACTAAGTTAAAATACAGTACTATGACAAAAGGGCACCATAATGACAACCCACTTCCATTTAATTCACGAGGTTAGCAATTCATGCATGCCAATAAGAAACCACCATCAGACTGAATGCTTCCTACATCGACATCGACATCGACCACGCGATCATCCATGTCAAATAGGCCTTTTAAACCTCAGAAATGTTTTAGTAATAAGGACTTTGATGAAAAAAGACCTAGAGGCCTTTGTTTTTGGTGTGATGAGTATAATGTCGGCCATCAGTGCAAGAAGAGGCACGTGCTATTTTACGTACTCAATGGTGATGACGACAACAAAATGAGTTCACCTGAAGGAGACGAAGAAGACTCAGAAGGAAATCAGGAGGAAGCAGATAACCCAAGAGTCTCCATGCAGGCGATGTTGGGACTATCGGGAGACAGATTTTAAGCAAACGAGAATAGTGGAAATGCATCACAGAAGGAAAGTTCACATATTGATCGACAATGGGAGTACCTATAACTTCGTAGATACTTCAGTCATAAGAAAAGGAAGGTGTGAGCTCCAGGAGATGGAACCCATCTCTATCATCGTAGAGGAGGCTTACAGTTGAAATGCCACCAGTACCGTAAGGGATTCATGTGGATGATGCAGGGAGTGCCGTTCACTACAGATGCACTGGTCCTGGCACTGGGAGGGTGCGACATCGTATTAGAGTACAATGGCTGAGTGAGTTAAATGACGTCTTATGCATCTTCAAGGACAGGACGATGATGTTTAGTTGGGAAGGGAACCTAGTTACTCTAAGTGGGAACCCAGAAAGGCAGTCAAGAATCGTCTTTGGAGAGGAATTCTAGAAACATCTATGAGGCACATTTGAAAGCTAGTTGTTTATGATGCAACTTTCAATATCAATAGAATTCCAGCTACAACAGATGAGAATGTCATCAGAGTAAGGGAGCGTATTCGACGAGATTAATGCCATTCTATCAAACTATGCAGAAATCTTTCAGGAACCATCACAACTCCCTCCCAATTGCTAGCATAATCATTGGATAATACCGAAGGATGGAGTAGAGGCCATTGACTTCCAATCGTATAGGTACTCGAGAGTCCAAAAAAATGTGATAGAGCAAGTAGTGTGGGATCTGATGCGATATTCGGTAGAGCAATGGCCCATACGCATCGCCGGTGGTGTTAGTGAAGAAGAAGGATGATTCATGGAGAATGTGTTTAGACCACAGGGAATTGAATAAACACACGGTGAAGTTTCCGATACCGTTAATTGAAGACTTACTCGATGAACTGAAAGGGGTAGGGTGGTTCTCCAAACTGGACCTACGTTTCGGTTATCATCATATACGCATGCTACCAAGGGAAATGCTAAAAACAACCTTTAAGACACATGAAGGTCACTACGAATTTCTTGTCATGCCATTCGGCTTGAAGAATGCTCCCTCGACATTCCAAAGGTTGATGAATGAGCTGTTTAAACCTTATCTACGCCAATTCATTCTGGTCTTCTTTGACGACATCTTAATATACAGCTTATCCCTACAATTACAAGTGCAACACATTTCGTTGGCGATGGAGACATTGAAGACAAAGCAATTATTTCTCAAAGGTAGTAAATGTGTATTCGAGGCAAGACAAATTGAATATCTGGGATATACAATCTCAAAAATAGGAGTAGCTACTGACATGAAGAAAGTTCAGACAATTGAGGAATGGCCGATACCTAGCAACATAAAGATCTCAGCGGATTTTTGGGAATAACAGGGTATTACAGACGCTTCATCAAAGGTTATGGATTACTAGCTAAACTGCTAACAGAGTTATTGAAGAAGGAGCGTATGTGAAACTGGGAATGGCAAGAGGAGCGTTTTATGTCAGCACCGATTTTGGCCTTGCTTGTAATCAAAGCAGACACAAGTGGCTAGGGAATAGGGGCGGTGTTGCAACAGGAAGGCCACACCATAGCATTCCTCAATAAAGCACTAGTGAGAAGGCATTGGGGACTATCAACCTATGAGAAGGAGTTCTTGGCGATAATAAAAGTGATTAAACAGTGGCATCATTATCTGAGTTATAAACCTTTCATTGTGAGGACCGATCACCGCAGTCTCAAATACTTATTGGAACGGAAGCTGACAACCCCATTCCAACAAACATGGCTTCTAAAGTTACTTGGATATAATTTTGAAGTACAATACAGAAGCGAGAAGGAGAACAGGGCAGTGGATGGGCTTTCAAAAATTATGAGCGCAGAAATGATGATGTTATCAATATCGCAGCTGCATAGTGAATTACTAAAAGAGATTAAGAAGAGTTGGGAAGAGGACTTGATGGTTCAGGAGATCATTACTATGATGAAAAATGGCACATTGAAGTCGGGTCTGTATGAATGGAAGAATGACTTGTTGAGATGGAAGGCTCGACTGGTAATTGGTGACAATAAGGCATTGAGACAACAAATAATTGGAATCAGCCATGATAAGATCATGGGGGGTCATATGGGGGTGTTGGCGATAACAAAGAAGTTACAAAATATGTTTTTTTGGAAGGGATTGGCCAAGATGTAAGGAGGTACATCCAAAATTGCACCACATGTCAATGGAACAAATACGACAATGCAGCTTATCTAAGATTATTGCAGCCAATAAAAATTCTAGAAGGAAGCTGGAGGGAGATCAATCTTGATTTTGTTGAAGGTCTACCGATATCTAGAAGAAAATCGGTAATTTTTGTGGTCGTTGATCGGTTTACTAAATATTCACATTTTATGTCTGTTAAACATCCATATACTACTTGGGAGATTGTTGAATTATTCCTTAGTGACATGTTTAAATTGCATGGGATGCCGAAGTCGATCATTAGCGACAGAGACCCCATATTCTTGAGTAAATTTGGCTAGAACTACTGAGATTACAAGGGGTACAACTTAAATATTCTACCGCCTATCATCCTTAGACAGATGGTCTCACCGAAGCTGTGAACAAGATTCTGGAAACTTATTTAAGATGTTTCTGCGGGGAAACTCCTCAACGTTGGAATGAATGGCTATCATTAGCAGAATGGCGGTACAACACTACGTACCAGGCATCCATTGACTCCACGCCCTTTAAAGTGTTATACAGATATCCTCCACCTGTGTATACTCCATAAATAGCAGGAGATGCAAAGATAGCAGAAGTGGATCGAGTGCTCAAGGACAGAGAGACAATAATCAACTTGACTAAGTTCCACCTACAAGGAACCTAACACAAAATGAAACAACACGCAGATGCTCGATGTTCAGATCGTGAGTTTAATGTAGGAGACATGGTATATCTTAAATTGCAACCATACAGACAGCACACCCTTCAGAGGAGGAATAATCAAAAATTGTCACCCCTGTTTTATGGACCATACAGAGTAGTGCAGAAGGTGGGAAGGGTGGCGTATAAATTAGATTTGCCTACAAATTCATTGATACATCCTGTATTTCACGTGCCGCAGCTAAAAAAGGCACATCTAGATCGAAGTAGGGTCTCGTCGGTTCTGCCTAAAATTATCACAACAGTGGAGAAAATTCCTGTAGCAGTGTTGGACGGACGAATTGCAAAGAGGAACAATAGGGCAGTGACGCAGTTACTGATACAATGATCTGATAGGGGAATTAAGGACGCTACATAGGAATACCTCTTTGATCTTTAGAAGTGCTTCCCAGACGTTAACTTGGTGGACAAACACGTGAAGGAAGGGGGATTGTTGCAGAAACAAATGAAGGAGATGACAAGTAATAATAATAGATGGAAGATGTAACAAGCGTTAGTAAGAGGATGAAGTGCAACGTTTAAATAAAGGCATAGGATAGTAGTATGGAGGCGAGAGCAGTGTAGCAAGGAAGGAGGAGTCTGTTGTTTTTAAATTGATTGTAACGAATATGTCAGGATCATAACCGAATGTGGTTATTGTTCTCTTTCTCTCTCAGTCTGTGTATTCAGTGTTTCTTCTTCTTTGACAGTCTTTATGTCTGTAATCACAGATTCACTATTAATATACTAACTTCTGTTATCTCGTTAATTCCTTCAACATATCCATTGGAGAATTCCCACCAGGGTTGGAAATTGAAGAATTATAAGAAGTATACTTCTTTAGCCGCTTCTGAGATTTCCTCTTGAAACAATCAAAATGCATACTTAGGTGCACATTTTGGCTCATCCATATACGAGTCTGAAGCAGTCATATAAGTACTATATGCCTCATACTTCTACAATTGGATAGAAAGACATTTTAATTCAAGAGGTATGTTTGGACTCAAATCCCAATGAATTGTGTTCAAAATTTTTGTAATACACAAACTCTAGCATCAGCCTGAAAACTCTACTTCTAAAGGTGTAGAAGAAACATTTGTGTGTTAAGAAACTTGTTCAAAATTTAATCCCTTAATTCTCTTCCAGTTAGTGCGAAGCAAAGAACGTATAGTATAAATTTAAGTTTTTTAAGATAGCACCCAATAACAGTATTTCTATTGTTTGACTTAAAAATCATGCAACTCAATCAACACAACAAAACAAATGCAAAGAAAAACTTATCCTTCTCCAAGAAAATTTTAGTATTAATTCCTTCATGTAGCAAAATGCGTAGATACATCCTATTTTTCAAGATTAATAACTACTTTCCTTTCAGCCAAAACAATAGCCATGCATATGTTTAATTTTGAAGGGTTTAGTTTTAATTTTGTGATCAAATGATGACAATTCTTCTAATTAAGTTACCCTTCTTTTCCGTACTTCATATTGAGTCACAACCTTAGTGTATAGAAAATTATTTGATTTCCCAGGATTAATAACTATTCTCATCTCAGCCGAAAAACAACGTATAATGTGGATTTTAGATGGATTAACTTTGATTTTCTGATAAAATATTTATAAGTAATCAAAATTCCTTTTGAACCTAACTTCTCCCATATGCATTCTACCAAAGTCACAACTTACTACTAACATAATATATGAGCATATTGATAATGTCCACATAAACATCTCACAGTTGAAGTGCTTAAACTGGATTGCTTTCTAACTCCAGAAATATTAGCAGCAACAAGATTGCCAACATAGAATGATCTTTCCCACGTACTCTTAACACTAAGTGATGAAGATTTCCAGAAAGATTCTATTGGATATTCACAGCCAAAGCTAACAAACAGAAATACAATAGTATATTGATCAAATACAGCGAGATATCACGGAACCAAGTAAATGAAATGGCTCAGTGGCATCACCAGGGGCCAGAAAATATTCCATTAACAAGACAAAAAATTGAACTTCAGCATCCAACACCAAAACTACAGGGAACCATCGCATTATCAAATTCTTACGCCAGACAGCTGTTGTAGATAATAAATAGGTTAAACAGTCTGTGGTTACTTTGACTCGATGGAATAAAAAATTTCCAACCAATGATTAATGCTACTGAACAAAAATGGCACTGCAGGACTAATAGGTAAACTGTTTGAACAACAATTTAAACATATTTTACATCGTTAGACAATTTGACACCATATTAGTATCAATTTTTTTAGCAACACCTCTCTCTTCTAAATAGAGATGATCACTCAATCATCACATGCCTATGCAAGGATCACAGACATGTCCAGTTCTTAGCCTCCCCAACAATTAGGGGAAAAAAGAAAAAAACACTTTAGAATATGTAGATATAAACTTCAGAAGCAAATTTTACAAAGAGTTGTAAATAATTCAATTCCATTTCTACAGTTTGCAAATCCCATACAAATAGTTTAACAGAAGAGTTTGGCTCATCAGTTACTGGATCCGTACTTGGTGATGTGAATGCATCAGGAGGAAGTGCCTGGAAGTCAACACCAAGTGGAGGACCATCTTCCCTATAGTCCCAACCAATTGACTCTCGACAGCAGTTATAGCAGCATTTTTTATTTCAACCTTCACTTTCAAATACCCCGACGGTTTATGAGCCATGCTAGGAGCACCCTTGGGAATCAATGGCATGTTTTCTCCATTCTGCATCAGATACCTTGATAGTTCGATATCATAGTGTTCCTCACTTTGATGGAAAGATCTGTCTCGCAAGGATGAACAACCTTCTGGAGACATATCATCCATGTAATCAAGACTCGCTATATACTGACTGGAAAGATCATGGATGAGGCCAGCTGCAGAAAGTTCATGGCAGTAAAGCCTCTCACTCTCAGCTTCCCTAGCATCATTATTTCTGTGATCACCTTGTTTAGTACTGCCACAAGAATCTTGTCGCAATCCACTACCACGATCCTGAACGATACTGCTTGACCGATCTAGTCTTCCATTAGCATATGCTTCATCTCTCATAGATTTATTATCTTTTAACCTTCTGTGGCAAAACCAACTTCATATTTTCTTTTCTGTCAATCCAATACGCAGTGCAAGTTCTGATTTCATTTCTTCCGTGGGATATTTGTGCTCTGAGAAAATCATAAATTTCACCTTCAAGGTGATATCTAACTAAGGTCTCAAGATGCAACAAATAGAAAGTCTGAGAAGTATCAGTACCATCAAAAAATTTCTCCAAATCAATAAGCTGGGCTGTTGTCTTCAGTATTCTTTTGTTATTCTTTTCCGCAGGAACTTTATTTTCTTCAGAATGTGCCTTACTCGTATCTAAACATTGGCTCAGATGTACAAGAAAGGTAATCATTAAAAAGTACACGAGAGACGAACGGGGATAAGCTTCATCATCTAGAGGGAAACAGCCTGGTTGATGCCACTCATACAAAAATGGAGGGCAAAGGTAGATATAGAAGTAGAAGTAAGAAATGTAACAAGAACAAGCCCGTAAAAGTTTTCATAAAAGATGCAAAAGAAGACATTTATTTGACTCATCGCTTGATCTTTATAGCACCACCTTGTTTTTTGTAGTTCTTGCAACTATTAAAAAAAAAAAAACCATGCAAGGAAATCCCAAGGTTACATCGCCTACATCAACCAAATTACCAGAATGGTAGAGGTTTCCTTAAAAGTCCATACCAAGCCCAAGCCAAATATAAACTAATGCTTTTGAAAAAGAGAATTGTATGGAGAGTTACCATATGATCAACTATCAATTATCCCTCCCACTGACATGCATTAGAAAAACAATGGGAAGTCCAACCTTGTCACAGGTTAGATTTCCTTGACACAAATTTCCACATTTTTAAGTAACAACACAGCCTCATGACTTGAAACGTCAGTCTTGGAAGTACTACAATAACACGAATAAGAACTAAACAAAGAGAATGCCACCCACATGCAATCTGCCTTCCTTTACCTGTTTATTAAACCCTAGAAACAAAATTTTGAAACTCCAGGCACTTTAACTCAACGCTCCTTAAGAAAATTGTCATATCAGAGGCTGACCAGAAAAGAGAAAACTTTAAACTTAAGAATGCAGAAAAAATGCAACCAGAAAAGGTCTCAACATGAAACAACGCGATAGACTGGTTTATAAGGGAATGGCATAGCAAGAGAAAATGAAAAGTTTAAGGGTATGTGTGAAAAAGTTTACGTTCCAAACAAAGCAACATAAACAGCAGGAACAACAAATCCTAAGGCAAGGACAATAAGAATCTCTTCTTCAGAGAACTCTCCATTTTTTTTGAAGAGCAATCACCCCGAACCAAAAATCTTCTACACAAGAATTCTATCAGGCATTGACTGATTGCCATAATGTTGATAATAAAAAGAGAATCGCCGCAAACGTACGCCTAATTCGTCGTAGGTGATCACGAAGAAAGGGACGAGA
>JAOSBN010000177.1:20703668-20716134 GCA_027563595.1 Erythroxylum suave
ATAATGGATCGGAGGACCATCTGAACCTTCCGTATGTTCAAATACGGGCTGGATAGGTTGTATCATCATGATTGCCCTAGATGTGCTAGATCGGGCTTCAGATGTAGAAGATTGGGCTGGATCTTCTTAGTTGGGCCAAGTATAGATGGAATGAAAAGAGTGTCGGTGAGGCACGTGGAACACCTTCTGGTAGTTGGTGATCCATTCAGTTAGCATCAACTTTCCAAGCTCCACAACTGGTAACTGCTTCGGGATCTGAAGAGTAGTGGTCTGATCATTAGATTGATCAGCGACCATGTATAAGGCATCCGAAGTAAAATTTAGGAAGTTTAAGTCCATCGTATGCTTTTGTAGATGATAGATCATCTGGTGATGTAGAGTTGCCATGATGGCATCCAGATGTTGATCTGCTCTAGTGATCTGAATCTGAACTTGTAGATGTTCAGATAACGTGGGATCATCCAACCTGATGTTGAAATCAGGTGATATGGTCAAGATGACGCTACCGTTGTTGAGGATTGTCAATAGGGTACCAATCAAGACATTTAGGTACGTTGTGTAAGCAGTGTCGAGTAGAGATATCCTGGTTGTCGCAGGTATTCCCTTTCGTCCATACAGAGTAAAAACAAGACATGTAAGTGTGTATGATGCTGATCTTTCCAGAAAGAGATCAGATCTTTAGGGATCTCGAGCTTTACGTAGTATTCTGCAGTTGTAGATCTAAGACCACACTGTTCCAATTTAGAACTGTGGATGATTTCCTTCACTCTGGGCCTCGTCATAGACAAGATAGTATGAATACTTCTCGTCCATGTACGGTTACGACTGTAGATACTGTAAGAACTCAACAAAGGTAAAGAAGACTCACAAATACGATTTTCTACAGGCACATGGGTAATTTCTACAAGGTTTTCTATCCTATTAGACAAAACACGCTTTACAGAAGACGACAAACTAGATAAACTCAAACTAGAAGATAAATGAACGAGATCTTGTGTTTCCATACTCATGGGTGTCTCTCTCCCTACTCATTCAATCTTTACTATAGTGGAGCCATGGCTGAAGGAAAAGAATAGAAAAGCATAGAAGGGTCAGGGAAAGGACAAATGAATGCTTCTTTGTATTATCTACATCCTTCGGATAATCCTGAAACCATCATCACTCCTGTTTAATTGAAAGGAGAAAACTATGAAGAATGGGCGAGATCCATGCACAATGCACTTCGAGCAAAGAAGAAACTTGGATTTATTGATGGGAGTTTGGATAAACCTAATAAAGACTCAGCTGCAATCAAAGACTGGTGGATGGTGAATTCAATTCTGGTGGCTTAGCTATTTAACACAATTGAACCTACTTTATGTTCTACCATAACATATGTAGAAAAAGTAAAGGACTTTTGGGAGGATCTTCAGCAACAATTCTCCATTAGGAATGATCCTCGTGTCCGTCAATTGAAAACTGATATTGCTACCTGTAAACAACAAGGGCAAGTAGTGGTGACATATTATGGGCATATGAAGATGATGTGGGATGAGCTAGCGAATTATGAACCTATACTTGCCTGTTAATGTGGGTATTGCACCTGCAATATTTCTGCAGAAATTGAAAGAAAAAGGGAACAAGATTCATCAATTCTTGATGGCCCTTGATGATGTGATGTATGGAACTTTGCATTCTAATGTGTTGAGTTTGGAACCACTGCCCAATTTGAATAAAGTTTACTCTATGGTGATCCAAAAGACAGAAATATTGCCCGAAGTAAGGAGGGACATGGAGAAGTAGTGGGATTTACAGCACAAGCAGTCTTAGGTGATAAATCTACTGCAGTACACACAAAGGACAACACGAATGAGACTTGTAGTCATTGTGGGAGTCCTGGGCATGAAGCTAAAGATTGCTTCTAGATTATTGGGTACCTAGACTGACGGGAGACAACTACGAGGGACTGGAAAGGGTGGTAATCAAGGTCATGGAGGAGCTGGTTTGAGTTTTACGAAAAGAGGTCAAGGAGGTGTGAGAGCAAATGCCAGTCGAGTTGAAGTTGGAGAAACCAACAATGTTGCGGATGTTGATGACAATGAAATTCCTGGACTAAGCGATGAGCAATGGGCAAAGTTGCTTAACATACTGAGTACGACCAAAATAAGTGGAGTGGAACAACTTTCTAGTAATACAAATTTATCACTAAATAATTGGATTGTGGATTCAGGAGCCTCACATCATATGATCGGTGGTTGAGCTTGTTATCTGATGTTCGAGATATTGCACCATGTCCTGTGGGACTGCCCAATGGAAAACATGTAGTGGTTGTGAAAGAAGGAAAATTGTGCTTGGGAAACAATATATATGTGAATCATGTTTTGTTTGTTCCACAAATGAATTGTACTTTAATTTTTGTAGCTAAGTTATTGCAAGAACTAAAAGGCATTGTCACCTTTACTGATCAGTTGTGTGTGATACAGGACCAAGCCTCAAGGACTCTGATTGGAATGGGTGAGCAACGCAATGGGGTCTATTTTTTCTGCTCAGTAGCATTAGTCCAGGCGAATAAAGTTAATGGAAGGAATGAAAGGAATTGTGGCATCGACGGTTAGGACATCCATGTGAGAAAGCTTTGTCTAATATTTTTTGAGAGTGGAAGTAGAATTATTGCTAGCAGTAGTGATCATGATTTTTGTGATATTTGTTATCGAGCTAAACAAGCTCGTGGAGTTTTTCCTCACTGTGATAATAAAGTTGATGAATGTTTTACTTTAATTCATTGTACCTGCATCTTGTGGTGTAGTGTATTTTTTGACAATTATGGATGATCATTCACGTGCTGTTTGGATTTATCTGTTGCTTGAAAAGAAACAAGTAGAACAAACAATTAGGAATTTTTGCACAATGATTGAAAGCCAATTTAATAAACGAGGAAAAGTTGTTTGTAGTGATAATGAGACTGAATTTACATGTTTGAGATCCTATTTTGAAACTCAAGGAATCTTGCATCAAATGTCTTGTGTTGAAACATCACAAAAAATGGGTCAGTAGAGAGAAAACATAGACACATACTGAACGTGGCTAAAGCATTGAGGTTCTAGGCTCAGTTGCCAATTTGGTTTTGGGTTGAATGTGTGTTGACTACAGGATATCTGATAAACAGAACCCCTTCATCTCTGTTTGATGGGAAGACTCCTTATGAGGTTTTGTTTGGTAAGGTCCCCTAGTATGGAGGTCTCAACGTATTTGGGTGTCTTTGTTATGCTTGATGGGTCATACGGGAAAAAGATAAGTTTGGAGAGCAAAGTAGAAAATGTGTTTTTGTAGGGTATCCATGGGGCAAGAAAGGATGGTGTTTGTATGATGTGGAAAATGGAGAATACTTTGTGTCGTGTTTTGTGATATTCCATGAGAATGTATTTCCATATCCTGAGGACAAAGAAAAAGTTGTTGAAATTAGTTTTGAACCAGTAATAGATACGACGATTGATGATGAGATGGATGTTGATGTAAACTTGACAACAAGAGTTAACGTTCAAGAAGCAAGGGGGAGTCTTGATAGAATTGAGGAACCAAGATGAGTTGATGATTTTATAGGTGGTATAATGGGAAATGATGAAGAGAATTTGGGAAGAGGACATCGACAGCCCAAACCATCAATTTTCTTAAAGGATTTTGTCACCTATAGTGCTCTGTGTTTGAAAGACCCCACTCGTGCTGAACCCGACTCCAAACAGAGTTTCTCAAGTATAACTCCTTATCCTATATCCAATTATATGACATGTGCTAATTTTTTGCAAAGACATCGGTGTTTTCTTACTGCAGTTAATGTTTTTTTTAGGCAAAGGGATATATCGATGCAATAGAAGACGAGAAATGGAGAAAGGTCATGAGAAAACAAATTCGAGCATTAGAAAACAATGAAATGTGGACTCTTAAGAAATTGCCTGCAAGCAAAAAGGCCATAGGATGTAAATGGGTATACAACATAAAGTACGAGTCAGATGGCACAGTTGAGAGATATAAGGCACGGTTAGTGATATTAGGCAATAATCAAATTGAAAGGATTGGCTACAATGAAACTTTCGCTCTAGTAACAAAGATGCCCATCATAAGAACAATGTTAGCTATGGCAGTAGTGAAGAAATGGGAGCTTCATTAGATTTACATGAATAATGCTTTACTGCACGGGGACTTGAGTGAGGAAGTCTATATCCTCTGATCAAACAAAAGTATGCAAATTGAAGAAATCCTCATATGGATTGAGACAGGTACCAAGGTGTTGGTTCTCTAAGTTGGTGATAGCATTGCAAAAATTTGAATTTCTTTAATCTTATTCAGATTATTCTCTATTCACCTGTTGCAAGAATTTAACTCGTTTGAATGTGCTGGTGTATATAGATGATTTGATTATTGCTGGCAATGATGTGGATGCTATAGATAAACTCACACAATATCTTAGCTCGTGCTTTCATATGAAAGATTTTGGATCGTTTAAATATTTCCTTGGCATTGAAATGGCTCGTGGACCTGAAGGAATTTTTCTGTGTCAGAGGAAGTATACACTTGATATTATTACAAAAACCAGATTACTAGGAGCCAAGCCAGCTTTGGTTCCAATTGAGCAAAATCATCATTTGGCTCTTGCGGATGGAACACTTATGGCTACTCTATAATGATACCGACGATTGGTGGGACGACTGATATATTTGACCATCATTAGATCTGAGCTTTGTTATTCTGTTCATATATTGGCTCAATTTATGCAGCATCCAAGATAGGATCATTGGGAAGTAGCGTTACATGTTGTGAGGTATTTTAAGGGAAGTCCTGGACAAGGCATATTTTTGTCATCCGATAATGATTTGATATTGTTGGCTTATTATGGCCAAGTTGTCCTTTAACTCGCCGCTCTTTGACAGGTTATGTTGTGTTGTTAGGTAAATCACCTCTTTCTTGGAGGACCAAGAAACAGCATACGGTATCCCATTCCTCTGCTAAAGCTGAGTATCGTTCCATGGCTACTACGACTTGTGAGTTGAAATGGTTGCGAGGACTTTTACGATTCTTAGGCTTGTTAGATGACAATTCTGAATGGATGTATAGTGACAGTCAAACAGCGTTACATATTGCTGCCAATCCTGTCTACCATGAGAGAATGAAACATATTGAGGTTGATTGTCATTTTATTCGGGATGAAATACAACGAGGAAGTGTTGTTACGAGCTATATGCGTATAAATGAACAAGTGGCAGATATCTTGATGAAGGGTTTTGGTCGTCATCAGTTCGAACATCTCTGTTGCAAGTTAGGCATTTGGAATCTTCATGCACCAACTTGGGGGGGAGTATTGGACATTTTATATATGGAAGGTGTTGTATTTTAGGTAGAATTGTAATATAAGAAATTTGGTTACGTGTTTAGGGGCTATTTTTAGGGAGTTTACAATTTAGTTGATTTAGGAGTCTCTGTTGTATATAAGACTGAAGGTTTATCTTTGAAAGATCATATTAATTTCTCCATTCTAAAATTCACACTTTGAGTACTGATTATTCATCGAGCTAATTCAACGCAAGGATTCACATTTTGGTTATGTAGTTTGTTTGAAGCTGAAGTTTCGAGGTTTGAGATTGTATCTCTTTGGTGTCAACAAATTAAATGCTAGACAAATCTCTTCATCTTTGATTTGCTAGTTATAACTTATGTGTAAGCTAGTAAATTTAGGGAAACTTATAAGGACTTTAAATCATTGTTGTGTGTAACTCACGCATGATGACATAAAGATATATAATTTTGACTTTTTGAGAAGGAAATAAATATTGTTGAAGTTACTGGAAAATTGACATATTCTAGGATGTGCTCATTTTAGATATATAATTTTGACTTTTTGAGAAGAAAATAAACTTTTTTGAAGTTATTGAAAAACTAGCATATTCTAGGATGTGCTCTTTTTAGAAATTAAAGGTAAAGACACTGGTTCAAAATGCAATCATGTTACTATGGTAGAAATTTTTTAGAAGAAGATACATTCTGAAGCATGGTTGTGTCACAAATTGTGCTCATGCTATAGCAAAGCAAAGAAGTCATAGTTTATTAGAGCCTTTTTCTATGTTTTAGAAGCAAACAATGAGATCTATAGTGTGGGAGATGACCATGTCACAAGTCATGTTTGATATGAATAACATTATTTTCAAACATATTATTTTTAAATTATGATGAGTTTGGTAAGTGGGTCATTTCACTAAAATTGCACCAACTAGAGTTTACTTATAAATATAATATTATTTTAATGTAATAAAAATCATCAATATTGATCAATGGAGAGACTCAATAGTTTTTGGTTCCCAAGAATATAGGCATACCCAATTGATTAAACATCATTAAAACTTCTTGTATTCTTATTTGTTTTTTTTCATTACTATGTATTTTTAATATCTATTTTTCTCTTTAAGTGTTATTAGAGCATAGGTTGGGCAATAATGACTTTGGTTATAAAGTCTAAAGTGGGAAGTTTAATAGAATTGAAAATTTCGGATTGTGATAATAGAGAATGAAGGATTTATTGGTGCAATAAGGCACGCTAAAGGGGTTGCAAGAGAATAAGTTAGAAGATATAAATGAGCTCAATTGGGAAGATTTATATATGTCGGCAACAAAAACCATATCACTTCATTTAATACACAAGGTCATGCACAACGTCATAGAGATTGCATCCTATAAAGATATATAGAAGTTTGAGAGTGGATACATGTTAAAGTATCTTACAAATAAATTGTATATAAAACAAATATTATACAAATTGAAGATATAGAAATGAACAAATATGGAATAACACATTAAAATGTTTAACCAATGACCTGATGGAGCTTAAGGCGACTATTGTAAATAAGGACAAAACAATAATTTTACTCTTTACATACATCCTTTGAATATATGTTGACCATAGTCATACTGGATAAGGAGATAGTTGGTGTGGAGGACATCACCACTGTTTTATTGGCTAATAACTAACAGATACTTAATACTAGTGAAAGGTCTTAAAGTAAAGCATTATATGTAAGGGCAAACCAAGACTGTGAGAAGAAAATGAATAAGGATGTCTCATATAAAAGGTGTTCTAGATTTAAATCCTAAAGTAGCAAAATAGTTTGGTGCTATAAATATGAGCAAACTAGACATATCAGGAGGAACTATATAAATAAAAAGAGGTAGAATGATAAAAAGGAAGTTTAATGATTCATTAAGGTCTAGCACTGTAGTATAGAATAACATTTCAAAGAAGATGAATGGATCCATGTCTCAAAAGGTTAGGTGCTTATAATTAAATGCATGGCTTCATAATTTTGTGTGTGGATATATGTAGTGAGTATAGAGTGTTACCTTACTAATAGATCACCATGAATGTCACTAGATAAAAAAGCGGCAAAGAAAGTGTGGACATAAAGTAAGGTGAATTTCTTTATATTGAAAACCTTTGGTTGTCTTGCTTATGTGCACATTTTTAATATAAGTGGTCCAAACTTGACCTGAAGTTAAAACAATATGTCTTTGTTCATCATCTTAAAAGTATGAAGGGATGCAAGTCTTTAGGATCAAACATTAAAGAAGATGGTGATTAAAAGGTATGTAATGTTTGATAAGAAACATATGGAGAGGGTGTATTAGGCGATAAGTGCTATTTACTTTTTATTTTTAGTATGATTTTAAAAATATTTAGCTCATGTTTTGATAATTTATATAAGACTTTATACTTAAATTAGCATATAATTTATTTATAGGACTTATTTTAGCTCTCATAAAAAAGAAGTGAATTTAGGCAAGTTAGATTCAAGTTGGAGAAGTTTTAGAGTGATTTTGGATAAACACGAGTTAAATATGGCTCTACATTCACTAACATAATATCGGTACTATGTTTACTCCCATGCTGCTTATAAGTGCATTATAATTCTGCAATAACTTTTCATATAAAGGAACATGACCCATATTTGTCTATATTCTACCTTAGTGCATTCTACCTCTTTGACAACTTGCCACATGAAGGAGCATACCCTAAATATGTTATCATGTTTAGGAAGCCTTGTGTTTGGGCAGTATTTATCCCATATTCCACTATGGTGCATTTGGCTTCTCTAACTAGTTTCCATGTAAAGGAACACATCCTAATCATGATCTTATGCTTATCAAGATGGCTTAAATATAGACTCGTGTTGGTGATCTAAGTTGGCAATGTTTAATTATAAAAATGAAGTCGAGGGAGTAGTGAAGCAATATAGAATCAATATGGACATATGTTGGTCTTGTGTTAGTCAAAATTTTAAAGTTTCTTAAGATAAAAAAGAAAGAGACCTAGTAGAAAAGGAGAGACCCATTTGAGAGGACCATATACCAATCACAAAGGGAAATAATGAAGGTCAAAGAATGGTAGGATGACTAAAGGAGATTCAATAACACATCAAAAAAAGAACATCCTTAGAGAAAGGTAAGAAATCAATCAAAATTAAAGATTCATGATAACTCATTCTTATTTGTTGTATTCTTTTTTTGTGTATTATAGGTTTTATTTATTTTAGTATGAACTAATTGGGATATAGATCTAGGTTGAAGAACCTTAGGTTTGTTATTTTCAATTGATTCTTTGATTTAATACAATATTCTAGTTTTCATAAAAATTATTTATGATTGCTTATTGTGTTGAATTGAAGTAGCAAACATCAAAGATTTAATATCAGATTTCATATAAAGGGATTGAAAAATTATATCTATGATTAAGTCAGAGCATAAATAATGAGATTTGTATGGAATCATAGAGATTCACAATAATCTTTCAGGTTAGTGTTAAACTAATAATGAGAATTCATAAAATGAACTAATGCATTCTTGGGGGTTTTGATTAGAAAGAGATTTAAGCCAATTCATAAGGAGAAAGGTTATATATCTTGAGAAATAATATTGTTATAAATTTGAAACTCCTACTAGTATAAGAAACAAGAGTTGATCATTAGATCAATAATAAATTGTAACGTAGGGAAGATATTAGGGGAATTCTTCTGAATCATAGTAATCTATTGGTTATTTATTCTTATATGTTCCCTTGCCTAGTTATTTCTTACTAATTATTTTAATTAAGTAAATTTTCTTTTTTTAAAATCAAACATCCTTTTTTGTTAAATTAGATAGTTAGTACTAGTAGTTATAGTCTTCAAGGGATTCACAATTGTACTCACTAAAATGTACTATAGAAAACAATATATTCACTTGCCTTAGTAATTTTTTTTAGCATTTTTTTGTATTTTAAGATATATAAAATCATATATCGAGTTTTTGTGACATCATTGTGGAGGAATAGAATATTAAAAAACCTTATTTTTATTAATCTAATCATTTTATTCTTTTTGTTAGTTATTTTTATTAAGATAGGTGTTTTTCTTTTCTTTTTATTTAATTATTTGTAAACCTCTCTTTCTTTGTTTTACAGTTGTAGCTAAATTTCAAAATCTGGGTACTTTATGCTACAATTACCATACATATTAGTAAGATGGGAAGGACAGTGATGTATAGGGGATTACGTTATGTTGTCACTTATGATAGCATTGGAAGCTTGGAATGAGATGCATGATAATAAGTATTTGGTAACTCAATATGATTTAGTGATGCATTATGATATTTGCGGTAGTGACCATCCCTATCATAAATATTTGGCACCTTATAATATGTGGATAATAAATGAGCAATCTAATTTTATGGGAAACTAGCCTCAAAACATCTCCTATGGTGATACCTACAATATGTACATAGAATAATCAAATTCTACCTTGATTCCTTCAATAATAGTAATAAGAAAGGGGTTAAGTCTTTAGGAGCTCATGATAAGATATAATACTACAATTAAAATTAACATACAAGAAATGAATAGTTTCTTCAAATCCAATAAGCCTATACCCATAATATAGAAATTCAAATGGAGTATTTTGTTATGCTTATCTTTGAAGGGAAATTAAGTACTCTACTTAGTAACATTGAGCCAAAACTAAGGAAACAAGTGAATGTAATGATTTTAAGGAGTGGAAAGGAGATGTAAGTTGAAAAGAAGTGAAAAAAGAGAAGGAGAAAGTTATTATGTAAGAGAAGAAGGATAAGGAGAAGGAAAAAGAGAAGCATAAGAAGCCAAATAAAGAAGTGGTCAATGAAGAAAAATCAAAGATTCCATACCCAAGGAGGATTAAGATAGAAAAAAAAGAAGATAAATTTGGTTATTTTTAAAGGTTTTAAGACAATCACATGTTAACATACCTTTTGTTAAAACTCTTTCACAGATGTTAAAGTATACTAAATACTTAAAGGACCTCCTTTCCAACAAGGAGAAGTTTGAGGAGTTATCAATGGCTAGGTTAAAGGTGCTCTTGCTTCCTGCAATGAGAAGAAGAGGAGATGGATAACCCAATTCAATTGGAATATAAGAAAGCTAATGAGCTTTATATTATAAAGGAGTGTGGAAGCAAGTCTTTGATTTTGGATTGAACATGAGAGAAGAGCTTAAGGAGATTTCTAATTAAAAGACTTATAAAAAAATGCTTGTTGGGAGGCAACTCAATATGTGTTTTGTTTTAATTTAGTAGCTTTTGGGATCTTTGGCAATAATTTTGATTTATTCTAGTAGTTTTAAACTTATGGTTGTATGTTTATTTTGGTTTTATTTCACTATTAGATTAGGATTATTTTATTTCAAGACTTCATAAAGTTATGCATATCATATAGGCAACATAACTTACATGCTAGAATGGAGATCAAATTTTACAGTTCAGGACAATATTAATGGTATTGGATAAAGTAAATGATCTTTTATTATCAAGAAAGTATCTATCCTTTTCTCCATTCCATTGTTTCCTATATTTTCATTGTTTTTACATATTATGTACTTTAGAGATTATGTGCAACCTAAGTGTAGGAATGTAGGTAATTGACTATCATATTTATCAATTTTTTTATAATTAGCTAATAAAAAATTCTGGAAAATATTTTTAGAATATTAATGTGATATGAATTAATAAAACACAAAAAATTATAGAAAATATTTTTAGAATATTAATGTGATATGAATGAACAAAATAGACAAAATAATGTTAAAATATCACTAAGTACAAATTTCTTTTCTTATGGTAAAATTTTGGTGAGTGAGTCGAGTGTCGAACCCATAAGGATTGTAATTATCAACAATAACCATCTTTCTATTATCTAATATGACATAACAAATGATTAAAATAAAAAAGGAAAAATAAAATAACCTTAAATAATAAATAAAATTTAATTAGCTAAAGCAATAAATATGAATAACAATAAGTGGATACACTAGATCTAGGTGTAAAATGTCTCTATAAATTTACAATACTTGGATTTGTCCTATTTTAATGATTAATATTTATTTTGACTAATAAAAATTATGAAGTTATAATTATATTCTCTCTTGAGTAATAAAATCCCTATCTTCAAATTGGTTGAATAATTTCTCTTTTTAATCAAAACAACCTAAGAACGCATTACTCACTTTGTGAATTTCTATGATAAAGATCTTGTAGTTTTATCTGTAGTAATTACTATCACTAACCATAATTCCTCGTTGGTCCTTTTTCTGAGTTGTTCCTCTAAAATCACGATAAAATTGCTCCAACTCAACTCAAACTTGGCCATATTTATTCTTTCTTTATTAGAAAACTAAAATAAGGCCTATAAACAAAATATAATCTAAATTAAATACCAAATCATATGAAATTTCCCCAATTACAAGTTAAATGCCAAAAAAATCATGCTAAAATATAATGTAATTAGCACATATCAAATACCCTTACACCTAAGCGTTTGTATGTCCTTAAATAAATCAAATTTATTACCCTTAACTTAATTAAAAAGCAACCGCATAAAAGAATTTAAATAAATCAAACATTAATCAAGATTCTCCATTATTTATTCAATTTTAAGTTCATAGAGTTGTTAGGAATTTATATACTTGTATGAAATCATAAATCAATTCAGTTAACTCCACAATCCTTCACACTCTGACTTAATCCATAAAATTCAATCTAATGCATGTGATTAATATGTAGAGAGAAATGTTGCAACTTTCAAACAATTTATACACCTTATTAAAAGAAAATGGATGGCCAATTTGAAACCAAAAAAAAACTTGTTTGAAAAGCCATTTAACCTATTAATATGAGAGTAAATACCTTGTTATAAATACTCTCTGTTACTCAAATAGGTTGTCGTTTCAGATGACTACCAACACCACTTTTAACTTTAACCTATTTACTTAATTTGAAGACAATAAAGTGAATTTATTCTATGCTTACTTATGAATATATAAATATATATTATATATTATTGATCATAATAACAACAGCAACAACAACAATAACAACAACAACAAGAATAATAATAATAATAATAATAATAATAATAATAATAATAATAATAATAATAATAATAATAA
>JAOSBN010000177.1:20716234-20730399 GCA_027563595.1 Erythroxylum suave
AATAATAATAATAATAATAATAATAATAATAATAATAATAATAATAATAATAATAATAATAATAATAATAATAATGTTAATAATAATAATAACAACAACAACAATAATATATATTAATATTAATATATTATTATTATTATATTAATATTAATATTTATTATTGTTGTTGTTGTTGTTGTTATTATTATTATTATTATTATTATATTAATATTAATATATATTATTGTTGTTGTTGTTGTTGTTGTTATTATTATTATTATTATTATTATTATTATTAATAAAAATGCTTAGAAAGAATTTTCATTTAACTAAATGTATATATAAATTATACAACATCATACAAATTAATTATCCATTCTCCAAAGTAATAAAATTATCAAAGCTCATAACTATCTGCCTAAATAAATCAAGTCACAATAATGATAAAAGTCTTAATGAATCATTTTGATTAACATCCTTTTAAAGTGAAAAAAATTCCTAGAATTTTTCACATTAAACTAGTGATAACAAAATTACTAGCATAACCTTTAAGCTTCTCCCTACACTTAAGTTGTACATTGTCCTTGACGTTTAAAACATGCAAGAAAAATGAAACATAAAGGGAAAAGGTAGGAATAATTGGTACTCCGTTGGAAATAAAATTATCAAACTTATTTAATATCATTAAAATCTATCCTGGGCTAATAAAATCTTATATACTCTAGCGCTTCAAAAAAATATTACCTCTATAGCCTATAAAACTCTATATTAGTTTAATTTTAAGTAAGAGTTAACAGACGAGTTCAATTTTATGAAAACAAGTGAAACTAATTTTAAAGATCCCATAATCTATAAGATTGAAACAAAAACACCTTAATATTGAGTTGCATGCCAATCAACGCTTCCTAAGGAGTCATTTAGTTGGTTCTCTTTAATCCTTTTGTTTAACCTAAATCTGTAATCAGGGGCTTCCATCCATCCATCTTCGATATCTAAGGTTTTTTAACTTCCTCATAATCTATTAGTTGAGGATTCACCATCTTCTCTTATGAGCTAACAAGATGTAGAAACATTTTTGGTTGAATTAATCATCAATAACTCCTTGTGTAATTTCTTAGTAAAACGGAGGTATTTTAATCATTTTCTATATGTTGTTATTCGAAAGTAATTCTATAAAAGGTATATCAATATATATTTCTTTAAGATCTAAAAACATACCAAATTTATTCTCCTTTCTTCTTATCTTGAGTTTGCTCTAATATGAAATTATCAATTCAATTTTTTTTACCACTTCTGTCTCTGCCACCTTATCGTTCTCTTCCCTATTTACTTCTTCCATTAAACAATGATTGGTAGGGTTTTATCAATATTAAAATTTACCACAAGTGTATGATATAGTGTACCTAGCAGAGACAAGTAGAGGTTGATCCTATGGGGACTGTAAATACTAATAATTACCATTTTCCTATTATCTAACTGTCAAATTAAATTTTGAATTAAAATAAAAATTAAAGTAAATAAACTAAACTAAGATTTAAAAAATAATGAACTTAAGACAAAGGAATATACTTGGAAAGTCTAGATTAAATAAATAGTATGTAGATGATGAATCTCTTCAAGAATCCTTAAATATTAACGTTTATTATGCAATTATATTATTGATTAATATCTTTCTCAAGACTACTAACAACTAATCCATCAATTTTTTAACAAAAATCTTTCAGTTAAGACCCCCAGGATTGCATTATTAATTTATGAATTTCACTAGAAGGGTTGACCCTAATCTAGAGGATTTATGTTGACCTATCTCTAGGTTTGCATCTAACTCCTTTCAATTATAGTAGATCTATTCATACAAAAGGATTTCAGAATCTTATTCATATGAAATCAAATTATGCACTAATATTTAAGATATATTAGAATAAGAATGAAATGCATAATTAAATCACAATAAATCAATCAATATAATTATATTGAATAAAAGATCAAGTCATATGTTATCACAACTTAGGGTTCATCACACCTAGGCATTAACAAGTTTAATTACTACTTGTAGAAAACAAAACCGAAGATAAATTTGCAAAAAATAATACAAAACAAAGAAATCATAATTCTAAATCTCTCTTTTCTTTTACCAGATCTTCTTGCTAGTTTGGATTTGATGTTAATATCTAATGGATCTCTTGATGTGTTCTTTTCGTTTTCCTCATACTTTGATCATAACTATTTCCTCGATATGTCTTTCTTGACTTAAAATCTATTAAAAACTTGACCCTCATTTATTTACATCTGTTCATATCCTTTTATAGCAAAAACCTAAGCTTTTGGGGATATACCTGGTCAACTTACACTGGCATGTGAGTAACCATGTATCTCTAAAAACACATGAATTAACGATTTCAACAAAGACTTACATGAATAATAGACATGATCATGTATATAAACGTACACGGGTGAGTAACTCCACACAACCATAAGTAAAATTCTTTAATGTTCACATGTTTATAGAGACTTATATAGTCACTATACATAGTCATGTAAGTTGTAAATTGCTTCAAATCTTTGTTTTATGCCACGATTTCATCTGAATCTTCTCTTTTTGGTCCATGAAGGCAATTATGACCTATAAATGCACTTAAAGAGAATTTTGTGCTAAAAAATACAACAAAGTTATAGAATAACAAGCAAAACACGTTAAATATGGTTGTATGATTATAATCATATAAGTATCTATCAAACATCCCCACTTTTAAGCTTTTCCTTGTCCTTAAGCAAATTATAATTTGTATTAACAATTGACAAACATCCATCCTTTATTAATCTCAACCTGTTTATCTATGCTATAAGTCATCATATCATATTAATCAAATTAGTATACAATTATATCAAGTTATCCTTAAACTAAATTCCTAAGTCAATGTCACTAGTAATCATATTAATAATATTTTTGAAATAAAAAACATGAACACAACCCAATAAAGGTTTCACTTAATGCACTTAGGTGTTTAGGGTGAAAAGTATCAAACTTTCAAATCAATGCATAACATAACTTTTAACTGAAAGCTTGCAATGTTATCATATCTTCACCATTTATAAGAAAACTAGAAACAAAAGTCAAAAGGTTTTTATAAGGGTTTAACCGGCTTAGGTAAGATATGATTAGGATAATACAAGTGTGATAAATTTGAAGGAAATTTACAAAGAAAACATTACAGGAAACTTATTACCTCAAAATACATAGGCCCTTGCATTATCAATCCATTGGTATTATACATTTTTCCTATGCTCGCAATATGCTGTTTTTCAATGTTTTCTGGCATTCATCATGTACCACAATTAACGAAATAATGGACATTTCCAAATTTCAAGTTTCAAACAATCAAGTAATGCAAATAATGTTTAGTGTTCAAATTAATAAAATGGCTTCACGAAAATTAGGATAAAGGTTAATAATGAAGTTATACTCAATGAAAAAGGCTAAGGCTTAAAATTGGTTACTCCTAAGGGATAAAATATAGTAAGGTAAGTTTCAAAGAAACAGGCTTAAAAATGTTGAATATAAGTGCCTTTATCATTTTAATGCTTCTAATTTAACAACTGTGATCTCAATATGTATAATAAAAGTAAGTTCTAAAATCATCCAACTATGCTTAATATCACACATAAAAGAATAAAAGAGCTTTAAAATTTATTTTTTTTCTCTTAGGCTCAAAAACTCACACAAAAATGGTTATATGTGTGTAAATAATACGAAATTTTGATTCAAATTAACTAATAACTTGTAAAAGTAAAATTATTCTTGCTATCATCCCTTTACATACTAATTCAAATCAATAATCAATTATGAAATAAAGTTTTTATGAACATATTTCAACTAATTCAGAATATTAGTTAATAAAATTAAATAACTAAAATTATAGTTAACTTAAGAAAATTATTAAACCCTTCCCCACAATTAAAACTGTACATTGTCCCTAATGTACATAGTATATGCATATCAAAATAAAAATTAGAAAGTGTTTAGTACTTCCCTGAGTAATAAGATTTTTATATTTTGATTTCAATGAATTTGAGACTATCCGTTTGATACTAGATACAAACATCCTTGCAAAACATAAATAAAAGGTATAAAAAGATAAAAGAAAATAAAAATAACACCAATAACTAACAAATATGAAATAACATTAACACTAATGTTTAGATAAGATAAAATAATAATGGAAATACAAAACCAAACATTAACATCCCTCAGTTGTGCTATGACTCAGGCTTGTTTGACAATGGAAGGTTTATTATTGATACTCAAAAGGTGGACCCTCAGGAGATGATGGAGGCTAAAAATCGATGCCATGATGGCTTGTCATTAGTAATAACAAGTCCCCAATCCATCCAATAGAGGTCTCGAGCCTTCCCACCCATTGCACTAGCTCCATCTTTTGTATTCGGATCATTTGTTGAGTTCCCATAAGTTGTCCCAACCATCTCTCTAGTTGAGCTCTCTTCAGTTAGTCTAGATGTGGTGTCCGTGCCTAAGGCTTCCCACATTATCCTCCTCTATTACTACTCCTCTCATTTGAGTATAGGGGTGAATGCAGTTGCGGTGGTTGCTCTATCCCCTGTGGTTCCTCGCCATCTAATGATCATATGCATGTGCTTCAAAACCTTAAATTTAAGTGTTGCCATGGTTCTGACCTATAACATCGGGGTAGCTTGTTGAAGACCCTTATCTGTTTTGCCAATCTCATCATATAAGGTCCAACACAGATTGCGCTGACCTCCTTTCCTCGCTCTGATGCCTGCAAAATTAGGCTAGCGTGTGCCCCAGGTGGATTAATGTTCTCTTGCTCATATTCCTATATAAAACACATCCAAGTTACCAACGATACCGTGGCTATCACCTTGTCTACTCAATGTGTGGCTCAAAACTCCATGTATATAGTAGAGCATCGGGTGTCGAAGCAACAAAACCTTGGATCTACTTAGGTAATATTATTTATCATCACTTATAGTGCTCCAAAATTGTCAAAAGACATCTCATATAGGAAGTCTATCCATAAGGCCTAGTATGCTTGGATATCTATAAACTTTGGACTATATAATCCTATGGTGATGGAGAAGGCTAAATAGCTCATTTGGATCATCTTCCCAAAGAACCAGAACTAGACGTTGTTCGACCTGTCCTAGTCATATCTTCCCTTCTTTATAAAGAAGATGGTGTTCGACCTGTCCTAGTCATATCTTCCCTTCTTTATAAAGAATATGGCGGGCACCTTGAGTGTCAACTCTTAGTAGGAGGGCTTCATGATCTAAAAAAATCTAGGCCAGATGCCTCGATTGACCAAGTTTTGTACTCACTGGACCAATTTGAATTACTCTAATGCCTTTCAGTTAATGTTGCATCTCGTAATGGTCCTGTCCTTTAGCCTTTAATATTGGTCTCCGTGGGTTGTTGTACTAAACAAAAGCATCAAAGGTCACTCAGGTGGTTGAATTGAGCTAGCTCCTCTCAGGTCTTTAGATGATCCCTTTCCTTACTGTCACTTGCTTAGTGGTTTCTTTTTGCACAGTGGTCTGTCATTTTGCCTAAAACTTTAAAGAAGTGTGAGAAATTTATAAATAGATTACATGAATAATCTTTTCTCCACACTAAAATTTATTATGCTCATTAGATTATTAAATATGAAAATGAACTACAAAAGGAAAAATTAAACACATAAGAAAATTACGAGAAAATAATCTAAATTAATTAATTAAATATAATATAATATAACAAAATAAAATAAACAATTAAATAATTGACAAAATTAAATATCAACCTAATAAATCAAAAAATTAAAATTAAAAATATTGTAATTAACAATTAAAACTAACATAATTATTTAATTATAAAATTAACCTTTAATTTGAAATTAAAAGCCCTAATCTAGCAAGTACGCAAAATTAATGAAATTAAACATTGAATTCATGCAAAATCAAAATTGTCATTTAATTAAACACAAACCCAACTTTAATTAACTATAAAAATAACTAATTAACCTTAATTTCATGCAAAAGTATCACATTTTAATACTTAGCCTGCCATAATCCCATAATTTTGAATTCCAAGTTAAAAGTTTCACCAAATAAATACGTAATTCATTGAATTGAATCAATAAATCCAATGGGTAAAGATAATATTCAACTATTAAACCATAATTAATCATAAAATCACATAAAAATCTAAAATCCTAAATTTATCATTTTTGGGCAAAAATCCCTAAAAACTGCAAAACACTCAATTATTCAGACATAAACAAGTAAAAACAAGAAGAGAAATTACTTGGATGTTGCTAATTTGCAACAAAATTACAAAAATTTGGATGGGAGATTAAGAGGGTGACGATGGGAGGGTGAGAAGGAAGATAAAAAAATGAGAAAAATGAAGGGAAGACATTTTTAAGAGGTACTGCAGGCTTACACAGTCTACTAAATGATAATGTATTGACTTGTAGGTCACTAAATTGCAATCATTCGCAAACTTATATGGCCAATTACACAAGCGTGTATCTAATTGTGTAAGTCTACAAAATGACAGTTTTGCACTCAAAGTTATGAACCTAACTTCAAAATTAAATGAACAAACTTAAACATTTCGTACTTAAAGTTATAAACCTTAAAACACATATCCTAACACAATCTCATGCATAATTTCATCAGGATTCTTAGTGTCCTAACCTAAAATACTTCAACACTCAATCAAACTATGTTGTAACATCAAGATAATCACAAAATGAAATATAATTTAAAACAAAAACCTAAACTATTTCATGGATTGCCTCCTATGTAGTGCTTATTTAACATCATTAGCTCGATGTACCTTTTATGCTCAACGTGGTTTATTCAAATTATTTTAGCCTTACTTAGGTTCTATGACCTCGAAATAAGCTACCTTTTGTCACTTAATGCCACGTTTTCCCTTCAATTTATTATCTTGAACTCGCACAAGCTTCGATGCTCCTTTAGATTTAGAGTCTTGTAAAATATAATGACAAGGCTCATTACCTTCAATAATATCCATTTATTCAAGGGCATGATTAATGACATTAGATACTTTAAAAACAACCTCTTGATCCTATACCCTTAATGTTAACTTGCCTTTGTCAACATCTATTATTGACTTAGCAATCGCCAAAAAAGGTTGACGTAGGACTCAAGGAACTTCTATGTCATTCTCTATATTAAGAATCATAAAATCTACTAAGAAAACAAACTTGTTAACCTTAACATACAAATCTTCTATAACTCTCATAGGATAGTTTACCGATCTATCTGCTATTTGCATACTTGTCCTAGTTAGTTTAATTTCTCTTATTACCTGTTTCTCAAAAAGTGAAAAAGCCATCATATTAATACTAGTACCTAGGTTAGCTAAAGTTTTATCTATTTTCAAACTTCCAACTTCACAAGGGATATTAAAACTCCTTAAATTAGTAAGCTTCTTTGGTAATTTATTTTTCCGAACTTCTAAGCACCTTCTGCTCTGCATATGTAATGTGCCACTCTCATCAAGCATATACCGAACGTATCAACGATTATTCGAGAACATACTCTATACGGATGATATATTAAGTCGATTGTATTATCAAATTTAAAGGCATCACATATAAAAAGCATTTCAACCATTAATTTTGAATCGTTTCATTCACAATCATATTAAATCACAATTGTCATTACACTTTAGAGTTCACATATGCATTTGAAAATAGATAAGAAATGCTATTCTTGATGCATAATGACTGGAGAGATCTGTAGGTACAACTGATCCCGACTAATAACTTATGTCCAATTGCAGTAGTTATACTCCAACTAGTCTAAATAGATATCCTCTGAAGCTGAAAATCAACATTGCAATTTTGATGAGTTTGTGAACTCAGTGAGTGAACCATCATCGATGCATTCACTCAAGTCAGATACACAGAGACAAGTCATATCCTAATTCAACAAGTATTACATATCATCCAGTATTGAATATCACATCACATTTCATCATACCTTATCAAGTACATCAAGATTATCATACTCTTGTAAATATATCAGGTAAGATAACATTTCACATCACAAAACATCCTCATTTACTTTTCAACTGTATTTTAAACAATTCAATAATTCATTTCAATTCAATCATATGATACATATAAGGATGTATATGCAAATGCACATGTGACTCCATTTTATTTTGCTTTGTTGTGACCGAGAGCTTATTTACTGGCATGTATCTGTTGTGGATACTACTCTCATTTTATTTACTGTCTCATATCTATTGTGGATACTGGGCTCATTAATAACTGAGCCTGTGGCTCTTTGTGCACAATCCTGAGCTTAAAGCTCTTTTTCGCATTTCTCACTTCGGTCATAACTCCTTTATCTGATCATGCATTTCAATGTGATACATCATTCCATATGCCATATTTCGTTACCTTTCATTCCTGTTTGCTTCTATCACATGTATCAAATTCATCAGATCTAAGTCCAACAATTCACATTTAATTGCTCACACAGTTCATAGTCCTTTCGGCATTTCACATTCAATTGTTCTCACATTTCATATTTATTCTAGTATTTCACATTCAATTGTTCTCGTATTTCATATTTAGCACACAGATCAGATAGAAACACATATAATTGAGTTTACACGTTTAGGTTAATTCACAGTATGCACTAGATAAGTTATTACTTTGATGTTTCGACAATGTTTAGTTTTTGATTATCAACTTATGTATATATCTTCATCCAATACACACATATTTCACACATCATTAAGTTGTCAATCATATGATTATTCAATCATTCACATATTTATATATCATGTTTCAATGCATGCTTAATTGATCTTTCAGGTACGTATTAATATACAAAGATCTTGACTGTACTTATATGCTTTTAGATCATTCAAACGTTATAGCTTATATACTATCATTTTGCAATTAGGTTTATACCTTAAGTAAGCTTGATTTATTCATCAATCATATACATTCATATAATTATCCAAGTCTTACTCACAATTACTTAATGTTCTCCAATGTTCATTCATTTATATCTAATACATGTTACTCATCTCCTTTGAATCATATTTGCATTCATAAGAACATCTTAATTCCTTTAACAACTTATAATTTCCATATTTTAATACATTGATATTAAGACAATCCATTCCTTAGGTTATGACATCAATGAATAACCTAAACTTATCAAACCCTTAACCAATGAAACAAGCAATAATTTAAGTTCATTTCAAGCCTCAATCAAGTCCAAATATACCAATGTAAAGTGACTTATCCTTATGTGGTTCAACAATTACACAAAACAAAAGTTTTTCATTTTAAAGCATTGCCAATGATTGTGAAGGAAGGGATAAGTGCCCAAAACAGTACTATCCAATTTCCCTTAATTCTCTATGAAATTTCACTTCCTTTAAAGCATAACTAACACTTGCATTTTTTTTCCAGATTACATGTCCTTAAAAGCTACCTCAATTCATGTCAATATAACTTCCATTTTGGTTACATTAAAGCTCTCTAAAGTCTATTCATTTATGTCAGTAACAATCATTCTTACACATACACTAACATCCCCCTTTTTTCTTTTTTTCTAGATTCAAAAGAAAACTCTTTTATATCAAATTCAAAAAACCTTCATAACAGCCCATTAATTATACCTCAATTATACCTTAGTTATACCTCAATTCCACATCAATTTCATCTCAATTTGTAGCTTAAAATTATTCATTTAATAGCTTATAAACTATTTTTTTATGAATGCTAAATAGAACAAAAATTACCATTCATACATAATTTTCTCGTTACATATTTAACACCAATACTTCAATCCATCCATCCCCAACTCAATCATCATCAATTACTATTAACATGTATCACAAGAGATCAGTATTTAACTTACTTGGTCAGCTTAATTGCCTCCTCAATTATCAAGCTAACCTAGCCTTCCATGTATGCAAGATCATCTCAAATACAAGGTGATAATGGACAGAACTTAGGTAGTAGTTGAAAGCTGTGAGGAAGAAGAGAGTTCTTGGTGGTGAGAGGGATCAATCACTACAGAAACAATGAACGAGAAGTTTCTATATTAGTTTAGATTATTAAGTGCAAGGTGTCTATGTAATACAATGACACTTGTCAAGTTTGCATGTAAGCCAGTTATCCTCATCTTATCCTGCCATATTTCACCAAGATCTTAGGCCATTTGTTATTTAATCTCTAAGCCATTTTTCATTCAATCTATAAGCCATTTTTCACTCAATTCCACTTCCATGTGTCACTTATTTCATAGGTCTAACCATCCTGATTTTCCAAATGTCAACTTGTCTTACCACTTGACATTTTTCCTAAACTAAATGTACATATTAATTCATCAATCTGTCAATTGTAACAATTAATTACAAATTACCATTTATAATCTATCAATTCTTGTCAATGGTAAACCAAAATATAGGAAATTGGGAATGCACATTCATTTTAGTTTCATACCCCAGAATATGTCAATTGAGTGCAATTTGTCTAACTCATAATTCATGTTTGTATGTCAATATTATGCATTTGAATACAATCATAAAATCATGTCATAAATATACCAAATTCATTCTATATGATGCCACTCATGTGACTCAGTAGTTTAACACTTTAAATCCTTCAACAATTTCAGACGGGATACTACAGCATAACAGTTTCCAACTTCTTTAACTTTTCCTTGTTTGATAGCATCTCTTTAAAAAGTTCCATAGACTTCGATATCTAGACAAGAGTTTTAACAAGAGGTAAGTTAGATTAGATGTGATTAAAAAGTTTAAAAAACTTACCAAAATATGCATCCGTTCAATCTTTTTTCACTTTCGCTTGATAAGGGATAATAGGATGGTATTCCTTGAATTTTTCCAAGTGATGTTCACCTTCAACTTTTCATCGACTCTTTATAGTACCTTTTTTCTCTTCTATTTCTTCTTCCTAGAGCTCTTTATCATCCTTTAGGGTGATTTCCATTACTCATTCTTTAGGATTTATCTTCGTTGTACTATGGAAACTCCCTTGTGGTCTTTTGGATACTAATTTGATGATTTGTCCAATTTGAACTTCCAAGTTATGCACTGATCATGCATCTTATACTTAATATATATCAAATATACATAGTGGAATAAAATGGAACCTCAAAAACTAGATCTACTAATGCATATAGACATAGAAAAACAAAAAAATGAAATGTAAGATGTTTACATACCTTTCTGACAGTCTCTTTCATTCTTTAATCTTCTCTGCATTGGGTTATCGTAAACCACAACGATCAACATAGACTGTCTTTAATAAAATTCCACATAAAGATAAAAGGATGAAACCTCACTAGGAGATTTCATTTTGGTTATGACATCTTATGGATCCTAACATAAAAACCCAATCCAACACTTAGATTTATTGTCTTCCTTTGACTAACTCGGCTAAAATTTTGTTATTTGAAAGAAGTGGTAGAATTGGTAGCACAGATGCTTTATGTGTGGATAAGAATAGTCATTCAGGTTAACAATGTCATTTTAGCTTATTCTTTTTGGGGAGAGGGGTGAGAGAGAAAGGGAGGGTAGAATGCTAATAGTTGGTCACAAAAAAAAAGACTCAAGCGTGACTAGTAAATGTTTTGTTCAAATTGCCATACTTTACTCTAGTTCTTTCAGTTGAAAATATGTTTACCTTAGTTTTTTTATTAATCCTTTCTACGTGTTTATCAGGGTATAGTAAATCACATTTCAGCCCTGTAGAATAAGGTGGAAAATTTGAACTATGAAATTGTAAGGATTCCTTTAGTTTTTTTAGATGTCTAGTTATGCTTTATCTTAAGCAACTTCTTTTCTAAATCTCATTGTTACATTGTTTTTCTTTAATTCTTGGAAAGGAACACATGACTAGTGTAAAAGACAGAGGAGATGATGAACTTTATAACATGTTAGATTCTACTTATCCTACTAATGAGGATGACATAGAGGTATTATACCTTTCCATTAGCAAGATCAAGACTCAAAAATAGAAACAGAGGTTAGTTTAAACACAATCATTCCCTTCTCTACTTTATTATTAGATGCAATGGTCTTATTCAATTTGAGTTTTGATTCACCTCAATAGGAAGATGCTAGTGATGCAGATATTACAACAAAAGATGGAGAAGATCATTTAGTAAGTGGCAATCTGGTTTAGCGTGATCAAAGTGAAACGAGTGGTTTTTGATGGCTAGTATTGAACAAAGATTTGTAGAATTTGCTTTTGTATTTTGTAGCAATAAAAGCACATGTAATTTCTTTTTATATTTTAATATATTAAATGCTGAATTTTAGAAGTCCTTATAGACTATATATAATATATACAAATGCAATTTTTGATCGTTTATATTTGATAGTACATACATAATTAAGATGTACATTAATATTTATATGTTGCTTTTGATTTACATATAAATGTTGCCTATATAATGATAAAAATTTGCTTTTACGTTAAATATTATTAATAATGAAAGAAAAATTGTTGTTTTATTATTATAAATTGTTGCCTAAAAAAATTCACTTTATTGCCCTATCTTTTTAACATTGTTGCATAAAAAGAATTGAAGTGTTGCAATATTTATTTAACATTGTTGCTATAGTTTGAATTTAATATGTTGCCATGGTTAAAACATAAAACAACATTTTTTATTTTTTTGCCTAATCAAAAAATTTTATTGCCTCTTTGTTGCCTTAATAAAAAGGCAACGATAATTGAACTTGTAACTACGCTTTTGTCTGTTACCTAAAACACTTTTTGTCATAGTGGTCCAAAAACAAAATTTGATCTTTTCATATGTGATTTGTCAATTTTTGTTAAGAGTATTGGTTACACTATATTTGGTTATACCAAGGATAGCACCATTCAATTAAATTCTCAAATCTCACCAAAATTTTGTATTAAAAAAAATATAAATGTGTGAAAGGAATTATTTACTACCAATTGTCAAACAAAGTTTATAAAAGCATGATTATACTTTTACCATTTTCCTATCCATTACAAAGGTTTTATGATCACCTGTTACCTTAAACATGGATCTTTTGAGCTATTTATTTCCTATATTTAATTAATTTAATTCGTCATGGTAAATTCACATATCTAAATTATTCAACCTATAAGATTATATGCCTAGTGTAATTACATTCAATTTTGCCACCACAAAACTACACTATATATTCAAATAAAAAGATGGTGTTGGATTAAATGAGACTGTAACACATGATTTTGATGATAGAAAACATATCATTAATATTTTGAAATGATATTAGTAAATTAATTTATCAAAGAATCAACTAAAAGGTCAATTATGAAGTTTAATAAATGGAAAAAGTGATCAAATGACTAAAATAGATAAAATGAGGAATTAAAATATAATTCAAAAGAGTTTCAAAGTAATTCAAATTAAGTCATACGCAAAAATTATTGTAATCTTTTCTGTAACCTTGTTATGGATGTTTTAATAATTTACGATTCAAAAATTGTATGATCATTTATATGTAAAATATAATGCATAAATCATTAAGAAATTTGTTTTGAAGTTTAAAGAAAGTCTTTTAATCTAAAAACAATATTTAAGAAAATTTTAAAATGATTTTAGCTCAAGTCTTTGTAAAGAAAAAAGAAATTTTAATCTTAGAAAATATTGGAGGGTTAAAAAGTTAAGTTTGGATGATTTGGTATGTTAATAGTTATAGTTTAATACTATAAACAGGTTAAACTATTCATTGATCAAACATTATACAATGGTTGTACTATTCATTAATCGATTGCACTACTCACTGATGGTAAATTTTAGACGTTACTAAAAAAGGATATTTTTCTAACTAGCCAATACTCCTGTTGAAAGGGGTTTGGATAATTGAAGGTAGATGATTGACATTGGTTTGTCAATCTTGGCTTAAAATTATTTATTGTAACAGGTAGTTTGTCTATCTAATTAACAAATATTTGAAATAATTTAGGTATAAATATACTATATTTAAGTTTTGAGAACAACCTTTGATGTTAGAGATTGTGTATGTGCATTACATAATATAAATTAATGAAGTAATTCACACGTTAATACAACACTTAGAAAACGATATTTAAGATGCACAAGAAGGGGGGTTGAATTGT
>JAOSBN010000177.1:20730499-20741662 GCA_027563595.1 Erythroxylum suave
GCTTTTTGCTTCCGTCTGTTTTTTTGCTTCCGTCTGCTTTTTGCTTCCGTCTGCTTTTTGCTTCCGTCTGCTTTTTGTTTCGTCTGCTTTTTCTTTCGTCTGCTTTTTTTTGTTTGTCATCAAAATCTCTTTATACGTGAAGTCAAAATTCTGACTTAACAATTAAGCCTTAGTTTGTCAATGTAAACAAGAGAGAAAGGTTTTAAGTTGTATATAATTATGTAATTATTGTTATTGAAAAAATTATTAGGGTATATATTGTCAGAGTTTCTCTTAACCTGAAATAAGATTTGTAAATAATTCAGACAATACAATATGATTATAAGAGTTTCTTTTTGCATTTGATAAAAAGATATTGTATAAAAGATTTTTCTTCATTTATTAAAAGAAGAAAATAGTAAATTTGTAAGAGAAGTGTAGAGAGTGGATGAACGGTAAAAGTAATTTAACTAAACTATTATAAATAGACTTTGTCTTTTTTATGTACTCTTTTTTATAATTATTATACTTATCTTATGATTATTGTTAATTAAATTATTATAATTATTTATTAAAATAAACAATTCATTTATCCAATTTTAAATGAATTAAAAAGTATACTCAAATAATTCAACTATATATATATATTATTTGCAGACCAACAAATCAATTCATAATAATATAATTTAGTATGTTATCTATAAATATCTTAAATGTCCATCTAATCAATCGCCATAAGAAATATTTAAGTTTCAGGTGATAAATCTAATGCTGAACTAATATGTGAAAAAAAAATCTAACAAATCCTTAGAAGAGAAAGGTATTAAGGGTAAGGGTGTAGAGACTAAGTCCATGTCGTCAACAAACTCTAATTGAAATCTATAACAGCTAAGCTAGTTGATGTAATCAGTTGTAACAAATTAGATTATACAGTTCATTTTCTTAATTTTATTGTTGTAACTATATGCCATTTTATCTCTTATATTCTTATAATCTCTTATATAAATTGTAGTCATTTTTGGTAGTCAATAATACAAGTTTTTACACAAATTTAGTATCATTATATGGTATCAAAGCTTCAAACAATTTAATAAGCTTTCTTTTCGATCCAACTATATCTAGCTCAACAACACCATCGATTGTGCAATTAAATGCACTAAGCTTCAATCTGCTAGGATACATTGATGATACTTTAGCTTCACCACCACAATTTCTTGATAGTGAGAAACAGACCTGTAATCTAGCATACACTCTCTAGTATCGACAAGATCAAAATCTTATTAGTGAAAATTTTGGCAACTGTTGGAAAAGCATTCAACCAATTATCTCCTCTATTGCATTGTCCAAAGAAGCTTGGGAGAGGCTCTTTCATAGCTATGCGAACTCTTCACAGTCTCAAATCATCTCTCTCAAAGCCAAGGTTACTCAAACTTTAAAGGAAACCAAACCATTTGCTAAATTCCTCAATGAAATGCGATATATTGTAGATGAACTAGCTCTTATTCAAAATCCAATAAATGATGAAGATCTTATTGTCCACATCATCACTTAACTTAGGGATGACTACAGTCCTATTGTAGCAACTCTCAAAGTTCGTGAACATTGATAGACAAAGGCTAGGGTTCTCCTCCTACTCTTGTCACAACAAATGTTGCTTAAAAACAAATTGTCAAACTTAACATTTCAACCGATCCACTCAAGGTTACAATTCAATTCTCGTAGGTCCTGTGGAAACTATGGAGGAAATTATCCTCGATAAAATTATAATGGCCATTGGTTATATCGATAAGATTTATTTTGCCGTTTTTGTGGAATTACAGGTCATGACACTCTTGATTGTAGGAAACTTGTCAGATTTCTAAAAGTGAACAACATTCATGTTACTAGTTGTCGGTCTTCCCAGAAACTTCCAAATCTAGTAGCCAACGCTCTCAACTCCATCAATTCTCCAGCTATGTCGCAACAACCTTGGTTATTTGATAGTGGAGCATCATATCATGTGACATCTGCTTTGTAGACTTACTTTGACTATGGGGGCCTAAATGAGATATTTTTGGGTGATAGTAAAGGCATTTCAAGTTCTCTCACTAGTCACACACAAATTCATACACCTTCCAAACCAATTACATTGTCAAATGTCTTGTTAGTTCCAGATTTACAAAAAAGTTTGATTTTCATAGCAAAATAATGTAAATCTAACCAAGTTTCTGTTGAATTTTTCTCATATAATTTTTGTGTGAAGGATCTTCACACGGGACAACCTCTAATGCAAGGAGAGAACAATAATGACGTTTATTGTGCAACTTTTCCATGTCAGCCTCAAGTCAATATCACCACCAAAGCTTCTTTGTCCTCTTGACATCACAAACTTGGTCGTCCTTCTAATAAAGTTCTTAGTTTTGTTCTTAAGCACCACAACTTAGTCTTCACATCCATGTCAATTTTTGATTTTTATTTTCCTTCTTGTTCTATTAATAAAAGTAAAAAACTAACTTTCTCTCGCAATTCTGTAGTCAGTCAAAAGCCTTTAGAACTTATTTATACTGATGTTTGGGGTCCCAAAAAAATTATATTGATGGTTATGAATATCACATGATTTTTGTGGATCATTTTATTAAGTATATTTGGTCCTATGAAAAAAAAATCTGACACCTCTATTTTATTCCCTTAATTTCAACAACTAGTAGGAAGTTATTTTCAAACTAAAATTATTTCATTTTTCTCTAACAATGGAGGGGAGTACCAAAAGCTTATTCCCATTTTTAACTCTTGTGGGATTTCTCATTTCAAAATGTCCCCACACATACCAGAGCATATTGGCACTACCGAATGACATCATCAACACGTTGAGGGGACTAATCTTTCTTTGCTACACTTTGCATCACTTCCCTTACATTTTTGGTCTCATGCTTTTCAAACTGCTATGTATCAATCGTCTTCCTTCCTTAGTGTTGTCTTTCAAGACTCCTTATGAAATGAATTTGTAACGGTTTTCAAATTATCAACATCTTAAACCTTTTTGATGTTTGTGTTTTCCTTGGTTAGGCCCATATAATACCTCTAAACTTCAACCTCAGTCTATTTCTTGCATTTTTCTTGGCTACTCTACTTTGCAATCTGCATATAAATGTTTTGATCCCAACACTAATCGTATAAATTTATCTCGTCACGTCTAGTTTGTCAAACATGTGTTTCGTCTTCAAGTTGACAATAACTCAAATGTATTCTTTGACCGTATTCGAGATGCTTTTCTTGCAGGTTCTAAAGTGGACGGGCTCCCTTTAGTTGTCAATGTTTCCCCTCCAGTGGATAGTCCTCCATTCTTCCCTACAATAACACGAATATCACCAAATATTCCTTTGCCTACTCCTTTTTCACCTCCCATTCCAAATACTACTGTGTCACCTTCCATTATTGACCATCACTTTCCTATACACTCTCCCTCTTCCACATCTAGCTCTATCGTCTCTTCTCCACATATTTCTCCATCACCACCAAATTCATCATCTATCTCCCCATGTCCATCTAGCATACGAAAGCCAAACTCCAAATACTATAATGATAAAATTGTGAGTTTCACCACCAAACACCCACTTCCCCTCCCCTTGAACCTGCTATTGTTACATAAGCAATGAAAGATCCTCTCTGGTGCAAAGCTATGTATGTTGATTTAATGCTTTATTACATAATGGTACTTAGGAATTGGTTCCCAAATCATCTCATGCTCCAATCAGTTGCAAATGGGTCTTTTGTATTAAATAGAAAATTGATGGTTCTATTGACAAGTATGAAGCTCGTCTTATGGCAAAGTATTTTTTCCAACAAGCAGGAAGAGATTATTTTGGAACCTTCAGTCCTGTTACAAAACCTATTACAATACACATTGTTTTATGTCTTACCTTATCTCAAAATTGCCCTTTACGCCAATTGGATGTAAACAATGCATTTGTATGGCATGTTGCACGAAGATGTCTACATGATGTATCCTCCTGGTTATGTTCACCCTCAGTATTCAAATCACATATGCAAGCTTCGTAAAGCCTTATATGGTCTTAAATAGGCTCCTTGGGCCTTGTACAATTAACTCTAACATTTTCTACTTGCCTTTGGCTTTTGCAAATCACTTGTTGATGCACCATTATTTATTTATGGCTGCAATGGCATCACGCTTTATTCTTTTATTTATGTTGATGATATTTTCCTTATGGGTAATATTTCTAAACTTCTTGATGGCTTTGTTCGCAAGCTAGGCAATTTGTTTTCAATTAAAGATCTGGGTTCCTCGCATCATTTTTTGGGCATTAAGGTTATTTTAACTCCATCGGGTTTATTTCTTTCTCAACATTTACATATTGTTAATTTACTTGATCGATTTAACATGGCTGGTGTTAAGGAAGTTGCCACCCCTATGAGTTTTTCTGAAACTTATTCTCTTGTTGATGGTTCTTCCCAGGTTGAGGCCACTTACTATCGTCGCATTGTTGGATCTTTACAATATCTTACCATTACTAGCCTTAATGTTTCTTACTGTCAACAAATTGTCTAAGTTTATGCATGCTCCAACTCAATGGCATCTACAATCGTTAAAACATGTACTCAGATATTTAAATGGTTTAAGTTATCATAGTTTAGTTTGTCAAAAGTCTGTTTCCTGGTCATCTACAAAGGCTGAGTATAAGGCTCTCAAAAATGCAGCAAGAGAAGTTACTTGGGTTTAAAATCTCTTCATAAATTAGGTGCTTCTCTTCCAAAACCACCGAGCTTATTTTATGACAATGCAAGAGCAACATATTTGTGTGCTAATCTAGTCTATCACTCACGAATGAAACACTTAGCACTTGACTACCATTTTGTTCAAGAATAAGTCTCCAATGGCTCCTACGTGTACTTCACATTAGCTCGAGTGACCAATTAGTAGATATGCTTACGAAAGCTATTAGTCTTAGTCAATTTCTTCATTTTTGTTCCAAGATTGGAGTCTCCAATGGATCTTCCATCTTACGGGGGCATGTAGAGACTAAATCCATGCCATCAACAAACTCTGATTCAAATCTATAACAACTAAGCTAGTTGTTATTGTAATAACCTAGACCACTCGTCTACAGATATTGTTCGTTTTGAGTTGCACATCAGCATAATACCCTCACGATTTTTCTCTTCCCCCATCCGAGAAAATACGTCCATGGGAAAGAGGTATCCATACCCTTATAAGTTATACTTTGTTCTCCTCTCCAATCGATGCGGAATTCTCACAATCCACCCCCTTAGGACCCAGCGTCCTTGTTGGCACAACGAGTCGGGAACAGGCTCTGATACCATTTATAATAGCCCAGACCACTCATCCACAGATATTATCCACTGGCCCAAGACCCTCACAGTTTTGTTTTTCCTGCCCCCGGGAAAACGTGTCTATGAGAAAGAGGCATCCATACTCTTATAAGACGTACTTCGTTCTTCTCTCCAATCAATGTGAGATTCTCACAATTGTAATCAGTTGTAACAACTTAGATTATACAATTCGTTTTCTCAATCTTACTGTTTTAACCATATGCTATTTTATTTGTTATATTCTTGTAATCTCTTCTATAAATTGTAATCACTTTGGCAGTCAATGATACAAGTTTTTACGCAAATTCAATATCATTATAAAGGAAAGGCAACGGTTACATGGTATTCTAAGTTGATGGTCATAATCGCTATGTAATTGAATGCTTACAAGGTAGAAGCTCTAGCGTAGACTGGTTTAAGATTGTCTGATTTAATGCTTTATTTTCACGACTATCATTCATCCTCTAGCTAGCAGTTAAAAACAAACTGAACACCACAAATCACGTTACCTTCTTAGAGCTTAATAAAATTTGTCCAATGTGCTAGACACACTATGAAACAAGAAACCATTTCTTCTTTGAATGCTCTTTCAACAAGGATATATAGATCTATATCAACACGAAATGTCAATGACGTAATTTGGGTGAATCACTTCCCGACATTTTTTTTATGTCTATTAACTCAGAATGCGTTCATGGGAGTAGATCAGTCAATCTACTGCATTGCTCTAGCCCTCTATGTCTGTAGCTTATGGCATGAAAGAAATCTCAGATGGTTCGCCAACACAAGTTCTTCCAAAGAAACATTGAAATCTACAATCCTCAAGTTGACTCACAATGACAGCTCAAATATCCCAGCATCTCTATATCCCCTCTTAAACATTCTAACCTTTTGTTCTTAGTATTTACCTTGTATTCCAAGGCTGTCAAGGGTACTCCCCCTATAGATTTATTCTTTTTTGTAAAACTCTTACCTCTTATTTATTAATTTCGTTTCCTTTTTTTGTTAAAATAAAGGACGGGTGACTATGATTACCAGCCACCCTTCACTTCCTATTCATCGAAGCCATTTGTTGATGGCCATGGACGCTTTAGTAGTATTTTTCAGAGGGCCTTTGAAATCGTTTTGGGGCTAGTCTACACGCAACACTCGATTCACTCTTGTTCGCAAAAGGACCACGTAGGCGAGCTTCCCTGATGGAGCCAACTAGCATACATGTACATAATGGAAGTTTCAAAAAGTGGCTAACGTTATTTATTGGTTTGGTTGAGCCTCCCCGTCGTGAGTAATGTACTTAGTCCACCCATGATAGGAATTAGGAAAGTCCACGGATAAAATTTTAACAAAAAATGTTGTTCTTTAATTTATAAATAAAGCAAAATTTCTAATAGAGGAAAATCGACGAACATTTTTAATTTGTTGAGAAATGACTAAATAGTTTGACCCTACATTCACTAGGAAATTTGGTTCTTTAGTTTTAAATTTTAATTAACGTGTTTTGCTCCTGGTACTAAAATAGAACCATCTGAATAATTTAAACTTTCAGTATTAGTTAGCTGCATTTACATATAGTTGGTGGTAACACAGATACACGAACACTCTTTCTTTATGCAATATCTTTCCTAAACTATAATATATACATGGTAAATTGTCCAATTATTATTTAAGTTTGTATGTTATAAATTACGTCACAGGTGAAATAAAGTCAAAGAATTTGATAAATGATTGAAAAAAATTATTATGATTTATCAAAAAATTTAAATTTAAATTAAAAATTAATTGATTTATTTTATTTTATAAAAATTAATTAATTACATTTAAAATAATAAAATTATTAAAATAAATTGAGTAAAAAAATAAAACTAAATTAAAAATTAAAAATTATAATTATATCAGTTCACTCTTCTAATACGAAGAAACACCTTGGTCTCCTAATACGAACAAAAATATACACACACTGAAGACAAAACGAGAGAGAGAAATATAAGTTCAACTTCAAAGCCGGCATAGCTGACCACCGACCCGCCTTGAAAACCCTAACGTGACAACTAAACCTAAGGCTTTATATTAAGTCAATTCCCTTGCGTGTTGAAAACCTCTCTTTGTTCCTTCTTCTTCTTCTTCTTCTTCTTCTGTAGTTCACTTTGTCTCAACACCACGTCCATCTCTTCTGTCAATTTCTGCGTGTTTCTCTAAATCATATCAATATCTTAATGGGAAATACAGTGTCCCCATTCTGCAGGCCAAGTTCCAGGTCATCGGTGAAAGTTATCTTCTGGGAAGGAACTACAAGATTGTTGACCGGTAAACATGTCGCCGGCGGGATCATGTTTGAGAACCCAGAGATGATGGTTTGTCATGCAGATTCTTTTTTCATCGGCCACCCTGTGCCATCTCTGGCAATTGACGACGAGCTTATGCCTGGCCAAACCTACTTTGTTCTTCCTATTGATCGCTTTGCATGTAAAGTTCTATCAGTTTCTTCCATTGCAGTTCTAAGTCCTAGCCCTAAACCTCGCCCTTTAAATTTCAGTGAGTGTGCTCCTTTCCAGTACATAAAAGGTGAGAATGGTAGGGTTGCAATAAAGGTCGCACCGGAATTCTTGACAAGCCTTATATATAGAGGTAAGGAAGAAACTGCAGGGTCAAACAACCCTAGTCGTTGTTCTCTCTGTAGCACGCCGGAGTTGAAGAAGCACTACGACCTCTTGGTTAGGCCCAAAGATCAAACATGGTCGCCGAAACTTGAGACCATCTCCGAGCACAAGACTAGGCAAATACAATGCCGTTTTACAAAGGGACAAATAGCTAGATTTTAGTTGATTCATTTGATTGGAGAAACTATATATAACTGATTATGGGCACACAGATTATATATAAATTGTTGTAGAGGGAAGATGTGGATAATATTAATACGTATACAAGGATTAATTATTGAATTAAGCTAGAGATACACTTGTATAAATTTTGATTTATTAACTTATGTGTCAAGTTTTAAAATGCATCACCCCTTCCCATGAATTTAGACATGTATATGCTGCAAGCGTTATCGGTTTATGTAAGATTCTGCAGTTGTACGATCTTTGTTTGGCTTCTCAATTGCCTAGGATATGTTTTGATTGTAACAAACATATAACTTAGACGCTTTTGATACTTTTTAATTTGTGCTTTTAGCAACTAATCATCTCACTCAATGGATGTATGTGGTTGTCACTGTACAGTAGAATTTTTCTTTCCAAAGCTTCTTGTTTGAGGAAATTCTTTCCTACAAGTTTTGAGTACCTTTTGCTTGTTTTCAAGTTACTTGGGATCCAGATGATCTTTTTGCAAATCTTCTTTGGTTTCTTCTAATTCAGTGAATTTTGTTTGGATTTAGATTGTTGTGTTGTGTTGCATATTTATGTTTTGCCTACCTATCCATTCCAAACGCAGAACAGGGGGAGCTCGATAATATTTATAGATTACTCTTTCCACATTATAATTGGTTCTCTAGTTTCCTGCATTTTATCTGGAACCAAAAAAGGATCATTTTAATATTTATTTGTTCTACTCTTAAATAACAAAGGAATCAAAATGGAAAAGAAACAATGGGAGAGAGAGATATTGGCTTGAGTCCACCTGGGTCTATCTCGCTTTTCTTTCTCTGGAACTGTCTCCAATTTTTGCTTTTTGGGTTGTTCTTCATTTTCCTAGGTAGCATCTCAGAGACATTCTTTTGCTTCATTAACTTTCCTTGAATTTTTTTTTTTCATTTGATCGCTTGTGTGTCAATTCATCTGGAGCCTACTAGCTATTTGAGATATTGCCATTATCGTAAATATATACTTTTACTGTTGACTAATTCAAGTTTTTACTTTTTCCACTTTCTTATCACGTGTTCCACATTTTTTTTCTTTCTGTTACTACAACGGGGAAAATATTTTATTTATTTCATCAATAAAAGTATGAGCTACGTGCTTCCTACTTGTAAGGACCTAATGCCTATATATTAATTATCGTAGGGTTGAAGTATATTTTTTTCTACCATTCTATCGGATCTTATCTTATAGAATAGGGCTGATTCTAATCCGCCCTTATTTATCTACGTTTATCTACAACGCGAAATTGGAATTCTTTACATTTTTTTTTGCAATCATTGATTAAGAAGTAAGAAGTCAAGTTTCATTCAAATTAATCACTTTGACTAACTTGACTAACAGTTTTTATATAAATTATAAGTAAAAAGGCAGTAGGAACTAAAATGAACAATGCAGTAGCAATAAATGCGAGAATATTTACTTCTCTAATCTTATCACTATAAGAAAAATCGCAAATAGGGACGATAATTAGGGACGAATTTTTATCCGTCCCTAATTAGGGACAGAATTTGCTACCGAAATAGATTAAAAAAAACAAACCGTCCCTAAATCCGTCCCAACAGTTCGCTACATCTACACCGACCAAACTTTTCGTCCCTAAATCAGTTGCAAAGTTTGGAGCCAAAACCCGCGAAATAAAGTTCATAAGAATCTGTCCTTAATTCCGGACCAAATATTCGAAAGAAGAAAAACGGTCCCCAAATCAGTTACTAATTTGCGACTGTTTTTTGGAAAGACAGTTTGACACGAAATTTGAGACGGATTTTCACCTTGGGACGGATTATTAAGGACGGAATTTTTCCGTCTCAAATATCGGACAAAATTTGGATCCAAGTTCTGGGGAATATTTTTCCGTCCCTAAAATCGTAACAAAGATGTTGGATCCAACTTGCCGTTTCTAAATTCGTTCCTAAATCGGTCCAAATTTTCGTCTATAAATCGGTCCCTATTTTGGTACCTGAATCAGTCCCAATTTTTGTCCCTTTGATTTCCCCACTTCTCCAGCAAGTGAAACGATGTGTTTTTCATTGAGTTCTTTATTTATCCCAAAAGGTCGAGAATCAAAGCCCTTTATTTATCTCCAGCAAGTGAAATGATGCATCTTCTTCAAAAAGGTTGTAAAAATCTTGAGATTTTCTCTTAAAGGTGGAGTTGCTTAGTTTTAATTCATGAAACTAGCTATCACAGTGTTTGAAGTTATTGAAAGGTTGGCATCACAAGCTCATTAAGGTAATTTCTTTTTCAAATTAGATGTTCCCCTCTAATAATTATCACATCTTTATATTTTGAGTTTAACAATGGCAAATTATGGTGATTTATGGTTTGGGTTTTGTGTGGTTGATGAACATTTGGTTATTTATTGCTCTCAATTAGTAATAATTGGTGTTATAATTTCGGAATTTAAGGATTTAGGGTTTTAATTTTGGTTTTGGGTGTTGATTTGTGATGAAGTGCATTTTCTCCTTTTATTAGTAAATAAAATCGAAATTTTAATTTTTCATTGCATGCATGCTTCCTCAATTGAGTAATCAATTCTAATTTATGCAATATGTTGATCCACATTTGTATTATATATATTAAATGCAATTAATTATATGAAATTAAGTTTGGTTGTAGGAAGAATGTTGAGAGAGCAAAGAAAGTGGATGTATAATAGAAATATTCTTGAACATAGAGGCCCTACTCAAGAATTTATAGCTGGTGTTGAAGAGTTTATTAAGTTTGCAATTGATCAAGATCAGTTGTATAAGGACGGTGAGAAAATTAGGTGCCCTTGCATCAAATGTAAAAATACACGATATCATGACTCAGATAAAGTGGCGGTTCATTTGCTTCGACAGGGTTTCAAAGAGGGCTACTGGAATTGGACTTGTCATGCTGAGCTTAAATGGGCAATAAATGAACAACAAAATACAGTTCAACAGTCAGAAGAACAAATGGCACATTGGGGTGATTATGAGCATATGCGATGGGAGCAAAGGATGGTATTTGATTTTTC
>JAOSBN010000177.1:20741762-20755275 GCA_027563595.1 Erythroxylum suave
ATATTTATAAGTTTCTCTATTTTTTCTTAGAAAATAAAAATAAATTTGAAAATGTATTGAAAATAAAAGAAAAATCCATCCCTAAATCAGTTCCGAACAAAGGAATTCTGTCCCTAAATCCGTCCCCAAATGTGCTGAAACAAACCAATTTCAATACCAAAATCCGTCCCCAAATTCCCGTCCCCAAATCTGTCCCTAATTTAGCCTCTAATTTCGTCGCATATTCTGTTTGAAATGTTGTCTGCTGAACAGATATTTCCGTCCCGAACTTGTTCTTGACTGTACAGAATTTTCTGTCTCAAAATCCGTTGGAAACTGCATTCCGTACCAATATAAGGACGGAAATTTTCGTCCCACAACAAATACAATAATTCGATTGGGACCGATATTGCGAATAGTATTTGGGTTGGATTTTGCGGTTCCTATGCTTTTGGGATGGATTATTTTCCGTCCCTAAGATTTGCGACCAACCAAATACCGACGGATAATTTTCGATCCGAAAATCCGTCCCTATTTGGGTTTGAAACCGAAATTGGGATGAATTTGGAACTTTTTTCCGTTCCTAAATGCTGTTTTTCTTGTAGTGTATCCTTTCATTTTTCTTTACTTCGCAATAACTTGGGATTGAATCCCATAGAGATGATAATGTCTAAAAGTTCAATGGGATGAATTCCATGGTGACGATGTCAAATTGGATCAATATTATGAATAACAATATCTTGGGCCTAATGTCGATATATTCATTACCGTAGGGTTGAAGTTTCTAGAGAGAGTGAATAATAAAAGACATTTTTATTTCTCCACTATTAATCTTTTTTCTTTCTACACTTGGTTTCAGAGCTAGGGCATTGTACTATATGAGAAAGAAAGACATCGAGAGCGAGAAAAAAGTGTAAGAGAGTATGAAGCGATAGAAGAATGAAAACGAGAGTGAAATGATAGCTAACAATGTTATCTCAAGTGCTCCCAATATTCCTATTTTAAATGGAATTAGTTACCAATTTTAGTCTATGTAAATGTGGACATTATTCAAGTCATAGAGTTGTGAGATTTGTTAGTGACTGTGAAATTGTAGATTTTGTGTTGAGATTTTGTGAACTTAAAAATGAAGTCAACTAATATAATTCAAGATTTCTTTGTAAAAATCTCTACCCTTATAAATCAACTTGGTGAAGATTTCATAGAACAAAATGTTGTTAAAAGGATTTTGAGGAGTCTTCCACCTAAGTTCGATCTTGTTGTTGCCGCTATTAAAGAATCCAAAGATTTATCTAATTATTCCTTAGTTGAGTTAATGGGTTCTCTTGAGTCACATGAAGGTTAGTTAAATAGATCAATTGGAGGTTCTATGGAGCAAGTTTCTGGTTCTAAGGAACAAGTTTCTTAGGCAAAGGTTGATATAAAAAAATTTGAAGGTATAGGAAAAGGTGGATATGGTAATGGAAGGGGACATAGGCATCACCTTTTTGGTTATAGCCAAAGATGTGGTTATTCAAATGGTGAGGAAAAAAATCAGGTTAATGTAGATTCTTTTCCTATATGCTCTTATTGTGGTAAAGCTAATCACTTGAAGAGAAATTGCTAGCATAAAAGTAAATCTAATTATGGAAAAAAGTAGTTCAATGCTATAGTTGCAAAAGATTTAGTCATATAGCTAACAATTGTGAAGGAAAAGATCAAGCTAATTTACCTAGGGAAAAAGATGATGGGTCAAATAATTTATTTTTAGCTTATTTAGTTGCTAATGTTGCTATATCATTTGAAGTGTGGTGTTTAGATAGTGGTTACAATAATCACATGAGCAGGAACTAAAGTTTTTTTTGTGTGTGGAAATTGATGAAACAAGGAAACCTAAAGTGACCTTGGGAAACAACAATTATGTTCAATTGTAAGGTATTGAAAAAATTGTTGTAAGTTGTAAAATTGGTAGGACACTCGCCCATGATGTTATGAATATTCTAAATTGAGTAACAACCGTTTGAGAAGGAATCTAAATGTTTAATAGTGAAATTTTGGATTGATCATGGTAGAGAATTTACATCCAAAGAGTTTGAATTATTTTATAGCCCTTTAGATATCTAGAGGCATTTAACAGTAAGCTATATACCACAATAAAACAATATGGCAGAATGAAAGAATAGAACAATTATTGAAGTAACTAAAAGCATTTGAATTATAAGCCTCTTCCACTAAGTTTATGGACAGAAGTAGTGGCTACTACTGTATATGTTATTAATCAATCACCAACATGTGTTGTTGAAGGAAGAACTCCCTTATGGTATAGGAGAAGGCCCAATGTTAATCATTTATGTGTCTTCAATTCTATCAGCTATGCTCATGTACCATCAGAATAAAGAAGGAAGCTTGATGTAAAAAGTATCAAGTGAGTTTTTATCGATTATAGCAAGGAGAAAAAGATCTATTGACTTTTCAATCCTGTTACTGAAAAATTAATTATTAGTTGTGATGTCATCTTCAATGAGGAAGATGTTTGGAATTGGTTACCAAATGAAGCCGAAAATACTACTAGAAGTATTATAGAATCTAATTTTGAGTCTTTTGATTTGAATTCTTCTTTGGATGCAGATAAAATCAATACACTTATGCAACATACAGAAGATTCTAATTCGGATTCTCTTAAAAAAAGTAAGAATGGGTTAGAGTAATGAAAGAAGAATCAACAACTATTAAAAAACAAAATCAAACATAGACTTTGATTGATTTTCCTAATGGGAAAGATTATTGGACTTAAATAGATTTCAAGTCCAAGTTCAATCCAAATGGTTCACTGAATAAGAACAAAGCCTGTTTGGTCGTGAAAGGGTATGCCTAAATTCCAGGTCCTGATTTTTTTCTAAAACTTTTGCTCTTGTTGCTCATTTGGATACAATTTGATTATTTCTAGTTGTGGCTGCACAAAATAGTAGGCCTATATATCAACCAGATGTAAAGTTAGCCTTGTATAATGGTGACCTTGCGAAGGAATTATATGTTGAGCTACCAAAAGACTTTGAAGTAAAGGATCAAAACATAAGGCTTACAAATTGCATAAAGTACTCTATGGGCTCAAACAAGCATCATGAGCTTGGTACACTAAAATTGATTCCTATTATCTCACAAACGATTTTCTAAGGAGTGCTAATGAGCCTACATTGTATGTCAAGAGTTATGGTGATTGTTTTGCAAGCTTTACAATTTATAGCTTCAAAATACCGAAGTGCACGGTTCGTGATTTGTAGTATGCAAAGGGTCGACCCCACTAGGAGGGAGAACTAATATAATCCTTGGTTATCTAAGGTAAAGGAAACTAATAAAATAAAAATAAAATTGCATAAAAAAGTAAACACAAGAAAGTGATTATTAAGAAATTAATTCGCAAGTTTAACACAAAAAGAAATTCAAATCAAGCAACACAAACGTCATAATGGCAATTAACTAAGAAGAGTTACTAAATTATGAGAGAGGAGATTTTCCCTATCATCAATACTAATTTATTCATTTATGCATTATTGTGGTGTCGGTTCTAAACTATCAAAGGGGGATTAATATCTCTTGAGTTATAATCGTGAGCCTAATTAATAAGTCTTAATTGGTTTATGTACCAAATGGGTAATCTCTTAATTACCAACAGTCCTAAACCTAATTAGTTTTTAATCTCTCTAATCAACAATTGGGTCTCACACGAGATCTCTCTCTATATAATAACATACTAGATTGATTGTCTATTGGATCACCTAGCTCTCATTAACCCGACCCAATCATTTTGCAATTTACTCATCCTTTTGATTTGTTATCGACACATGGAGCTACAACAATCAATCATAACACCCAATCAAAATGACAAAAAATAACTAGATTAACATTAACAAAAGGTAAAATATCGAAAGAAAGTTAGTAACATCTTAATCAAACCTAAATCCATAAACATATTTGTATTCATCTTAATATCTAAGAAAATGAAAACAAAGACGAAAGAAATACACATGGAATGTGGATTGGGATGCCTTGGTGGAAAGCAGCAGCTATGAAGACCCGCTTCTTTCTCCTCTTTTCCTCTTTCTCTCTCTAGTTCTTCTCTCCTCTTAGAGTGTTTCCCAAAATGGAATATTTCAGGCTCCCTTAGGGTTCCATCACAATGCCTTTTATGCTCTTTTGTATTTAGGGCAACCTTAGGGCTTTTACTGGGTTCGAAAAGTCTAAAAAGTCCCTAAAAACTCAAGTCAGGATGTCTGTTCGTGTTTCCATCACTTAAGCCACAGTTGTGGCCTTTAATGCCACGATCGTGGCTTAGAGTTTTAGATTTTATCATGATTGTGGCCTTAGGCCTAGCTCTGAGCTTTCTTTGAATCTTCTCTATTCTTCTATATTTGCCTTGAAACACTAGCAAACATGTCAAGATACCTCAAAAGAATTTAAACCTCAAACGTGTGGTCTAACCTATAAAACACAAATATTTAACTAATTAATATAATTCTAACCTAAACATGCACTAAACAACCAAATTAATAACTAAACACACATCAAACTACCCACTAAAACATGATTTATTCTACAATTATCAATTTTAATCCCTGACAACGGTGCCAAAAACTTGTTGATTGTTTTACAAGCTTTATTATTTATAGTCCTCAAATACCGTAAGTGCACGGGCCGTGAAATGTAGTAAGTGAAGGGTTGATCCCAGAAGGAGGTGTAAATTAATCTAATCTTATGTTATCTAAGGCTAAGAAAACTAATACAATGAAAATAAAATTGAAAAGAAATAACATAAGAAATTGATTAGTAGGAATTTAATTCGGTAATTTGACAAAAAAAGGAATTGATATTGAGCAACACACATGTCATAATGTAAATTAATCAAGGAGAGTTATCACATGATGAGAGAGGGATTTACCATATCATTAGTTCTAATCTAGTCATTTATATGTCATCATGGTGTGGTTCTAAACTATCGTAGGATGGATTACTCTTTCTCTAGTTAAAATCATTAAACCCTAATTAAATTATAGAATTTGCAATCTCTCAATTAACAAAAAACCCACAACTTTAATTAGATCGTAAACCCTCTAATAAAATACCAGATCTCACACGAGATTTCTCTCTGCACAATAACCAATCCGATTAATCATGTGGTCTATTAAATCGCTTAACTCTCATTAGTCCAACATAATTATTTCTTCTAGCTCACCCTCTCATTTTATTACTGAAATATGAAAATACCACAATTAATCACAACACCTAATCACAATAACAAAAAATAACTATATTAGCATTTAATCAATATATAGGTGGGATCTCTCTTTTCCAAAAGAAGTATACTACAAATTTACTAAAGAGGTTTGGTATGGTGAACTGCAAGGCTATCAAAACTCCCTTTAATGCCATTGATAAATTCATTTTAAAAGATGGAGTTGAGAAGGCGAATGAGAAGTATTTCAAAAGCTTAGTGGGTGGTTTGATGTATCTCAAACATTCTCGACCTAAACTAATGTTTGCAATAAGTTTGATTTCTCATTATACGCATAGTCCAAGCAAACATCATTTTGGGGCTACTAAAAGAATGTTAAGATATATTCAAGGTATAATAAGTTATGGGATCAGGTATGTGAAAAATGAAATTAAGGATCTTGTACCTTATACTGATAGTGATTAGGTTGGTTTAGTCAATGATAGGAAAGGCACAACTAGATTTGTGTTTTGCTATAGTGGAGGAGCAATTTCGTAGGTATCAAAGATACAATAGGTGACTGCTTTGCCCAGTACATAAACTGAATATATATTTGTGAAAGCAATGTGGTTAAGAAGAATTATGCAATATATGAAATAAAAATAAGTGCAGCCAATAAAGATTTATTGTGATAATAAATCCATAATTAATCTTTCAAAAAATCTTGTACACTAAGGTAGAACCAAGCAAATTGAAATTCAGTATCATTACATTAGAGAATTAGTTACCAAAGGAGATGTTGAATTACTATATTGCAGAATTGATGAGCAACCTATAGTTATGATGACAAAAGCTTTAATAGAGAACAAAGTACAAAAATTTTGCAACATAATTGGAATTCTCTTTTGCTTGAATTAAAGGGTAGAATGTTGACTAATTCAAGACTTTACTTTTTCCACTTTCTTTCTTTCTATTGCTATTTTTAGGGATAATTTTTTTCCAATAGTAAAAGTATAGGCTACATGCTTCCTACTTGTAAGGACCTAATGCCTATATATTCATTATCATTGGGTTAAAGTTTCTAAAGAGAGTGGATAATAAAAGACATTTTTTATTTCTCCACTATTCATCTTCTTTTCTCTTTCTACATCCACTGTGTAGATTCCAAGTTACTACTTCATATGTGAAGTTGCTTTTTTTGTTTCTATTTGTGTTTTTATTTTCTCTCTCTTTCTGTGCAATTATTTTGAGATTGATAGAATTGAACTCTATAACCCCACTTGAGTCTCGACTTTGGAGTGTTTACGATAAAGGAATAACCCTCGAGGTTGATCTAAGAGTTGATAGTGCTTCACTTGGATTCATGACATTCATTAAAAAAATCTTTTTTCTTAGACTTTGTCTAGTTGTTTAACCTCTCTCTCTCTAATTGTTAGCCCTTAGTTAGTCGTTGTGTCTTCCTACTTGACTTTTCATCTCAAGTTTAAGGAAAAAGTTTTGCTAAAAAGGTCTTTTTGATCCTAAGGTTTTCATCAATCGATAAATTTAATCTTAAGGTTTTAGAGAGTACAGATAAAACCCTAACATTTAGAAAGTGTTTAATATAAACCTAAAATAATGAAAAAACTTAGAAATATATGACGTCAGTTTTCTTCCAAATCAACGATGATATGAAAATTTTTAATATTAGTTTATTTCTTCTATGGATCGCTTTTTTAAGATAAAAATTTAAAAATTTTACTAATTTTTTACCTGTGAGACCACTGTATTTTATTAATTATTAGGTTAATACATAACCAAACGAACGACCCAGATCACAAACCGTTGCCGCCTCTTGCATCCCTATATTTAGCGTCACCCATACACTGTCAACACATGAAACCAGCCCCCAACCAACTCACCAAGTTGCTAGCTCTCAGTTATGCCTCCATCTCTAGTTGTCACTAGCCTACAATTTTAGGTACTCGATGCCATAGTTGATGCGTATAACCATGAGCCATTATGCTGCTAGGCACGTCTTCTTGGTGACTCCCACGTCTCCTGCTCCATGCTACCATTGTATTCCTAAATCATATTGACTAGAAATTGTAGCCACCTCTCACTTAAATCACAGGCGAGTGGGAGAACGATCGTCAACGAGGACCTCAAAACCTCCGAACAACACACCTACATGATAGCTTCTTCCATCTCATAAAGCTTTTTTTTTGAAAAGTTAAAAAATATAGAAATAAATAAGAAGGAAAGTGTCTCCTATTTAGTACAAGCTATAAAGAACATTCTTCATCCTTATAAGTGATCAAAATGATAGTGAAGCAATTGAAAGGCTACAACAATTAAAAACAATGTCGGTTGATAATCGACTAATGAAAGTCTAAAGATTTTTAGGGTAAATCGTTAACACTCATCCAGATGCTATTCGAGAAGCTTCCTAATTAGGTTAGGTCTCCCTTATCGCATTGTAGCTACGCTTTCAATCCATCATCTACCACTTGAAAATGGTAAGGGATTTGTCTTGCATTGTTTCTTCTTTTTATTCCTGAATGTTAACGTCTCTATTTAGGGCTCCAAAATGGAACGTCTCACCTACTGGTCAAATCCAACTCCTTTTTTCCATACATGTGACCTAAGTAGCAGAGTCTTGATTGGTTGAGCTTGAAGGTAAGATCTTGCCCAATCCTCTTTCTTTAATAAAGTCGGCTTCCATATTAGGAACATTTACTAACTGTATTTTTATTTCCTATCTCCGATGAGGTTGCTACCTACTTCCTCGATGAGGGTGCACTTTCTTCCTTACAACCATTCATAGGGTCAGTCTTCAATTAGCTAGAAGGTGGATCTGTAATAGCCTCAGTGGGATCTACGATAATCAGATACTGTCTTCCATCCTTTATAAAGATCCTCTGCTTAATATTTAGACATTGATCTACCATGACAAAGCTAGATTAGGGCATATAACTTCATTCCTCGTTGAACAAATTATTTGCTCTCTAATTTCATAAATTAGAGAGTTGATGATTTCCTCCCTTGTGCGTGTTTTGTTATGAAATCTCCTATAATTTCTCTCTTGCTAAATATCCTTAATGGAGGAGGCGAAGGAAAAGATATATAAATGCTCATTATAATTAGGAGAATGGGTCATCCTCATAAGCCATTCCATGGCCTCTGTGAAGTATTTACCTAAAGTAGACATGAAGTTTAAAGCCTTTATCCGCCCTTAAATGATTTGTGAAAAGGGACATTCAAAGAAGAGATGGTTCCTTGTTTTTGTTTCTAGCTCACATAGTACATAATCAGAATTAAAGGCCAAGAAGTGTAGTTTGTCTATGCTACTTAGTCTGTTCAGTACTGTGAGCCATAACAGGATAGAGGAACTAGGCATGATTGACTTGTGCTAGACCATAGGGAACCAATCTTGCCTTTGGTTGTTGCAGTTTTGACACTTCTTAAATTTAGAAATGTTGAAAGAGTTAGGAGGCTGATGGAGACAATAGAAAGTATCCTTTCCTTGTTGACTTGGTTAGTTGGCCCCCATATTTAGAGCGAAACATCAGACATGGGATCATAAAGCTTGAGCACAAAGGAAGGCTTAGAATTTAGAGATTTGAAAGAAGAATCCTTCAGAAGCAAAGGCGGGCTTCGCTGCAACGAAGTTATGTGAGTAAACCTCACTAACCCTTTGGGTCAATTTCGCTGCGGCAAAGTTGACACAAGAAGAGCAGAATTTCCTTCGGGTGAATTACGCCGTGGCGACTCTTGGCTTCGCCGTGGGGAAAACCCCTGTGCCAGAACCCATGACCCATGCTACTTATCTTACTAAATATACAAATTTAAAATCCTTCAGCGACATTCATCATTTCAACCTAACAACAAAAATTGATAAGAACCCAACCACAAACAATTTCTCAAAATCTTAATCTCATTTCCATAATCGAATACTTTGTTAAAACATTAAAAAATCATAGATAAAACCAAACATATATTTCATTAATATCAAAAGTAAGAGTTTTATAATGCTTTAGTGGGCATTTCGAGCCCCCTTACATCATAATCCAAAATGCAAAGTTTACAAAAACTAGAATCGCTCAAAATGTGACTAAAGGATTATTTTACATAATCTAACTTCAAAAAAACAAAACGTGCAAACTGAAGTGATGCCTTGACTCTTGATTCGATCACTGGATATCTTGTTCATCGCTTGAAGATGTGAAGGAAGGGTTGAGCTTAAAGCTCGTGAGTAACAGTCTTATAACTGATAATAAGCAAAAACCATTGAAAACTCTCATAATCATAGCAAATTCTCATGAAAATCCATAAAACATATATTTCTCAAATTCTTAACTTGTCAAACCAATTCACAACTCATATAAGTCAAGCATTCATCAAACTTGTCAACACATGTAAACACATAAGCACATCATCATGGTTTAGGTAAGTCCATGAACATGACGAACTACTCCATTCCACATAATGGTCTAATGTGATCATAAACTTGAGGGAATCCATGAAGGAGCTCCGTGCCACTAGCGAGCAGGCAGGAGAAGTTTTTAACTTTGTCAATGTGCATGTGACATTCTTGAATGGATTACACCAAACCCACATAACATGTAATTCATGATTTGTAAACCAATTGCCCAAATAGCACATTTTGAAAAACTTGTTTTTCATGGGCATGCATTATTTCAATACAATTACATCATCATTTCACACTTCATCAACCAAAATCCCATACCAATCATATAACCATTTCTCAAATCATCCAAAAGCCACAAATACAACAATTATGGAGTAATTTGAAATCATTCCCATATCACTCAAAATTCATTCACAAAATTCATATACAAAAACATATGGCACATTCTCAAACCATTTTAAAGAACAATAAATGCACATTTCCAAGGTAGTTAGAAATCATTTAATTCCATTTGTTTGAAAGAAAATTTAATAGATTATTGACTCAACTATAAAAATGTCACCCACCTTAATTTCCTTGCTTGAAAACTTAGTCAAAGATGTTCCTCCTCTAGCTCCTCTTGCCTCTCTTGCCTCCCTTCAACATTGACAAAATTTCATTCAAAATGCATTCAAAATGGAAAACCCAAAGAAACCTATGCATGAAATTGATCCTAGAATACTTATACCCATGCATTTCCTAAGCTTCATGAATCAAAACCCTTCCATAAATCCAAACCTTCACTCTTGGAATAAACCAAAATGTCATCAATAAACACTATGACAAACTGATCCAGATACTCCCTAAAGACCCTATTCATAAGATCCATGAAAGCGGCTAGAGCATTGATCAAACTAAATGGCATGACTAGGAACTCGTAATGCCTATAACGAGTCCTAAAGATTCCTTAATTCGGAGCTAATAATAGCCCGACCGGAGATCAATCTTGGAAAAGACCCTTGCTCCCTGCAGTTGGTCAAACAAATCGTAAATCCGGGGCAGAGGATACTTGTTCTTAACAGTCACTTTGATGAGTCTCCAGTAATCGATGCATATACGCCATGTCCCATCCTTCTTCCAAATAAATAGAACTGACGCTCCCCATGGTGATGAACTTGGCCTTATGTATGCCTTCTCTAACAGTTACTCAAATTGTTCTTTAAGCTCCTTCAATTCTACTAGAGCTATTCTATACGTTGGTATAGAAATGGGTGTTGTTTCGGGAATCAAGTCAATGGCAAACTTGATTTCCCTCACCGGCGGCAAACCAAGTAAATCCTTTGAAAACACATCTGGAAACTCCCTCACTACTGGAAAATCCTTTAACCTCCCTTCATTTCCTTTAGTGTCTATGACGTATGCCAAGAAGGCTTCACACCTTTTTTCCATCATCCTGTCAGCTATCAAAGCCGAAATAATTCTTGGCAATGGTATTCTCTTGTCTCCTTGGGAAGTCACCTTCTATCCATTTCCCAAATCAAATTCTACCACCTTGAGGCCACAATCCAACTTCGCATGATACTTCTCCATGGCATCCATTCCTAATATCACATCTAGACCCTTTAACTCCAACGGTAGCAAATCCAGTACTAGTTGAGCACCCTCAATGAAAAGCTTACAATCCCTATTCACTTGACTTATTATCACCTTCCTCCCTAAGGAAGTACTAACAATCAAGGTACTATCCATTGGCATCAAATGAACATTATGAAAAATCATGCTTGCAGAAATGAATGAATGTGTGAAGCCAGAATCAATCAACAAATATACTATAGAATTGAATAATTGAGCCATACCCATGATAACTTCAGGAACGGCTGCAACTTCCTCTCTGGTCATGGTAAACACCATTGCTTAAGCTGAGCCTAACCCCTTGGCCTTCTTGGAGGAATAGCCTTCTTTGTAGCTCCAGAACTGCCCACCTCTGTGACTAGCCTGGGTCCCATTATTTCTGCTCTCCTCAGGGCATGCAACTGTGACCCGTCTTGTCTCGGTACCTGAGGACAGTCTTTAATCATGTGTCCCTTCTCCCTACATCGAAAGCATGCTCCAAGTAACTTGAAGCACTCTCCTTTGTGTAGTTTCCCATAATGCTCACATTGGGGATTTGTGTATCTACTCCTCCCCACCCTACTATTGCCTCCTGTTGTTAAGGTTGGCACTGACACTACTCTTGCTTGCTTGTTCTTAGCATAGGCACTACTCCATGCCTCACTTTGTGTGTGAGCTCTTCATACCACTTACAGGCATTAGAGCACTCACCCCTTTTTTAGAAAGCTGCTCCATGTTCTTCCTCTTCCTGCTCACTTCATATTTTATGTTCTCTAGCTTTTCCACCTAGAGGGCCGCATCTAACAATAGTTGGTAGTTATATAAATTATAGATTAATAGCTTCTCCTTGATCCCTAAATGGAGACCTCCCTCAAACTTGTGTCACTTGTCCTCCTCATTAGCAACAATGTTTGCTGCATACCGGGAGAGCTGAGCATACTTCAACTCATACTCACTCACACTCATATCCCTCTGTATGAAATTCAAAAATTCTCTAGCCTTCTCTTGGATATAGATCACCAAGAAGTATTTCCTCCTGAAAGCTTCTAAAAATTCCCTCCATGTCAGTACCGGTGGTATGTTCTGACTATGGGGCACTGACTCCCACCAATGGAGCGCATCCCCCTGTAGCAAGCTGACTGCATAATCTAACTTCTCTTCGAAAGAGCACTTTATCTGTTTTAGGACTCTCTCGATCCTCTTCAACCATGCTTCTGCCTCTTCAGGGTTGGTAGTCCTATTAAAATCTACAATTTCGTAATTGTAGAGCTTATCATACTGTCCAGTCCTCTCCACTGGAGCTTGCATCGGAACTTGAGACCTTTGGCCTATGGCATATGTCAATGCCTGAGCAAAGGCTTGAGAGAAACACGGATCCATGGGGTTTGCTTAAGGCATAGGAGGAGGCGGTGGAGGCACCTCATGTTTCACACTAGGTGTCTCAGAATCTAGAGCAGAATATGTCCTTGCAGCTTGTGGGACATAGGATTCATCGATGCTCCCTTGGTGAGAGCTAGATCGAGTCAAAACTCCTTCAGTTCTTTTTTTAGGTGACATTTCACTCCTTTAATTGGAAATCATTGAAAATCTTTAGTTCATACAAAACAGTTTCAAATCATGTAAAACAATTTGAAACAATGCAAGTTGTTCATTTAAAACAATGCATGTTCATTTCATGTCCTAAACAACCCATTTCATGCCTAAGATACTCCTAAACCTAGTCGCAAACCTGGACCTAAACCTAGTCGCCAATCTGGACCTAAACCTAGTCGCTCTGATACCATAACAGTTGGCCCCCGTATCCGGAGCCTAACAACGGACATGGGATCATGAAGCTTAAGTGCAGAGGAAGGCTTAGAATTTGGAGATTTGAAAGAAGAATCCTTCAGAAGCAAAGGTGGGCTTTGCCACGGCTAAATATAACTTCACCGCGGTGAACATATGTGAGTAAACCTCACTGAGCCTTTAGGTCAATTTCGCCACGGCGATAAGTATGACTTCACCGCGGCAAAGTTGACACAAGAAGAGCAGAATTTCCTTCGGGTAAATTACGCTGTGGCAACTCTTAGTTTTGGCTTCACCGCGGCAAAAACCCCTGTGATAGAACCCAAAACCCATGCTACTTATCTTACTAAAATACAAATTTAAAATCTTTCGGCCACATTCATCAATTCAACCCCAAAAAAAAATGGATAAGAACCTAACCACAAACAATTTCTCAAAATCTTAATCTCATTTCCTTAATCGAATACTTTGTGAAAACATTAAAAAAATAATAGACAAAACCAAACATATATTTCATTAATATCAAAAGTAATAGTTTTACAACAATTTAGTGGGCATTT
>JAOSBN010000177.1:20765647-20812542 GCA_027563595.1 Erythroxylum suave
AATTTAGAACAAGCTAAGAGCAATTGAGAGCAAAATTAGGAACAATAGTGGTATGCTTTTGCTTTTTGGACCTCTCTACTCGATCCTTTGATGTTTCACAATTTATTTGCTGACTTCCAGATGAATATAACCATTGTAGACCTTCTTCTAGCCATTGATGATTTCTCATAGACATTGCAAAATTATTTCCTTTCCATTTGTGATTGATCAAGACAAATTTTGTTCAGCTTTACCTGATAGTCGACTAGTCGAGGTGTTATAGTCGATTAGTGCCAACGTTTTTCCATGCAGGTTTCTTCTCCGCTCTTCGAATAGTCTACTATTGCATCTTTCTGACTGATTTTGTAATCGACTTGTAATAAATTGGTCGACTTATTTCATACCCCACTAACATATCTAAATATTATTAGTCGACTTGCCACATTATAGTCGACTAGTGAAGACTCCAACGGATAGATTTAATAGAATCTTCCTATAATCTTCAAGATTGAATGTCTCTAGCACGTTGAAGATAATTTCCATCTTGATTTTACAATGATTTATCTGCTATCTTGATTTACACAAGTCTTTTATTTAAATTACAACACCTGAAATAATTTCTTAATCAATTCTGTACATTGTATTATTATCAAAACATAAAAGGATTTAATTTGTCAATCACCATTGGTCCAACAGCATTCAATTACAACAAATAATAACAACTCCTACCATCATTAACAACAAAATCAACTAGATTAACATTAAATCAAGTATAAATCTTGAAAAGAAGTTAGAACATCCTTAAACCAAGGTTTATCATCATCAATTCCATCACATACATCAAATGACCAGATAAAAGATGGAAAGAAGAAAAGATAACTTGGAAGGATTGGAGGTTGAAGCAGCAACAAAAACACCATCTTCTCTCTCTTCCTTCTTCCTCTTACTTAGCATTTCCCAAAATGGCAAATGGAGGCCCTCTTTTTAGGTTTTCTTTCTTTCCTTTTATAATCTTTTCCCATTTAACGTAAAAACTAAGTTTTACCCTACCCAAATGTCTGAAATAACCCTCAAAAAGTTGAATTTGAAAGTAGTCCCTACATCTATCATCAGGCCTGGGCCACGATTGTGGCCATAATGGCTAATAACTCCACAATACAAAATTAAAGCTGAATATTATGCTCTAAACCATAAAACACTCAAACTATAAACACATAATCACATTAACATAATTCTAAAGCTAAATATGCACCAATCATCTAAACAACACCTAAACATGTTAAAACACAAAGTAAAACATGATACAATCTATAACTTTCAACATCCCCACACTTAAACTTTTGTTTGTCCTTAAGTGAAAACAAAACACAAACAGGCCAAACAATAACACATATCAGTATGCATATGCAATCATGGTATAATATCATTAAACTTCACGAAACTAATTTAGCTTTAAACATAAACCTTCAAGTTTTTCTAACTTATTGACATATGAAATCTGTGGCTAAGGACTTCAGACTAAATATACATATTAACCAAGACCTTAATGTCAAATTCATTCACCCCCCATCACTTGCACACATACTTTGATGATTATTTGGTCAATCAAAATTGTAACTATCCCTAAGTAGCTTTTCATAAAAATTCAAACTATTCAAAAATATCATTAGGTTTTATTTATCACATCAATATTTTTGTTAATTTTCATTGGCATTGACCTAGTCTTTTGACCCAAAGGCAAACATTTGTAATGAATGTTCCCCAATTTCTCAACTAGGTTATGTTTTTAGTCATAAACATAGTTGGAATATCATTCTAGCCTTTTGACGTGAAGGTAAACATTTGTGATGAATGTCCCTAGGTTACTTAGCTAAATTACAATCTCAACTGGCTACTAGCTCTATTCATAACCTGAAGGCCAGCAAAATAGTTATTTATTTAATAAATAAAGTTTTTTGTTTTTCCCTTCTTTTTTTCATATTTTATTTCCCACCTCATTTCTTTAGCTAATCATTCTTATGAAAGGATACTAACAATTCTACTTATTCAATTGACCTAAAATTATAAATACATGTAGCAAATTCCTTGAGTGAATGAACTAACATTATATCCTAATTAATGTGCATATTTAACTAAAGCAACCTAGGACACTGATTTCATAAGCTACCAAATCTTTACAACCTAAAAGACTATGCTAAGAGCTAAACTAATTCTGTTAAGTCCTAGCCGCTGACACATTCATGCAAGTCACATCATGAAAACCTAAACAAGACTAATATACAATATGCAAAATTCACACTCAAAATAAAAACATACAATGCACACAACCTTGCCCACAGTTAGACAACACATTATCCTCAATGTGAGAAGAAAAAATAACACAAAAGGTGGGAATAAAATAAAATGGAAAGAAAATATAATAACAAAATAAAAATAAAAAGACAAGGGTTAGAGCATAAAACTTGTCATAAAGATTGAGATAGTGACAGTGTTGTTGTCTGAAACTAAATTCACTTAACATCCGAGATTGCTACCCTATCTTATAATTTCTTCAATCTAACTATCAAACATGCTAATTTATAGTCATTAGCTAGACCTTCCATCCTTCAAAATTTAGCGCGATCAATTATGAGTGACTTGCTTCCACACGTGTTGCCCAATTTTAGCTTTGTAGCCTATAAACAAGCTACAAATTGCAAGATACTTAAAAGAACAATAGTGATAAAATTAAGAAAACAAATTAAGTTCGGTAATTTCCTTTCTATTAAAAAATTGCGAATAAAATAGGGAATAATAGAACTCTCTGAATCTTTAATTAAATCTCGCAATTTGTCCAGTAAGAGGGTGAGCTATTCTTGTTCTTCCTTAGTCACCCTATATCCCCTTCTTTTTTCACTTAATGAACGGAGGCTTCCATATTTTCTTCATGTCTTGTATCCTCTATTCTTCATTCTCCTCTTCTTCAGCTACTTGAATAAAGACTTCCTTATATTCTTCAAACTCAATCTCCACTATCATCTATTTTTCTTTCTCTCGCTCCGTTAAAGATTCGACTTCATCAATTATCATAAATGAGCTACCCTCCTTCAGATTCTTTGATACTTTGATACCTTATTCATGTTGAATTTTACTTGTTCATCTTTAATTTGAAGGATAAAGTTGTCATTATAGAAATCTACTAAGGCTTTTCTGGTGTTCAAAAGTGGTATACAAAGAACAAGCGAACAAATTTGATCCTTTTCAAAGTCTACCAAGACAAAACCCACATGAATGATCCACTGTTATAGGTACATCCTCTACCACGCAAAACGGTTTTTTTATCAACTGATATGCCAACTGAATATGCATCATATAATTCATTCTTTCGAAGTCTTTGCAAGAATAATATTTTTAGTGCATAAGGTGGAGGAGGAACGTATAGAGGGTCTTCATTCTTGTCTTCATCCTTTTTCTTTTTGTCTTCTATAAAGTGGGTCTTAGCTCGCCTTTCTAGCGATTCTTCAAGCTCTTGCCCACTACCAAGTGGAAAGCCTTACATTGCTCTTTTGGGTTTTCTTCTATGTTGCTTAGAAAGTTTTCCACACTTCTTTTATAAAATTCCCTGTGAAGTTGGTTTATTTGAACCTCTAGATTATGAATAGAAGAGGTATGATCTTCCATTACTTACTTAAACTTCCCTTCCAGTCTCTTTTAGGCCTATTTCATGTTCATGAGCTTATCCATGATCTTGTTTAATTTAGAATCCCATAAACTAGAATCATCATGTTAAATATTAAACCCTGACAGGCCTCGAACTCCTATTTAAGCTCTTGCATTGTTAAACCAAAAGAAATCTGAGTGATTCTGCCACCCTAGATTGTAAGTGTTCCAATAAGGATGATTACTTCCTCGACCAAATTGTGCTTTATTAAAGTTTACAAGGGTCCTTTACTCCATTAGATATTTTTCCTCCATCATCTCTTCTTGGCATTCAACTTTTCAGATTCCTCATTGTTGCCTTATGATGTCCAAATTGATGTGTCTTCTACTTATGCCCAAACTCTCTTCTATTTCTTTTTATTAATTTGGTGTGATTGGGTGCCACAATCACAAGAAAGGATAATAATTCCTTAAAGAAAAGGAATTCAAAAAGTCCTAAACTAATTCCCCAATAACGGATTCAAAACTTGTTAGGCAAGTTTTAATCTTATAACTCAATATTCCACAAGCGAAAGGTTGTAGCATAGTATATGAGGCGTGATTCCTATGAAGAATTAGTGAACTAATTGAATCCTAATTTGTATAAGGCATAAATGTGTAATTGAAATGAAAATAAAAATTAAACAAAAAAGTAAACAACCGAATATAGAGTGATTAAAATGAGAATTCTAAATTAATGCAAGAAATAAAATGTGAGCACCATTAACTGACAATTGAAATTTAAACAAGGAAGATTGTGAGAAAGGGGATTTATCCTATCATCAATGCTAACTTAGTCACTTTTGTGTTAATGTGGTGTTGGTCTTAAACTTTCGAAGGGTGGATTAGTCTCTCTCAAGTTGTAATCAGTAAGCCCTAAATTATAATAATTAAGTTAAGTTACCAAATATGTAATCTCTCAATTAAGAAAACAACCCACAACCTAATTAGTTCTTAAGCATTCCAATAATCAACCCGGTTCTCACACGAGAGCTCTCTCTATACAATTACTGATTTGATTATTTACATGGTATATTAGATTGTTTAACTCTCATTAACTAAACTAATCATTTCAAATTCAATTCATTCTCCCGATTTATTACCGAAGCATGCAATTACAACAAATAATCATAACTCTTAGCGTCATTAACAACAAAAGCAACTAAATTAACATTAAATCAAGTATAAATCCTTAAAAGAATTTAGAACATCCTTAAAACAAGGTTCATTCCTTCTTATATATCAAATGAATGAAATAAAAGATGGAAATAAGAAAAGATAACTTGGGAAGACTGGAGGTTAAAGCAGCAGTAGAATCTCCACCTTTTCTCTATTCTTCTCCCTCTTCCTTATCTTTTCCCAAAGTGGAAAATAGAGGCCCTCTTTTTAGGGTTTCTCTGTTTTGCTTTTAGACTCTTTTCCCATTTAAGGTAAAACTACCTAAATGTAAAAAATAATCCTCGAAAAGTTGAATTCGGAAGCAATCCTTGTGCTTGTTGTCACGCTTGCCACAATCATAGAGCTTAAAAAATTACTTTTGTCACGATTGTGGCTTTCCTGTCCTAATTGCTTTTGTCACGATTGTGGCCTCTATGGCCACGATCGTGGAACTTGGTTCATCTTCTAACCTTTCTCCAAATCTCCTCTGACCTTCTTTACCTGATCTCAAACACCAACAAACTCATCAAAACATGTCAAACGTGCAAAACTGAAGCTTGATATGATGTTTTCAATGACAAACACTCAAACCCATAATCACACAATCACATTAACATAATTCTAAAACTAAACATGCACCAATCATCTAATCAGCACCTACAATTATCACTAACACAATTCGAAATATCACAAAAATAAGAACATAATTTTGGTTTAGTGAATCAAAATATAAAGGTTAGGGTCATTCTCCCATGTAGTCCCTCACTTTAGTAATGTAATCATGTTTATTCGTAGGTATTCTAGTATATTTCCCTTTCTCTCTTAATACTAGAACTAATTAAGCCTAAAATAGTAATCAAAGTTAGGTATATAATCTCTCAACCTACACAGTTTGCTTAACAGTTAGGTGGATATGAAGTAACCTGTTGGATAGACATAAAAAAATCTAAGATCTCTCTCTAAATGTCATGTTAGCTTGATGTTTAAAGTGTTATCAAGGTTTCCCACACTCCTTGTATATCCTAATTGATTTCCTAACTCCATTTCTTTATGTAAACAATGTATATAAAGTCAACATATTATAATTATTAAAGCAAACCATACATTAAACCAAAGTGAGTTTTTACATAGTTATGGTAAGAATAACCCTTAAATATACATAGAAATCCATTAAAATCATCAAAAACATCCTCACAATAAGTGCATATATCTCTCCATCCATTAACTAAAAAAATAGAAATAATAAAGAATATGGGGCTTACAAGTTGAAGAACAAAGCTTAAACTTGGTGTGGCAACCTTGAGATCTCTTGAAATCACTTGATTCTCCTTAAAAATCTACCTAAAAATGTGTTTATCTTCCTCTTTTGGTGTGCTACATGACCCTTTTTTTCTAGGGTTTAAAATGGGGCTTTTATACCCCTTTTGGTGTTTAAAAAGACTTAGGATGTAAGTGGAGCAAGCTGGAATTACCAGCTGGAAAGCTGGAAAGTTCCAACTAGGTCAAAATGACTTATTTTCCAACCTTATTTTCATCTTTTGTTTCTCTTTGTATGCCTACAATAAGTCCAAATACAAGTAAGTTGATAATCAACACAAATAAGGTCCAAATCCTGCCCAAACATTGACATACAACCATGCAAATTGTATGTACATCAAAACATGCAAAACTTATGATTAAAATCCTTCATTTATATCCTAACATGCAAGTTATCATATTTGGTCACATACATATGCAAATTATATGAAAATAACACAAAACCTATGTTAAACATCTTAGTATGTATATTAAACATACACATTATCATATAAAATGACTTAGACATTCCTATAACAAATATCACTTATCAATAATTTTTCATCTCCATTTTTTTAGTAAGGTCTTAAGATACTTTTGGCTTATTGTTGTGTCGAGTATCCAACTATTTCATTTATCATCTAACTTACCATTTGATTTAGCCCATTGTAAAAAGTTTAAATTTGCGTTCATAATGGTAAACTATAATATGGGAGCATAACATTTCCTTAAATCTCTCCCATGCGTTATACAATGTCTCTGAGTCAACCTAGGAAAAGTAGAAGATTAATTCTTCAATTTAATACTCTTAGTTGGCATAAAGTACTTCAAAAGAAACTTTTATACTCTTTGGTCCTAGGTGGTAAGGGCTGACCTAGGTAGGTAATTTTACCATTGAGATGGAAATAATCTCAATCTAATGTCATTATCATTGGAACCATTAACCTTAAAGGTATCACAAATCTCTAAAAAGTTTACTATATTTTCATTGGGTTCATTATTTCATGGCCCATCAAATTAGATAGAACGTTGTACCATTTGTATGATAATTTAATCTTAGAATTATTGGTGGTAATGGTTGGTCTCACAATGTTGTACTTTGTTCCTACCAAGTCTGGTCTAGTGTAATCAAACATAGTCCTTGGTTGATCTGCAATAGTCTCTGATTCTTCTGAATCAATCTGAACTTATGAATCATCGCTACTGATTTAAATTGAACTCTTTGATTAACATTCTTTGGAGATTCTAGGAGTTTTCATCTCAATCTCTAGATCTTTTCCAACAAGGTGGGATGGATTTCCTTTGGTTATAAACTAACACCAAGACCTGTATAAGTAACAAAATCAAATAGTTGATAAAATAATTAAACAAATTTAAAATAAATAGTAAAAAGAAATAAAAACAAGAATTAATAGCAAGATTAATAAAAGCAAGCTTTTCCTACTATTCTAGTCCCTAACAATGGTTCAAAAAACTTGATGTAATTGTACTTTATATGTTCTAATCGCAATTGTAAAGTGTAGTTGTAGCTAACACTAGCATCTACGGGTCGATCCCATAAGGACTACAAGTACTACAAGTATTAGTAATTACCTCTTTTATATTATCTAATTGATAAATAAGATGATAATTTAATTTAAAACTAAACTCAAATTCAAGACAATAATAAACCAAAATGCATATAACACAATGATTAAACAATATCAAATAGCTAGCACCTAGGTAATGAATCTCCCTAAGATCCTCTAAGTATTAACCATTTATCATATAATTCAATTATTGATTATTAGACCGTGGAAATTCCTATATTAAATTAATATCTTTCTGAAGATATTAATAATTAATCCTCAGTTGATTAACTAAGACCTCCTTCTAGTTAAAACCCTTAAGATCGCATTACCCGATTTGTAAATTCTCTACTAGGTTTGACTCTAATCTTGAGGATTTATATCGACCTATCTCTCACTTTACAAGCAACCCCTTCCAATTATAGTAGATGTATTCTTACAAAAGAATTTCTCAATCTCAATCATATGAAATCAAACTTTAAACTAAAATTCCTAACATATTAATTCAAGAATAGAAACATATAATTAAATCTCAATGAATGAATCAATCAAATTACATTAGATAAAAGATCAAATCACACTATCTATGGTTCATAATAACTAGGAATTAAACAAACTTAGTTCTCAAACATAGAAAATGAAACAAACAGTAAAAATTTAGAGGAAGTATTAAAAAGAAAAGAATCTATGATCTATATCCCCTTTCTCTCATGAAATCCTCTTAAAACTTTGATGAATGGTTGCTCTTTATTAGATCTATTGAAGTAATATTCATGTTTTCCTCCTCCTGGGTTTAAAATCTTCTACTATAGATCTAGTTTTTAGCTCTAACTCTAGTTGCCTCCTCTTTGTCTCCTCTTCATAATTGCCCATAACATTGCGAAATTAGGGCTTTTAGATTATACATAGTTAGTCACAAGGTAGTGTGAGTGGCTATGTATCTCAAAAACTCTTTAAAATCATAACTTTACACCTTTTTAGTAGCTTACACAAGAATATGACATCGTCATTGATTGATATAATTTTAAACTGTAAGTTTATAGTGTATCTATAGCTAGCACTAGCAAGTACAGGTCGATCCTATAAGACTACAAGTACTAGTAATGACCTCTTTCATATTATCTAACCATCTAATAAAATAATGATTTAATTTAAAACTAAACCAAACTACAATTCAATATAATAATGAAAAAGGATAAATAGGACACAAAGATTAATCCAATATCAAATAACTAGTACCTAGGTAATGAATCACTCTAAAATCTTTTAAGTAACACTTTTATGCAATTCAATTGTTAATCATTAGAACATGAAAATTCCTATCTTTTGATAATATCTTTCTGAAGACTATTAACAACTAATCCTTGGTTGATTAACGAAAGCCTCTTCCTAATTAAAATCCTCAAGATTGCATTGCATTGATTCATGAATTTCTCTATTAGATTTGACCTTAATCTAGAGAGTTTATGTAGATCTGTCACTGGTTGCATGAAACTTCTTCCAATTACAATAGATCTATTCATAAAAGAGGACTTCTCTATCTTAATTATATGAAATCAAACATTCAACTAACATCCCATTGATAAGTTCTTGATTATTTATATATTTACTCCCTAATACCTAGAGATTAATGTTATAAAGTGCTTAAGATACTTATTTTGGTTCATATTTTGTTTTAGGTACAATTTGGGAGCACAAGAATTAAAATTAGTTGAAAGTACATCTTTAAAGCCATCCTCTTGATGTTCAACCTTATTTGCCTTTACAGAATAAAAAGGAGATGAATTAGGGTAAAGATGGGACAAGAAAATTAAAGAAATGAAGTTCCTGCAACCTACTTAACAATGTATAGGATTATGTAACTCTCTGGAAGCGTGTATGATCATTTCAACACATTCTGCAACATACTCGGTCGTGTATGTACTAACACTGCCATTTATTAAGATTGTAGAAATACAAATTAGGGGAAATTTTTACATATATAGTTACAAGCCTATGTAACTAATTATGTATATCCCAAAACCCTAATTTTTATTATAAAAGGACATGTAGGTGGCCAAACGAGGTAAAAATGGTTTTTAAATCATGAAAGTAATTAGAGCTCTTACTTCTTTGAGATCCATAGAGATACAATGTTCTTCCTTCTGGTTCAAAGGGGAAATTAATGTTAAAGAACACAGTTGGGTTTCTCTTCATCTTGTAGTGTTGTTCTCTCTCTTTAAAGATTATTTTTGTTATTCTTCGCTTAATGTTTTGGGTATTCATGTATGAAGGATTAATGTTCTCATTCTCAACCGATTATTTATGTATGGATCTATTGCTAGAATTTAGATTACATTATGTAATTGTTGTAACTCTGATTCATTTTTTGAAAACTATTAGTTGTGAATCATTAGGTATAATATAATATAGGTTAAATTACTTGAGCCTGTGTAGTTGTTGCCTAAATTAACCTCTTTTTCTAGTTCTTAATGCTACTATTAAGCTAAATCTAAAGAGCTTATTCTAAGTTGTTTGATAACTAGGTCTAATTAAAAAGCCTATATTGAGTAGATAAGACGTAAGGGAAAACTGAGGTTAACAGAGTTTATAGTTATTTTATGATTGATAGTTTAAAAGAGAGGTACGAGAACAACATGACAATTAAGTGTGCTCACTATGTGAAGGTTGAGACTAAACTAAGATTCTAAACTCCTTTATCAATCATATCATTTTTCCACTATTGGATTTGATTTGTTTTTATTAGTTCAGTTTTAATTTATTTTCGTAATTGAATCCAACCAGACCCCCCTTATATCCTAAACATCAATTCATTCATTAGAAAATCTACTCACACTCTCTGTGGATATGATCCCTACTTTCCACTACTTCAAATTTAGAATGTAGAGCTAGGTTTTATTTTTTGGTATGTTCGATGGACATAAAAAATTTTGGTTTCATTACTAGGGAGTAAAGTGATTCAGATTTTGTTTTTGATTTCAATTATTTTTTATTTTTATAATTAGTTTTTACAGTTATCTTTTTATGTTTGTTAATGTTTATGTATGGTATTGATGAGATTTTCTCATCAAGATCCTGTTCAATTTGGTTATAAGATCAATTGAAAATTATGAGGGTTACGTAGTGAAGCCAGAATAACTCTGGGAATATATCAAGAATTGAACTTTTGGAAGCTGTGGTCAATCTAAGAATGTTAAGAGAGTAAGTTGCTCCAAATTTGACTTAAAGGCATTTATGCATCACTTTTCCAAATTTTTCTAAACATGTTTTTTTTAACTTAAGTCTAGCTTGATCTATAATTTACGCAAATTTCATGATTTTATAGGTGATTATGTTTATAAACATTTCAAGGCACTCAATGTGGCTTGTCTTAGTGTGAAACCTTTTAGTGTGATAGAAGAGTAGGTTATGCTAAGATCCTTTCCATTTCTATTGAAGGATGTAGCAAAAGACCAGCTTTTTTATTTGCGTACTCGGAGCATTTGCATATGGATTGGAATTAAGAGCTTGTTCTTGGAGAAACTTTCTAACGTCAAAGACAGCCAGCATACAAAAAGAGGTTTACTGGATAAAGCAATATCGTGGAGAGTCCCTTTACAAGTACTAATAATGCTTTAAGAAGTTATGTGCCAACTTTCCTTACCATAATATCACATAACAACTTGTCTCCCAATACTTTTACTAAGGATTATTTCCTATGCATAGGAGCTTAGTAGATGTAGTGAGTATTGGGGAATTAAGTGAAAAGACTATCAAAAAGGCCATAATTTTAATCGAGTGCATGGCTATAAATACTTAACAATTTGGCATCCATAATGATGTTGGTCGAGTAAATGAGATAAAAATTTTATCAATTGAACATCAGTTAGATAAGTCAAAATATTTTGCTAAAAAATTATTGTTAGTTAGGCACACATTAAAGCTTACGATAGACAAGCAAATATAAACCATTCGAAAACCATTTGACGGATGGGTATCCAAATTTGCAAGAGGAAAGCATAGAATATGTCAATACTGTAAGGATTTTTCCAAACAACACGACCCATATTCCCAGACTTATAACCCATGTTGGAGAGATCACCCAAAGTTAAGTTATGGAGGTAATAGGCAGCAAACTTTATAAGTAGGTGACAAGGAGAGAAAAAATTCCAACCTAGGCCATAAGTCCCTTCTTCCAACTTAGGTAATCTTTAGAAGATATAGTTAAGTATTTTACAAATAACCCTTTGCAATTCCAATGGGATGTACAACAGTTTCAGTATAAGAATAAATCTAAATTTTAGGAGAGAAGGTTTAGCATTCAAAATCTAGAGAACCAAATGAGCTAGATGGCAATGGCTATCAACCGTCTTGAAACCTAAAGAGGAGGAAAACTATCGTCACAACTTGAGACAAATATGAAGAATGTTACTACAATCACCTTGATGAGTGTTAGGAAGCTTAAAGATCCTGAAAGGATTTCATAAAGGATGGCTAATGAAGAAGAAATTGAGAAGGAGCTTAAAGAAGAAAGGGATATATCATCTAGCTCAAAGGTAAAAGCTAAATCTTAAATTGCAATTAAGACTAATCCTCCAACTTTCCTTAGCCAGTTAGCAAAGTCAAACAAGGAGGATAAGGATAAGGAGATCTGGGAGACATTCTAAAAGGTTAAGGTAAATAAACCACTATTAAATGTGATCAAGTAAGTACCAAGGTATGCAAAATTTAAAAAGGATGTCAGTCGCTGAATTTTTTTTGTAAGTTAAGCATGATATTTTATGGAATAATCATGGAATTTGAATTTTTGTCTTAGAATAAATTATAAGGTGATGATAAAATAATTATTGGAGTTTAATTATTTATTACAGTGTTAGTAGGATTTTATTTCACTGGTTAGTGAAATTAAAGCAATAGGAATATATTGAGGGCAATTGTGGCATGTCACTTACGATTAAAATCCATGAAGCATTAAAAGAAGGATAAAGACAACTTTTAACAATCTTTAAGGGTACAAGTGGAAGAGGAAAAAGTGTGTCTTGTAAATAAAATGAACAAAAACGTGACTTGAAGGGGGGAAAGAAGCGAAATAAGTGAAAGAGAGAAATTAAAGGGAGAAAGAGTTTCATTCCTGAGAGAAAAAGAAAGAAGATAAGTTAGGGTTTCATCTTTTCTTAGTTTTTAAGAGTGATTTTGAGGGTAATCAAGAAGAGGGGGAAAAAAAAAGAGGAAGAGAAGAGCTTCTATTTGAGCCAAACATCTCTTTGTTTGGTCAAGATTCAAGGTAAGCCCATTTTTAATCCTTTGGATTTTTGGAAGGGTTTTGGCTCATGAAGCATAAGAAATACATGGGTTTAAGTATTCTAGAATCAATTTTAGTGAATATGCTTTTTGGGTTCTCAATTGGTATTCCTATTGAATTGGATTTTTGCCAATGTTAAAGGAAATCAAGTAAGGCAAGAGGAGCAAGAGGAGGGGTAATTTTAAGTAAGTGTTTAAGCAAGGAATCTAGGTGGGTTTCATGTTTATAGTTGAGTTAATAAGCCATGAGTATTTTTCCCAATCAAAAGATTTAAATGATTTAAATTGCTTTATAAATGTTGCATTTATTGCTTCTTGAATAATTGAAGTATTTGCTATATGTTTGGTACGTGAATCTTGATGATGATTTATAAAATGATGATGGATGTTGTATTGAAAATATATCATGCTTATGGAAATCATGTTTCCGAATTGTGCCTTTTGTTCAATATGTTAACAAGTCATAAAACTCATGTTTGTGTGGGGTTTGTGGTGGTCCATTGTGTTATGTCACGTGCACATTGACCGTGTTAAAGGCTTCCCTGCCTACCTACTAGTGGGATGGAGCTTCTTTATGGACTCCTTCATGTTTATTGAAGATTCACTTTTTCCCTCATGTATATGGACTACCCAAACCGCTATGAGTGCTTAAGTTGTTTATAATTTGTTGACAAGTTTGATTAATACATGACTTATGTTGTTTATGAATTGTCGACAAGCTTAGGAATTTAAGAAATACATGTTTTATGGATTCAGTGCAATTTACTATGGCAATGAATATTTTCAATGGCTTTTCTTGTTTCTCTATTATAAACTTATTACCCACGAGCTTATAGCTCACCCCCCCCCCCCAGTCATCCCTATCTCAGGTGATGACCAAGAGATCGAATGATAGAGAGTCAAGGCACCACTCCAAGATTACATAATTTTGTATTTAAGTTACTTTACGAAAACTCAAAGCTTTAGCCACATTACAAGTGTCACTCATATGTATAATTGGTATTTTGGATTATGAGACCAATGATGTATTTGGGTCTTAAAATGCCCATTACAAGTTAGTGATGCTGAATAGGATGCATGCTAGACACTTTATATCCCTTTTCAAACTTGATCTAATAGAATAAGAGTACCATGGTGTCTTGAAAAGGGAAGAAGTAGTGTGATAAGTTAGAGATGAAATGATGGTGATAAAGGGAGTTAAACATGTGTAGAAAATTATGATCAATGTGTTTATGTTTGAATGTTATGTTTTTGGGTTGATGACCAAACATAGATTATGATTTGGTTGTAAATGATATTGAGCTGAAATGGATGTGATAATGAAAGGGAAATGATGAGGAGAATGAGTTAGAAATGATAGATACGTATAAGAGGGGTCATAGGTAACTTATAGAAGTTAAAAATCTAGAAATTGACCCGTAAATGTCTGTTGGGTGAACCTTCTCAGGAATTTCAATGTTTCAGCTCAATTTATGTTTGTTAGAGGGATATATGCCCATAATTTTGACACTCTAGATAACACAATCTGTCTTCTTAATGGAAGTTGTAAAACTCGTAGTCTTCTTCAGAACTGTGCTTGAATGACCTTAATCCAACATCCATATTGAAAGTTATGTCAATTGTCCCAAATCATGTGCATATAGATAATCTCGACTTATCGATGCTTTCCTATGATACGATTAGGCTTGAATGGAGCTTGAAATTTACTTAGTTTCATGTGAAAAAAAAAGATAAAATTGAATGATACATTAGGGTAACGATTGAGGATATAAACATAAGAATGGATTGTCAAATACCAAGTGTTCAAATATGGAATTTTGGGATGTTATGAGAATGAAGATGAACCTATGTTAGTTAGTGAGATCTCATTAAAAGAACCCTACAGAGTGATGCGCTCATGTTTGAGTCACGAGTTAGATTTTGAAAACAGGTCCTAACATCTTTATGGCATCAAAGCAACTAGGTCTAGGAGTATCCTAGGCATGAAATGAACATGCATTGATTTAAATGAACAACATGCTCTTTTTTTTTTATTGTTTCACATGATTTGAAATTGTTTTACATGAAGCATGGTTTAAAAATGTTTTACATGCACACATGAAAAGTTTAAACTTGACATGTAACATGAACTAAAGATTTTAAATGGTTTTAAATAGAAGGATTGAATATGTCACCTCGAAGGAGAACTCGAGGTGCTAGGACTCTATCTTACTCTCACCAAGGAAGTGCCAATGAATCTCATGTCCCACAAGACACGGGGACACACACTGCTCATGATTCTGAGGCACCTACTGTGTAACATCAAGTGACACTGCGTCCTCCTCCTATACCCTAAGTAAACCTCATAGATCCACATTTCTTTTAAGCCTTTTCTCAAGCTTTCATGTATACTATAAGCCAAGTGCCACAAGTTCTAGTGCAAGATCCAGTGGAGAGGAATGAACATTATAATAAGCTCCACAAATATGGGACTGTAAACTTTAATGGGACTAAGAATCATGAAGAGGTTGAACCATGGTTTAGAAGGATAGAGAGAGTCCTGTTACAGATAAAGTGCTCCAATGAAGAGAAATTGGATTATGCAATGAGTTTGCTACAAGGGGATGCACTTAGAGAGAAAGTTAAGGAGTTAAAAGAACAAGATGGAGATTTGATCAAGCTCTAAGAAGAAATTAAGAATGCCAAGCAATCTAAAGTGGAAGTGAGGGATGATGGACTTATGGTTGTAGGCAATAGACTTTGTATTCCAAATGCTAAGGAGGTAACGGATGAGATACTTGATGAGACACACAATGTACCTTATGTCATACACCTAGGTAGCACTAGGATGTACACAAATTTGAAGGAGCATTTCTAGTGGAGAGGCATGAAGAAGGAAGTAGTAGAATATGCAAGCAAGTGTCTAGTGTGTCAGTAAGTCAAGGCTAAACACCAGGCACCTTCAGGCTAGTTAAGGCCAGTTTCCATTCCTAAGTGAAAGAGGCAAAAGATAACTATGGATTTTCTAATGGTGTTGCCTAAGACCAATAGGAAGCATGATACCATGTTGGTTATTATTGACCATTTGTTGAAGTCAGCCCATTTTCTAGCAATTAAATAGACTAATTATTTGCATGTGCTAGCAAAGAAGTATATTGATGAGATAGCAAGACTATATGAGATTCTAGATTCCATAGTTTCTGTCAGAGATCCTCGGTTTACTTCGAGATTTTGGGAAAGCAGATAAGAAGCTCTAAGGACCAAGTTAAATTTTAGGACTGTTTTCCATCCCCAAATAGATGGTCAATTTGAGAGGACCATTCGATCCCTTGAAGGAATGCTCAAGGCATGTGTAATGAACTTCAAAGGTGCTCGGGACGAGCATTTGCCAATGGTTGAATTTTCTTACAATAATTCGTGCCACTCAAGCATTTAGATGGCTCCTTATGAAGCACTATATGGAAGAAGATGTAGAACTCCTATATGCTGGGATGAGAAGGAGAAAGGAAATTAATATGGCCAGAGTTAGTCCATATAATAGTTGACAAGGTCAATCTAATTAAGCAAAGGCTCAAAGCAACTCAAGAGATAATGAAGAGCTATACTGATGCACACTAAAACGAAATGGAAAATGAAGTTGGTGAGAAAGTCTTTCTTAAGACATCTCCTTGGAAAGGTGTCATGAGGTTTGGAAAGAAGGGCAAATTGAGCCCATGATACGTGGGTCCTTATGTTTTTTTTTAGAGGATTAGACCACTGGCTTATAGTTTAGCATTGCCACTAGAATTGTCATTGATATATGATGTCTTTCATGTTTCCATGTTAAGGAGGCAAGATCAGATCCCTCCTACATCATTCAAACCATTAAAGTTCAGTTGAGAGATGATTTGACTTACAAGGAGACTCTAGTGGAGATTCTGGACACTAAGGAAAAGGTCCTTAGGAACAAGACAGTTCAACTTGTTAAAGTCCTATGGAAAAACCATTCTAAAGAAGAGGCCATATGGGAGCCCTTGGAGGCTACGAAGGAGAAGTATCCACATCTCTTCAATGACTCAGGTAAGAATTTCAATGACTAAATTCTTTTAAAAGGGGGAGCGATGTTGGCCATTGAAATTTTTTCTTCTTTGAGTCAAGCATGATATTTTATGAAACAGTCATAGAATTTGAATTTTTGTCTTAGAATAAATTATGAGGTTATAATAGAATAATTATTCAAGTTTAATTATTTATTACAGTGTTAGTAGGATTCTATTTCATTGGTTATTGAAATTAAAGCAATAGGAATGTATTGAGGGCAATTATGGTATGCCACCTAAGATTAAAAACCATGAAGCATTAAAAGAAGGGTGAAGATGACTTTTAACACTCTTTAAAGGTAGAATTAAAAGTGGAAAAAGTGTATTGTATGTTAAATGAACGAAAACATGAATTGAAAGCAGGAAAGAAGTGAAATATATGAAAGGAACAAAAGGGAGAGATAGTTTTGTTCATGAGAGAAAAAGAAAGAAGATAAGTTAGGGTTTCATCTTTTCTTAGCTTTTAAAAGTGATTTTGAGTGTTAGACCCTATTTCCGGAGCCCAACATCAAACTTAGGATCATGAAGCTTGAGCGGGGAGGGAGGCTTAGAAGTTGGAAATTTGAAAAAAAATCATTCGGAAGCAAAGGCAGGCTTCGCAGCTGCAACAGGTATCTTCGCTTCAACGAACTTATGCGGGTCAATTTGCCATGACGAGAAGTATCATCTTCGCCATGGCAAAGTTGCCATGTGAGTTACGCCATGGCGAAAACTCCTTGAAACAGAATTCAAAACTCAATCTGCCCATCGTACTAGAATGCAAACCTAAAATCTTTCAAATACATTCATCATTTCAACCCAAAAACAAATTGGATAAAAATTTTACGATATCTAATTTCTCAAATTCTTAATCTCATTTTTGAAATCGAACACTTTACAAAAAACATGATAAAAATCATATACAAAAACCAAGATATATTTCATTAATATAAAAAGTAAGAGTTTTACAATGCTTTAGTGGGTAGTTCGAGCCCCCTTACATTATAATCCAAAATCCAGTTTACAAAAAACAAAATCGCTCAAAATGCGACTAAAGCATTGCTTTACATTATCTAACTTCAAAAACAAAACATGCAAATTGGAGTGATACGTTAACTCTTGACTTACTTGATCTCTTGCTCGTCACCTGAATGGGGGGAAGGAGAATGGGGGTGAGCTTAAAGCTCGTGGGTAATAGTCTTATAATCGAGAAACAAGCAAAAAGCATTTTCAAAACTCATTGCCATTATACATTTTGGAAACAATAATAATTTCGCATGAAAAATCACCAAACACTTATTTTTCAAAATTCTGACTTTATCAAACAGTTAGTGAGCAATTATAAATCATGCATGCATCAAACTTGCTAACATTTCAAAAGCACATCAGCACATCAGAATGGTTTGGGCAACTCCATAAACATGATGAACTACACATTTCCACTTAATGGTCCTGTGTAGTTATAAAACTTGACGTACTATCACAATTCCCCATAGGGGTCCTATGTAGATGTAAACATGAGGGAGTCTATGAAGGAGCTCTGTACCACTAGTGGGCAGGCAAGAGAAGCCTTTTCTTGGTCAACGTGCACGTGACATTCTTGAATGGATTACACCAAACCCACATAACATGCAATTCATGAATCGAAAACAGTTTGCCCAAATGGCACCTTATTGGAAACTTCTTTTTCATGCACATGAGATGTTTCGAAGAAAACATTTTCGAAAACCTGATTTCATAAACTTGCATCTTTTCAAAAAGAATCATTTTCAAAATCTTTTCATACATCATCAACATAATTCATGTAGCAAACATATAACAATTTCACAATCCAACCAAGAGCAAATAAATGCAACATCTATGATGCAATTGAAACCATTTAGATTCCTTGATTCAAAGAAAACAATGAATGGCTTATTTACACTATTATAAAAATGTACCCACCTTGAATTCCTTGCTTACAGGCTTGCTTAAGGATGTCTTTACCCTTGCTCCTCTTGCCTCTCTTGTCTCACTTGATTTCCTTAAACAATAAAAAAAATTACAATTTCAATAAGAGTTCCAATTTGAGAACCCTAACAAAATACATTTGATAACTCTTTCTTATAGAAAATATTCCCCATTGTCTTAAGTTTCTAATAACATCAAAATCATTCAATTTGGTTTAGTAATCGGAAAGTCACACCTCAACAATTTAGACTACTCATGCTGAAGCAAAATTCTATATTCAAATTCCATCCTGAAATTGAAATCCTTAAAGACTGAATTTAGACTCAATTCCCTAATACAATTTGTATCCGTATGTCTCTAGTTTACACCAAATCATAAATTAGTCCATTTGGATAACTACACCAAAAGTTATGCCCAAAATACCAAAGCATATTCTGTGCTGGAAAGCTCACTGTGGTGACCCAGAAAAAGTTTACCGCGGCGAACTTTTCTAGAGAGGAAAAGTTCATGTGAAAACTTACAAGTTGGCCATGGCAAACCCCTAAGTTGGCTACAGTGAACTTCATCCTTCAAGTTAGCCGCAGCGAACTTTGACAAAAGCATACGCAGAATATGCTTTTCTAGATTTTAACTTCCCACCTTTCACATATATCCCATCTTAAACCTAAACCATCTCTTCTACTTCATTTTAAACCCAATATCATTCACAAACTAATTCATAAGCTATACTTGTTCATCAACCAAAAAGATCAAAACATTTTCATATACCATTCATTAACAACTTCCTACACATCCTAGCATTCTTAATCCCCTTCCAAAAATCCAAAAGATTAAGATCAAACTTACCTTGAATCTTCACCACATAGTGAGATGTTTGGCTCTAATGGAAGCTATAATCCTCCTCTTCCTTTTTCCCTTATTGAACAACTTCAAAATCACTCTTTAAGCCTAAGAAAAATCAAAACCTAGCTCTCCTTTCTTTCTCTTCTTTCTTTTCTCTCCAACGACAATCTCTCTCCCTCTTTTCTCTTCTAATTTTCATTTTTCTTCCTCTTAAATGCTAGACCACATTTTCATCTTCAAATTCTACCCTTAATGAGCATAAAATGTCCATTTTTCCCTTCCTTATAAGCTTATGGTCTTTTATACTTAAGTGTCTCATCAAAAATACCCTTGAACATTATTATAATCTTAACACTTTAAATGAATCAACCTATGTCATATAATCTTACTATCATTAACGTAATAATTAACTCCAAATAAAATTAACCCATCAAAACATCATAATTCATGTAAATCAGGCTTAAATAAAGAAAAAAATTCTGGGGGCCAAAATTTCTGCCCCTCTTAAAAGAATTTTGTTCCCAAAATTCTTATCTGACTAATCAAGAGTTAGGTTTATGCTTCCTTTTATGCTCTTTTGTTTTGCATTTAACTTCATCACTTGAATAATTTCTTTCATATCACCCTAGTTAACAGATTCAATCAATTCTTCCATGACTTATTTAGATATCACACTATCTTAACTGTTTCCTCAATATATTTCATATTACTCCTAATTTTTTCCACTTCCTGCGTCAATAATTCATTTTTGTCAGAACATATCACTATTTCTTAGCACACTCACATATAACACATTATGAATATATGGCATCTTTGTTAGTAATACTAACTCATAAGTTAATGGTCCTATTCGTAATAACTTTATATGGGCCAGTACAATCCAAGCTTAGTTGTTTCTTTACCCTAACATCTTGCACCCCGTCTAAGCATACCTTGGGAAGGTGATACTCTTATAAACATTTCATCCTTCGCTTCATAGTTCGCATCTTTATAGTATCAATACACTTAACTCTTATGTCTATCTCATTATATTTAGTGTTGACCCACAAATTTCATTCATTTTTCTTGCATCACTTAATTCCTAATACATGTCAATTTCACTTAGCAGTAACATCTCTATTCAATTCTAGTTTTTGACCATCTTTGGCCCTATTCATCCCAATAAGGAGGCAGATGACTCTTTTTTTTCATCTAACTCCTTATACAGTAGTCTAATGAAATCACCATGATAATGATTGTGATGCTTAAAGTCAAATGGAACTATACATTGATCTTATGTTCCTATGAACTCTAACTATATGTCTTAAGCATATCTTTGATAGTTAGGACAGTCAGCAATTCAAACATTCAGTCACATGAATCTACATTCTTCCCCTCTAAAAGATTTTATGGCGTATTCCTACTATAATGTATAACTTATGTTACCATTTGTACTTTCTAACAATCTCTTTGCTTTATGACCTTTATCGATCACACATACTTCTTATTTCAATCACAAGGTATCATTTTTCCTATTCAAATTCAAAATTCATATCCACTTTTGATATCTCAGTAAAATTTAGAATTTCTAGATCCTCAATTTGGGCTTGGTAAATCATTTCATGTGAAATTGGTCTTCAATTCCATAGTTAATAGTACTTTGATTTGTCCAAAATTCAACTCCACGTTCTATGCTCCTTTTTGCACTATATCTGATAACCTCAATACTTGGATTTATGTTTCACCACTATTGGAAATTTTTTTTGGCTTAATGAATCATATACAACACTAACTTTATTGGGAAATACTCATTTGTACCATCATAATCTTTCAGTACTTCTATCCATTGTCTTTGTCTCATATTCAATCTCTCAACTCAATAATTACCTCAACTTTAATGATTTATATTCCTATACATATACTATCTCCAAACTTTCAAAGTAATCACTACCGTAGCAGTTCTAAATCATGTATTGAATAATCAACTCATAGGACTTCATTCGTCTCCATACAGATGACATCAAGTTATTATGTTACATTATATCTTATACAAACCTCTTATACAACATCATGGTAAACTATAGAATCATCAAATCCAAACAATATAATTAATATCAATGTTATAACTCCTCAAAAAAAAAATTTACATCTACGATATGTAAGATAAATCTCAATGTTCAAAAATATTCTCTTCACTTTTCAAATACACTCCAAATATCCTCTATGATCATAATCACGGATTGATCCATTTTGCTTGGATCACTTTAATCTTCAATACCATAATATTGTTGGGGAACTTGTTAACTTGAGCAAATGTTTCCAAAGCTCCATATGCCTATGATTAGTTCTTATAATTTCTTAAATAACTAATTCCTCATTTCTCAATGAGTTAACATTGTCTCACCTTATTTTCAATTTCCCAATTGACTTCCTTTCTCGAATAATTGTCTCAATTCATTGGATTTCCTATGATTTCACATTGAGTTATTCTACTTTCTGCTCATTCATACCAATTTCTACAAAGATTTCAATTTATTTTCAATCTTAACTTCCCGTGTTAGTAACACATTCATCAAAGTCTAATTTATATCAGCTGTGCATATTCACATAGAATATAATATGAACCTGAGTTCTCACATTAGCAATTGTGTCACCTCAAATTCAAATATCCACTCACATAGTTGGATACATTTTCATCAAACAAAAAAATACATACTCTCCCAGTAGCATATTCTACATTTTATGCTTGTATTTCCATCAAGAATAGGACTCCAATACTCACTTTTGAATCATTACTTGTTCATTTCTAATTTATTCTTTCATTGATTATTCTTAACATAAACTATCTTATATGTTTAACCTAATTCAATAAAATTCTTCTTCATTACTATCATTTTTTCTGTTCATATAATGTTTATCAATCAACTGTTATCATCATCACATTATCAGCCATTCTTAATACCTCGGGAAGACCAATTTCTATCGTTCTTACAAGGTCATAACATTCTAATTACCAAAACGCAATGAAGTAGTAAACATAATTACCATTGCATATGCTTAGGTGTGTATCATCAAAGTCGTCCCACTTTGTCCACATATTTATCTCCAACAATTCACAAATTTATATATTACACCATTGATTCTTTAATCTCCATTGATCCTGGATAATATTCTTCTCTTTGTCTTCGAATTCATTACTCATTGTAACATCATAACAATCTCAATCTATCCCGGATTGATCATTATATGCACTTTCATATGTGACTCTAGTTCCCCTTAGACTTTAAACTATGGGAACTATGACTCAAAAATATCTAATAAGCTATAGGTTGCTACCTATATCATCACCACACATATAATACATATGTGCTAAATATTCTCACATGTTATGGTGATCCCATTATCGGATATGTACTCACAATAACAATCTAACTTAACCTTTTGAACTCCTATATACGTCTCTTCCAATTATCCTTTTATTGCATCTTAACTATGTATGTTCACCATTGATTCAAAATTATAGATATATAATCACCACAAAATTCTGATCTCAATTCCACTAACACATTCTTATGGTGGATCGTAACTCTTTCACATTAATCAAACAACCACTGTGATTCCAATTTCATCTTCTCAAAAGTGGAACATATTCCAATGGGGTAAGGATCGGCAGGTTGCATTTTATAAAACCATTGAAAACCTTTAATTCATACAAAACAATTTCAAAGTAGGCAAAACAGTTCAAATCGTGTAAAACAATTTCAAATCACGTAAAACAATTTTAAATCATGCGAAACAATTCAAAACAATGCAAGCTGTTCATTTAAAATGATGCAAGCTCATTTCATGTCCTAAACTACCCATGTCATGCCTAGGATACTCTTAAACCTAATCGCAAACATAGACCTAAACCTAGTCGCTCTGATACCATAATATGTTGGACCCTGTTTTCGGAGCCCAACATCGGACTTGAGATCGTGAAGCTTGAGCAGGGGAGGAGGCTTAGAAGTTAGAAATTTGAAAGAAAAATCATTCGGAAGTCAATCGCCATGGCGAACTTATACGGGTCGATTTCACCACAGCAAGCAGTATCATCTTCGCTATGGCAAAGTCACCACATTCGCCACAGCGAAAACCCCTTGAAACAGAATTCAAAACTCAATCAGCCCATCTTACTAGAATGCAAACTTAAAATCTTTCAAACACATTCATCATTTCAACCCAAAAACAAAACGGATAAGAATTTAACCATAATTAATTTCTCAAAATCTTAATCTCATTTTCGAAATCGAATACTTTATAAAAACATGATAAAAATCACATACAAAGACCAAGATATATTTCATTAATATCAAAAGTAAGAGTTTTACAATGCTTTTTTGGGCATTTCAAGCCCCCTTACATCATAATCCAAAATATAGTTTACAAAAACTAAAATCACTCAAAATGTGACTAAAGCATTGTTTTACATAATCTAACTTCAAAAACAAAACGTGCAAACTGGAGTGATGTCTTGACTCTTGACTTACTTGACCTCTCGCTCATCACCCGAATAGGGGGAAGGAGAATGGGGGTGAGCTTAAAGCTCGTGGGTAACAGTCTTATAGTTAAGAAACAAGCAAAAAGAATTTTCAAAACTCATTGCCATTATACATTTTGGAAACCATAATAATTTCTCACGAAAAATCACCAAACACTTATTTCTCAAAATTCTTGCTTTATCAAATAGTTCATGAGCAATTATAAATCATGCATGCATCAAACTTGCTAACATTTCAAAAGCATATAAGCACATTAGAATGGTTTGGTTAAATCCATGAACATGACAAACTACACATTTCCATTTAATGGCCATATGTAGTTGTAAAACTTGACGTACTATCGCAGTTCCCCATGGGGGTCTTATGTAGATGTAAACATGAGGGAGTCCACAAAGGAGCTCCGTGCCACTAGCAGGCAGGTGGGAGAAGCCTTTTCTTTGTTAATGTGCATGTTACATTCTTGAATGGATTATGCTAAACCCTAATAACTTGTCTTTCATGAATCGAAAACAGTTTGCCCAAATGGCACCTTGTTGGAAACTTGTTTTTCATGCACATGTGATATTTCAAAAAAAACATTTCCAAAAACCTGATTTCATAAAATTGCATCTTTTCAAAAAGAATCATTTTCAAATTCTTTTCATACATCATTAACACAATTCATGTAGCAAAGATATAACAATTTCACAATCCAAACAAAAGTAAATAAATGCAACATCTATGATGTAATTGAAATCATTTAGATTCCTTGATTCAAAGAAAAAAATTAGTGGCTTATTTACTCTACTATAAAAATTTACGCACCTTGAGTTCCTTGCTTACAAGCTTGCTAAGGGATGTCTTTACCCTTGCTCCTCTTGCCTCTCTTGTCTCACTTGATTTCCTTAAACAATAACCAAAATTCCAATTTCAATAGAAATTCCAATTTGAGAACCCTAACAAAATACATTAGATAACTCTTTCTTCTAGAAAATATTCCCCATTGTCTTAAGTTTCTAATCACACAAAAATCATTCCATTTGGATTAGTAATCGGAAAGTCACACCTCAACAATTTAGACTACTCATGCTGAAACAAAATTCTATATTCAAATTCCATCCTGAAATTTATATCCTTAAAGACTGAACTTAGACTCAATTCCTTGATGCAATTTGTATCCCTATGTCTCTAGTTTATACCAAATTAAAAATCAGTCCATTTGGATAACTACACCAAAAGTTATGCCTAAAATACCAAAGCATGTTCTGTGCTGGGAAGTTCGCCGTGACGATCCAGGAAAAGTTCGCATGAAAACTTATAAGTTGGCCACGGCTAACCCCTGAGTTGGCCACGACAAACTTCATCCTTCAAGTTGGCTACGGCAAACTAAGGAGAGTTATCCACAGTGAACTTTGACAGAAGCATACGCAGAACATGTTTTCCAGATTTTAACTTCCTACCTTTCACATATATCCCATCTTAAACCTAAACCATCTCTTCTACTTCATTTTCAACCTAATATCATTCACAAACTAATTCATAAGCTATACTTGTTCATCAACCAAAAAGATCAAAACATTTTCATATACCATTCATCAATAACTTCCTACACATCCTAGCATTCTTAAACCCCTTTCAAAAATCCAAAAGATTAAGATCAAACTTACCTTGAATCTTCACCACACAATGAGATGTTTGGCTCTAATGAAAGCTCTAATCCTCCTCTTCCTTTTTCCCTTCTTGAATAACTTCAAAATCACTCTTTAAGCCTAAGAAAAATAAAAACCTAGCTCTCCTTTCTTTCTATCCTTTCTTTTCTCTCCTATAACACTATCTCCGTCTTTTCTCTTCAAATTTTCATTTTTCTTCCTTTTAAATGCTAGACCAAATTTTCATCTTCCAATTTTACCTTTAATGAGAATAAAATGTCCATTTTGCTCTTCCTTATAAACTTTTCGTCTTTTATTCTTAAATGTCTTACCAAAAATACCCTTGAACATTCTTATAATGTTAACACTTTAAATCAATAAACCTATGTCATATAATCTTACTAACATTAACGTCATAATTAAATTCAAATAAAATTAACCCATCAAAACATCATAATTCAAGTAAATCAGGCTTAACTAAAAAAAAATTCTGGGGGCCAACATTGAGGGTATTCAAGATGAGAAAAAGAAAGAGGAATAGAAGAGCTTCCATTTGAGCCAAACCTGTACCCCTCTATGACACTCAAACTAATAAGAATCATATCTCTTGATTTTGATGTCCAAAAGTTACAAACTTTATACCATTAAAAAGCTAAGAGGATAAGCTATAGCTTATATAAGACAACTTTGCAAATTTAGCCTACATCAATATAGTTTATTCATTTTTAATTTGGTGATAGGTGGATTAATTACTTGGTGGCAAATGGCAGCATTTTGTATGGATGAGTGGCAACTCCTAAGTGGGACAAGTGAAGATAATGCATGAAGACACATGTTGTTACCATTTGTTGACACCTAGCATTGAAGGAGATGAGTTTCCACTAGAATTTGTCTCGGTTTTGTTTTCTCTCCACCAAAACTCTCTCACACACACTTCTTGAAATTTCTACTTGCTTTTTGGATCATCATCTCACTTGAATTATTTGCATTATTTTGCAATAAGGAAGCTAGATCCTACTATTTTCTATGTTATTGTCCTCTTGGTCATCTCAATCTTGGAATTGTGATACTTGCTTGAAAGGCTAGAGTGGCTTGTTTATTGAAGTAGGAAATTGAGTTAAAGAAGATATGGGAGTACTAATCTTAATTGCATGTTATCATATGAACTATTTGATATTTGATTAGATAGAAAATTATTGACTTGATGATGAATTGGGGTCTGGACATGGAATTTATGTGTAATTGGGTATGAATAAGGTGGAAGTTGTTGTGAAAAGTATGAACCTCGGAGTAAGGGCATTGAGGGTGTAAGCTGTGAATGAATTATACTGGTTTCACTGAACAGCCATCAGTATTTGGGCTATAAATTGAGTTGTAGTTATCTAAATGGAGTTATTTTCATTTTGGATTAAACTAAACACATATGGATACAACTTTCATTAAGGAATGGAATTTTGTTTCTAGCCCAAAGGATTTAGAAATTTGGCCTAAAGTTGAATTTAAGATTCTGTAATTGTTTGGGAACAGTCTATAGTATTTTGGGGATAACCTTAGAAGCAATGAACCAAATTGTATGAAATTTAGTTCATTAGAAACTCAAGACATATAGGAACATTTTTTTAGAATAACATATTGCCTAGAAACCTTAGTTTCTACGTCAAAATTGGAAGTGCTTGCTAATTGTGTGTGATGAATCAATACTTATGCTGATACATAATTGCACATGTCTGTATTTATAAGGTGTGTTATGTTTGATCAAATGTCAATGAATAAGTTCATTTGGATAAAGACATATGTTGTACTTGTTCTTTTGCATAAAATTTTGAAATATGAAATGGTTTGTTTTAAAACTACTGGGTCCTAGTTGTGGGTAAGTAGGCATGCCTAGAAGGGTTAGCAGTTGCTTCTGTAATTAGACACTAAGCTGTATTATGTAACCAGACACCCTGGTGTCTTCTGACTTCAGACACTTCGGTGTCTTTTATTTCAAAGACTTAAGTCTCTTCTATTTTAGATATCAAACATGGTATCTTTTGTACTATTCCTATTACCCACTTCTGTAAAAAGGATTAGTAGTCTAACTTATTTTGTATTCTGATACATATTCTGTTTTGATATAAACAAATTCTAACTTGATATAAAATAAACTCTTGAATTGATACAAAACAAAGTCTACTCTGTTATAATCTATATTCTAATATGAAGGGTTTACACCCTATTCTTATAATCAGTTCTTACATCTATGCAATCTGTTCTAATACTTAAATGAATGGCACTAACAAAAGAAATGTTCTCTAATGATAGATCATATTCTATTGGGAAATTCATTATGCTTGAATTGTTCGTTAATATGAATCTTTAATGATTCCTTATGATATAATTTGATTCAGTATATATGGTTGTTAGGTGACTGTTAAATAGTTGCTAGTTTATGTATGGTTTAGTATTTCCCTACTAAGCTTTATGTTAAGCACGGTGGTTTTACCCCATGTAGGTTTTGTTAAGAAGATTTGAGACTAGGACAATGTCAACCACAGTGGCCAAGAAGATTGAGTTTTGTTTTGTTAAAATGTATATTTGAGTTTGTTTATGAGTTGTATCTGATAAATGAGACACTTTGTATTTTGTTTGAAGGTTTGTAATAACTATAATACAGGATGGATTGGTATTTAATACATGTTTGTGATAAGTACAATATGTATAAATTATTTTGTTTGTAACTCAACTTGTAATGAAATATAATGTATGTCGCTTAAGTTTCTCAAAATGCTTGGATTTGTTGATATGATTTGTTTAGGTGCTGTTATGTGTGGCATTTGCATATTCTCCCAGGGGGTTTATAGATGTGACATTGTTTGGTATCAGAGCATGGTTTAGGCAATTCTGGTTTAACCAGCGCTTAACTACCGCTTATACTTGAGTGTAAAAGTTATGTTTAGGCGTAATGTGGTTATCTCATGTTTTGGTTATAGCATTAAAGATGGAAAGATCTCATGAAGCCATTGACGAGGTTGCTAAGAATAATCATCCTAAAAGATCCCGTCCATCAATATATGAACCCTCTAGGGTTAATTAAGGTGAAGCTGAGGTGCTACCTCCTCCTCCAGCTCAAGGATAGGCTTTAATTAAGTTGTCTCAGGATATGACGACATTATTGCATCGTATGACTACACTTAAGGCTCTGATTGATCAACTTTGGAAGTACGACGCTGTGAAATTTTCAAGAACATCATTTGAGGAATCTGAAATAGCAGAGTTCTAGATAGAGAAAGTAAAGAGGGTATTAGATAAAATTAGTTGTTTGCCAGATAAGACGGTGCACTATGTTGTCTAGTTTATTCAAGGAGCAGCCTATAAGTGTGGAAGTTTGTTTTGCTGAATCCTCAGCTACTGTTGCCTCTGAGTTGGGATTTCTTTTCCCAAGAGTTTAAAGCTAGGTATGTTACGAAGGCTTACCAAAAGAAGAAGTGGAAGCAATTTTTGAATTTGAAGCAGAGAAAGTTATCTATTGCTGAACACGATAGGGAGTTTAACTGACTCAACAAGTATGCCCCCGAACAGGTAATTGTCGAGGAGTGTTGGTGTCATCAATTCGAGGATGGGTTGAACAATTTGAATGAGGAGCACCTTGCCACATTCACTTTACTGCAATAAGTGAACTACCATCAACTGTTGCAAGCTACAATGAAAATAAAAAAACAAGAAATGGTAAAGAGAGAAAGGGCTTAAAGAACGGGTTTTGCTAGAGGAGATGAGTCCTCATAAAAACGAAGTCGTAAAACTATTTCCTCTACACCAAAATTCACTCAGAGATCTATAACTAGGGGAAGGGTCCAAAACTTTCCCTCATCGACTGCCTCTGGTTGGTGTTACTCTGTGGGCCAAGGTTCTAGTATTCTGAAGTGTCCTCATTGCTTTATATATCAACGAGTACCTGTTGAAGGGTTACGGGAGCATGTTTCAGATGTGGCAACATGGAGCATCAGACAGTTAACTGCCCTATAAGCCAGTCCCAGACATTAAAAACAAGTAGGGAGGTCTCTTATATAACTGCTGGAATCAGAGGATGAGATAGAGGTCGTGGAGGATCTGGTTAGAACAGACCTAATCTAGGTACCAATTCAGAAACTATTGATCGACTAGTTATACCTTCTACTTTAACTAAAGCTTATGCGTTTAAAGCTCGTGAGGAATAGGATCCACCTAAATTCATTGCTAGTATTATTTCTCTCTTTAATTCTGAAATGCATACACTGATTGATCGTAGATCTACTAATTCCTATATCTATGTTGGAGAAATGTATGATAAGGAGATGCCTATAGATTAGTTAGCGTATGACATTCATGTAACCAGTCCTCTAAGTAGTAGTTTGCTGGTTAATCATTTTGTTTAGGAATTGTGCTATTATGATCAAAGGAAATGAATATGTAGCAGATATGATTAGATTGCCTTTTCATGAATTTGATTTGATTTTGGGTATGGATTGGTTGTCCAAGCATTAGGTATTGGTTGATTGTAACGCTAAGATAGTTGTGTTTAGGAAGCCTGATCAGCATGAAATTGTATTGGATGGCATCCACACTAGTTCTTTAGTTAATGTGGTATCTGCTATGCAAGCCCAAAGCTCCTCAAGAAGGCATATAAAGCTTATTTAGCTTTTGTTTTTTATTCTAAGAAGGAGGGTGTTAAATTGTTAGATATTTATGTGGTGAATGAATTTTCGGATGTGTTTCTTGAGGAATTACCTGGACTTCTTCCTGAAAGGGAAATGGAGTTGTCTATTAAGTCATGCCTTGTACGGATCCTATATCCAGAGCACCGTACATAATGGCTCCTACTGAATTGAAAGAGTTGAAGATGCAGTTGCAAGAGGTTCTAGATAAAGGGTTCATTTGGCCTAGTGTCTCACCATGGGGAGCACCAGTCTTGTTTGTTAAGAAAAAAGATGGTATATTACAGATGAGCATCAATTACAGGCAATTGAATAGAGTCACAGTGAAGAACAAGTATCCATTGCTAAGGACTAAAGACTTATTTGATCAGTTGAAAGATGCAGGAGTGTTCTCAAAGATAAATCTGCGATCGGGGTACTATCAACTTCGGGTAAAGGATGTGGATGTACTGAAGACTGCATGTAGAACTCGTTATAGACATTATGAATTCCTGGTAATGCCATTCAGGTTAACTAATGCTCCAGCAGCATTTATAAATATGATGAATAGAGTATTCAAGCCTTATTCAGACCAGTTTATTATAGTGTTTATAGATGATATTCTGGTTTATTCTAAGAATGAACATAATCATACTGATCATCTCCAAATTATGTTACAGACGCTATAAGAAAAATAGATGTATGCTAAACTGAGAGTGTGACTTTTGGATTATAGAGGTATCTTTTCTAGGACATATTGTCTCTTCTCAAGGGATTAGAGTAGATCCTAGTAAGATAGAAGTAATTATTAACTGGAAGCCACCACAAAATGTGATAGAAGTGAGACATTTTCTGGGCTTAGCTGGTTACTATTATTGGTTTGTAAAGGGTTTCTCAGTGATAGCATCCCCTTTAACTAAACTGTTATGGAAATGAGTAAAGTATGAATGGTTTGATAGATGTTAGAATAGTTTTGATCAACTAAAAAGTATGCTTACTGAAGCTCCTGTATTGGCTCAACCTACTTCTGGTAAGGAGTATGTTATGTTCAATGATGCATCTAGAAATGGATTGGGTTGTGTTTCAATGTAGGATGGAAAGGTAGTTACCTACGCCTCTAGGCAACTAAAGCCACATGAACAAAATTACCCTACACACGATCTAGAGCTCACAGCAATAGTGTTTTCCTTGAAAATTTGGTGGCACTACTTATATGGGGAAAGATGTGGAATTTTCACAGATTATAAGAGTTTGAAGTATCTAGTTACCTAGAAAGGACTCAATCTGAGACAATGGCGTTGGTTAGAACTCGTTAAAGACTATGATTATATTGTGGACTACCATCTGGGTAAGGTGAATGTCTTGGCTGATGCCTTGAGTCAGAAGACCATTTCAACATTGTCAATGCAATATTGTGAATGGGACCTTGTATCTAAAGGAGCTTTAATAGCTCAATTGAAAGCTAGACCTACCTTAAGGTAAGAAATTTTTGATGCTCAAAAAGTGGACGATAAGCTACAACAACTTATCTTGGCTACCCCAGAAGGTAAACAACTTGACTTTCTGTGAAAGGAGATGATGATTTGTATTATAAAGATTGATTATGTGTGCCAGCTAATGATGAACTCAAAAAGAAGTTGTTATTTGAGGCCTATAACACTGTTTTTGTAATGCATCATGGTGGAAATAAGATGTATCAAAATTTGAAGCAGCATTATTGGTGGTCAGGAATAAAACAAGATGTTATGGATTATGTATCTAAATGCTTGACATGTGAGTAAGTTAGCTGAGCATCAAGTGCCTTCTATTTTGTTGCATCCTATTTCTATTCCTTAATGGAAATGGGATTACATTACCATGGATTTTGTCACGAGACTTCCTCTTACTCAAAGGAAGCATGACATTGTATGGGTGATTATAGATAAGTTTACTAAGTCTGCTCACTTTTTGCCTGTCTGTCCTAATTATTCAATAGATAGGCTAGCTGACCTATATGTGAATGAAATGGTGAGGTTACATGAAATACCATTGTCCATTATTTTTTATTGATATCCTCGATTTACTTCGAGATTTTGGAAAATTCTATAAAGAGCTTTGGGTACTCAAGTTAAGTTTAGTACTGCTTTCCATCCCTAAACAGATGGACAATCTGAGCGGGTTATCCAGATATTAGAAGATATGCTTTTGGGTTATGTATTATAATTCTTAGGAAGTTGGGATAACTATCTTGCGCTAATGGAGTTTGCTTATGATAACAGTTATCAGACTAGCATTGTTATGGTGCCTTATGAAGCTCTGTATGGTAAAAAATGTAGAACTCTGATATGCAAGACAAAATTATGTGAGAACAAGATGATTGGGCCTGAAATTGTGAAAGATACTGAAGAGAAAGTTCAAGTTATCCAACACAGGTTAAAAGCTGCCAGTGATAGGCAAAAGTCCTATATTGATCTGAAAAGGAAAGATATCGACTATCAAGTAGGGGATAAGATATTTTTTTATAGTATCGCCTTGGAAAAACAAACTTTGGCTTAGGAAGAAAGGTAAGCTCACTCCACGTTATATTAGTACTTAAGAGATTCTAAAGAGAGTTTGACCAGTAGCTTATCAATTAGCTCTTCCTGGAGAGTTGGCCAAGTTACATGATGTGTTTCATGTTTTAATGTTGAGAAAATATTGGCCTAATGATACACATAAGATTCCTGTACAAGAAATTCATATACAACTAGATTCAACATATGAAGAAGGCCCTGTATCTTATTTTGCTAGAGAAGTCTGCCAACTCAGGAATAAACAAATACCTTTGGTGAAAGTACTCTGGCAACACCATGGACGTAAGGAAGCAACATGGGAACCAGAAGAGACCATGAGGGCTCAGTTTCCTCAACTATTTTGATCAGGTATGAATTTTAAGGGCGAAATTCTTTTAAGGAGGGGAAAATTGCAAGGCCCTAAATTGTTCCCTAGTTGGAATGTTACATTGAACATGAAAGATAGGTGTTTTAAAAAATTGTGATAAAAGTGAGGATTGCATATGACTTGAATTTTAGTTTAATGAATCATAATTAGTGAATTGGAATTAATTATCAGCATTAAAGAATTAAGGAATTAAAGTTGGGCCCGGGTTTCGAAACATATATCATGATTACACTACGCCAGGTTAGGGTGAAGATTATGTGAAAAAAAGGCCTATAAGTTCTTTAAAAACCATGTTTAAGTTGATTTTAGCAATCATGATTATACACCCCTATGTGACACTCAAACTTGTAAGAATCATATTTCTTGATTTTGATGTCCAAAAATTACAAACTTTATACCATTAGAAAGATAAGAGGATAAGTGGACTAATTACTTGGTGACAAATGGCAGCATTTTGTATGGATAAGTGACAGTTCCTAAGTGAGACATGTGAAGATCATGCATGAAGACACATGTTGTTACCATTTGTTGACACCTACCATTGAAGGAGACAAGTTTCTACTAGAGTTTATCTCCATTTTGTTTTCTCTTCACCAAAACTCTCTTAACACACCTCCTGAAATTTTTGCTAGCTTTTTGGATCATCATCTCACTTGAAGTATTTGCATGACTTTGAATTAACGAAGCTAGATCCTACTATTTTCTATATTTCTATCCTCTTGGTCATTTTAATCTTGGAATTGTGATACTTACTTGAAAGGCTAGAGTGGCTTGTTTATTGAAGTAGGAAATTGAGTTAAAGAAGGTATGGGAATACTAATCTTGATTGCATGTTATCATATGAATTATTTGATGTTTGATTATAGAATATTATTGACTTAATGATGAATTCGGGTCTAGACATGGAATTGATGTGTAATTGGGTATGAATAAGGTGGAAGTTGTAGTGAAAATGATGAACCTTGGAGTAAGGGGGTTGAGGGCGTAAGATGTGAACGAATTGTACTAGTAGAATTCAACGAATTGTCATCGGTATTTAGGCTATAACTGGAGCTGTAATTTTCTAAATGGAGTGATTTCATTTTGGATTAAACTAAACACATATGCCTACAAATGCAAGAATGGAATTTTAGTTTTGACCCGAAGGATTTAGAAATTTGGCCTAAAGTTGAATTTAAGATTCTATCACTAGTTGGGAATAATCTATAGTATTTTGGGGACTTTATTTCATTAGAAAATTAAGACATATAGGAACATTTTTGTAGAACAACATATTGCCAAGAAACCTCAGTTTATATATCATAATGGCTATACAAATCAGACCCGAAACTTGTCAAAAGATAATGCTAAACTTGGTTGTGTTATTGTTGACATATATAAGGTTAGGACTTTTAAAAATTGTTTTTGTAAACTTAATTGGGATTGAAAAGAACCTAGATGGTGTTAGATTAATGGAGTAAAAGGTAATTGATCCTCAGATGATGTTAGACTAATGGAATAAAAGGTAATTGAGTTATGGTTTATTAATGGAGTTAATTATATAAAGGATGTAAGGTTTAATAATGGTGAGCATAATGTTGAATTGCTTGGTGTGATCATGAATGAATGAGTTCTTAAAGCTTATATATTACGAGTTGAATATGGATGATCGTGAATTAGGAATTTCTGTGATAATATTGTGACATTACCAGACCATCAATTGTCTGAGGAGTTTGGTAGTTAGGATTGTATTGGAAATGCTTGCTAATTGTGTGCATATACTTAATGTGTGATGGCTCAACACTTTTACTGATGCATAATTGCACATGTTTGTATTTATAAGGTATGCTATGTTTAATCAAATGTTAATGAATAAGTTCATTTGGATAAAGACATATGTTGTACTTCTTCTTTTGCATAAAATTCTGAAATCTGAAATGGTTTGTTTTAAAATTGCTGAGTCCTAGTCATAGGTAAGTAGGCATGCCTAGAAGCGTTAGCAGTTGCTTCTATAATTAGACACTAAGGTGAATTCTGTAACCAAACACCCCAGTGTCTTCTGATTTTAGACACTTATGTGTCTTCTATTTCAAAGACTTATGTCTCTTCTGTTTTAGATACCAAACATGGTATCTTTTGTATTGTTCCCGTTACCCAATTTTGTAAAAAGGATTAGCATTCTAACTTGTTTTGTATTCTGATACATGTTCTATTTTGATATAAACAAATTCTGACTTGATATAAGATAAACTCTTGGGTTGATACAAAACAAATTCTACTCTATTACAATTTATATTCAAATATGGAGGGTTTATACCCTATTCTTATAATCAGTTTTTACATTTGTACAATCTGTTCTGATACTTAAATGATTAGCACTAGCATGAGAAATGTTCTCTAGTGATAGATCATATAATGTTCTTTAATATGAACCTTTAACAATTGCTTGTGATATAATTTGATTCAATAAATGTAGACATTAGGTGACCATTAAATAGTTGCTAATTTATGTATGGTTTAGTATTTCCCTACTAAGCTTTATACTTAGCACGGTGGTTTTACCCCGTGTAGCTTTGTTAAGAAGACTTGAGACTGGGATAATGTCAACCATAGTGGCCAAGAAGAATGAGTTTTGTTTTGACAAAATGTATATTTAAGTTTGTTTATGAATTGTATCTAACAAATGAGACAGTTTGTATTTTGTTTGAAGGTTTGTAATAACTATAATACAGGATGGATTGGGATTTAAGGCATGTTTGTGATAAGTACAATATGTATAATGTATTTTGTTTATAACTCAACTTGTAATGAAATATGATGTACGTTGCTTGAGTTTCTCAAAATGTTTAGAATTGTTGATATGATTTGTTTGGGTGCTGTTATTTGTGGCATCTGCAAATTCTCCCGGGGGTATGTGGATATGACAGGTTACATGTTTATAGTTGAGTTAATAAGCCATGAGTATCTTTCCGAATCAAAAGATTTAAATGATTTCAATTGCTTTGTAAATGTTGCATTTATTGCTTCTTAACCGATTCAAGTGTTTGTTATATGTTTGGTACATGAATCTTGATGATGATTTATGAAATGATGATGGAAATTGTATTTGAAATATATCATGCTTATCGAAATCATGTTTTTAAAATGTCCCTTTTGCGTAATATGATGACAAGTCATGAAACTCATGTTTGTGTGTGGTTGTGGTGGTCCATCATGTAATGTCACGTGCACATTGACCATGTTAAAGGCTTCTCCCACCTGCCTGCTAGTGGCATGGAGTTCCTTCACAGACTCCCTCATTTTTATTGGAGATTTGCAAGAACCCCCTATTGTTTATCGTAGCTTCGCAAGAACTCCCTCATGTATATGGACTACCTAAACCATTATGAGTGCTTAGGTTGTTTATGATTTGTTGACAAGTTTGATGACCACATAACTTATGTTGTTTATGAATTTTTGACAAGTTTGAGAATTTGAGAAATACGTGTTTTATGGATTCAATGCAATTTACTATGGTAGTGAATATTTTCAATGGTTTTGCTTGTTTCACCATTATAAACTTGTTACCCACCAGCTTCTAGCTCACCCCCTCTTCATCCCCATTTCCAGGTGACAAGCACGAGATTGAGTGATATAGAGTTAAGGCACCACTCCAAGATAGCATAATTTTGTATTTAAGTTAGTTTATGAAAACTCAAGGCTTTAATAGCATTTCAAGTATCACTCACATGTATAATTTTTATTTCGGATTATGAGACCAATGATGCTTTTGGGTCTTGAAATGCCCTTTAAAGCTTTATAAAAACTATTTTCCTTTCATGTTTATGAAATATATTTACATTTTGCTCATGACTTTCCAAGTTTTCACATTGCATTTTTAAGCATGTATAGGGGTAAATTTTATGTTCTGACCTCACAAAAAAAAACCATATTAATCTAGGCTGATTTGGACAAGATTGTCTTCTTGGAAGTTATATTCTATCATCTTATCTTTCCAACGATATAAAGTATGTAATTTTTGGAGACTGGATTTGAAACATATGATCGTTACAAGTTAGTGATGCTGAACAGGATGCATGCTAGACACTTTATAGCCCTTTTCTAACTTGATCTAATAGAATAAGAGTACTATGGTGTCTTAAAATGGGAAGAAGTAGTGTGATAAGTTAGAGATGAAATGAAGGTGATAAAGGGAGTTGAACATGTGCAAAAAAATTTTATGAATGTGTATATGTTTGAATGTTATATTTTTGGGTTGATGACCAAACATAGATTATGATTTGGTTGTAAATGATATTGAGCTGAAATAGATGTGATAATGAAGGGGAAATGATGAGGAAAATAAGTTAGAAATGATAGATACGTATAAGAGGGGTCATAGGTAACTTATAGAAGTTGTAGAACTCTAAAAGGCAAAAGCACTCTTCTGGGTCTTCACAGAAGTTGTAGAACTCAAAGTCCTCTTCGAAACCATGCTTGAATGACCTTAATTCAAAATCCATAAGGAAAGTTATGCTAATGGTCACAAATCATGTATATATATATATAATGTGGACTTATTCATGCTTTCCTATAATACAATTAGGCCTGAATGGAACTTGAAATTGCTTAGTTTGATGTGAAAATAAGAGAAAAAAATTGAATGATATGCTAGGGTAATGATTGAGGATATAAACATAAGAATGGATTGTCAAATATAAAGTGCTTAAATATGGAATTTTGGGATGTTATGAGAATGAAATTGAACCTATGTTGGCTAATAAGATCCCATTAAAAGAACCCTATAGAGTGATGCGCTAATGTTTGGCTCACGAGTTAGACTTCGAAAACAGGGCCTAACAAGGGAATTGTGTACCAACAAGCAAAAGTTTAAAGGGAATTAAATGATTAGGATGGTGAAATTTTTTCTATGATCTTTAAAAAGAAAATACCCCCTAAGTGTAAAGACCCAGGCATGTTTACTATTCCTTGCATAATTGGTAACACTACAATTAAACGAGCCATGTTAGATTTAGGAGCATCATTTCATGTTATACCTTATTCCATGTATGCTTTTATAAATTTAGGCCCATTAAAAGAAATTAGTGCTATCATATAATTGGTTGATTGTATTGACGCTTATCTAGATAGGGTGATCTAGGATGTGCTTGTGCAGTGAATGAACTAATATTTCCTGCTGATTTTTATATAATTGACATGAATGATGAAACTTCCTATAACCCAATACCTATCTTACTAGGGAGAACATTTCTTAACACATATCGTAAGGGTACCCTCACGACGGAATTTGATGGAGAAGTTACTTATTTAAATTTTTTATGTTGATAAGCCCTCCCAGAATGACCATTCTATTTTTGTAATTAATATGATTGACCCTTCAGGATAGGAAGATTGTTAGTAGAAGTAGACAATTAAACTAGAAGCACTTTCAACTAAATTGAAGACCAAAGCTTTTATTGTTCTGAGAAAAAGCTTTATCATTGGTCAAAAAGTGCTTCTCTACTGTGCTGGATATAAACTATTTCTGCATAAATTATGTACTCATTAGACTGATCCTTTTGTGGATTCCCATGGCTTTCCATTTGGTGAAGTGGAGATACAGATCTTAAAAATGGAAAAGACATTTAGACCAAATGATCATCACCTGAAATCATATTATGAAGTCTTCCAAATGAATGTGGAAGCAGTGATGCTTGAAGATCTAAATGGCATCACTTGAAGAGGAAAACATGAAGTTGAGCCAACGCAATAAACAAAGACACTACTTAGGAGGCAACCAAAAGGAAGTTTGTTCATTTTCCTTTATATTTTTGCAATTTTTATTTTTGTCGAATGCTCCATTTCTTACATTTGATGTTACAATGGGTACAATGTAAGTTTGAAGTGTGGGGGTGCAAATTTTGATTATCATGTACATTTTGAAGTTTTTGGTTTCTTATGTTTTTTTCCAAAAAAATCAATCAAACAAACAATCATTATCTTTTTTTCTATTGCTTCTAGGAATATATAGTCATAATTAGAAAGTAGCACTAAATAGGAAAATTCTTGGAAACTTGGGTATTTATTTTTGCTCTTATGATTGGTCAATATATGTTATATTTAGAAGAGTAATAACTAGTGGGTAGACATAAGCTAGTGAGATTTTAAGCCTTTTTAGACTAACATAGATTATCTTTTGTTCATGTTTGACCTTCATAACATGTAATCCTCACTTTGTTTTAATTTTAGATTGGAGACAATTTTTTATCACATGCATTAACATGAAAATGATTTTACGAGCTACATTAGCCAAATAACCTAGCTATTGATATGATTTTTCCTTCTGTTAAGCCCCCTTGAGCTTTATTGGCCTTTTCTTTTTATGTGAACCATATTACAATCCTTTAACCTAACCATATGTCTGACCCAAGCCTTAAAACTACTGGAGCATTTGTGATTTTTAATGTTTTTGGATGCTCAAGAGCATAAGTGTCGAGGTGTGCTTATATGTGGGTTTGTTATGGTTGATAGAATGCAATTTTATCTATTATCAATGACTTCCATTATTCTTGTAGTTTCTTTCAAATTTTTCCTTAAAAGAGAAAAAATCAAAAAATAGAAAAGAATAAAAAATAAAACAAAAGAAGTTATCAATGAGGCAAATTATTTGTTTTATAAAGTAATTCATATTAGTTTTTCATCCTAAAGTTGTATGGAATGGGTGATTTGATTATGATGCAAATAAGGAAGAAGATATTATGAAGGGTCACTCCTTATAGTTACAATATATTATTTATCATCAATTTTTGTTAATGATTCCTTATACTTCATGTGGTTTGTGGTGTGAAAGCTTGAATCTAATCTGTGAAATAGAGTTTTTGCATTCATTATAGTTGATGGTACCTATTTTGAGTGGATGTTAATTTTTGCAATTGATGCTCCATTAAGGGTTTTTCCTACTTCACTAGCTTTAATGGCTTTTGAACTACATTTTCCAAATACTTCTCACCTTAACCTTTACCTAGATTACATCTTTAAAATTCCTTTAATTCATGATTATACATGTGAATCGTAGTGGTGGAGAAAGCAAATAAAATGCAAAGTCTTGGAATGTCTTGATCATAAATGGTGTTTGACTTTACCTATAAGATCAATCTTATTTTTAAACAAATGTTATCAAACTCTACCTCTAAAATGCTCAGTTTCTTGGAATGGTTATTGAATAATCATGAGTAAAAACATTTGATGTGCTATTCTTGCCGTGGTTTTGAAAGTTATTCCCCTTTTCTTTTGACTATTTCTTTTTAGGCAATGTGGAAAAGAGGGATTAATGTTATGAATTTCTTAAGACACCTATTTTGGTTCACATTTTGTTTTAAGTAAAAATTAGAAGCACAAGAACTAAAATGAGCTAAAAGCACATATTTGGAGCCATCCTCTTTATGCTCAACCTTATTGGCCTACAAGAAGGAGATGAATTAGGGTGAAGATGGGTCAAGAAAATGAAAGAAATGAATTTCTTACAAATGATATGACTATGCACGGGACTGTGTAACCCTTAAAAACATATAGGATTGTTTCAACACATCTTGTAACCTATACAACCATGTATGTACTTATACAGCTATCAAGACTAGGTAGAAACACTAATTAGGATGGTTAGCTACACACCTATGTAACTTATCAAGCTAAACACTATGCTCAATCATGTAGCTTATCAAGACTAGGTAGAAACACTAATTAGGATGGTTAGCTACACACCTATATAACTAACCATATATGTCCTAAAACTCTAATTTTTGCTATAAAAGGACATGCAAGTGACCAAATGAAGTGAAAAAAAAGGATTTAGAAGCATGAAAGCAGGCAAAACTCTTACTTCTTTGAGATTTACCGATGACTAACCTTCTTCCTTCCGGTTAAAAGGACAAATGAATGTTGAAGAACCCATTTGGGAATCTCTTCATGTTGTAGTGTTTTTTTATTTCTTTAGAGATTGTTTATGTTATTATTTGCTTAATGTTTTGGGTAATCATATATGAATGATTAATGTTCTCATTCGCAATAGATTATTTATTATTTAACCATTACTAAAATCTAGATTATAACACATATTTATTGTAACTCTGATTCATTTCTGATAAACTAATGGTTCTGAATCATTAGGGATAACATAGTATAGCTTAAATGACCCGAGCTTGCGTAGTTGTTGCTTATATTAACCTATTTTCCTAGTTCTTAATGTTGTTGTCAAACTAGATATAGAGAGCCTATTCTAGGTTTTTAATAACAAGGTCTTAAAGAGCTTATTTTGATTAGATAAGACCTAAGATAAAACTGGAGTTAATAAAGCTTATTGTTCATTCATGTGTGGTTAATAGTTACAAAAAAGAGGTACGAGAATAATTATAGTTGCATATTTGATCATATTTATACCTCATATTTGATGTATTTTTGCTAGATATTTTATATTTTTATTGTATATTTAGTACTTAATTTTCTTCAAATGTTTTTATAGGTTATAATTGCCTTCATAAACCAAACCAGAATTTGGATGAAAACATAGCATAGAATGAAGATTTGAAGCAAAGAAGGGATACATGGTTGTGTATCTGGCTATGTAAGTTCCTCAGGCTATGATCACAAATTCTAGACATTTTAAGTTATACATGGTCAAGTAAATGCCTGTGCATCAAATGGTGTATCTCCCAAAACCCTAAAAATTAGTATAAAAAGGTGTGATAGAAGGAAAAATAGAAGAGTAGACATTCAGAGGTGATTTAAAGGTAGAGAGAAAGGGCAATTTTAATTTAAAGAAGTGGAAAACACAAAGAAATCAAGATCCAAAAGAATACAAGATCGAACATTTACCTTGCAAGAACATTTGATAGAAGGTAAAGGGAAGTTTTAAAATTATGAACCTTTTTCCATTCTTTTTTTTTCTATTTATGTTCGATATTGTTTTCTATCATGTGTAACTAAACATTTTTAATGTCTAGGTAAAATGAACCCTAGTTTGTGCTATATCATATTTTGATTCTTTTATCTAATGCAATTGTTCTGATTGATCTATTATAATTCACTTAAGTGTTTAATATATGTTCTAATAGATCTGAAATATTAGTACATAATTTGATTTTTTATAAATCAGTAAAATCAAGTAAGAAACAAAAAAGGTTATTTATAACTCACGAGAATGCCCTATAGGCAAATTTGCCATTTATAACAATATGAACAGCCTCTTCAAAGGATAATAGGAAATCTACAAGAAAAGATACAAAGTTCCTACCAAAAATATCCAAAATAGATATATACCACCAAAATTGAAAACATTCTCTTGCAAGCATATATAGTAATACAAAACACAGTCAATGTTTGATTGAGTCTAAGCTTATTATATAAATTGGTGACATTTTCATAACCTTTACTACACTTTTTGGCTCTTATTTATAGATTTTATGCTTAATTTGACACTTGAGTATCAACCTTTATTTTATTTAGCTTGAGAGTAAAATATATCAAAAATGATTGTTAATTGCACTAATTAATTTTCTGAGAACAATTGATACTCCAAACTACTAAGTGTTCATTGTAGGAGACTTAAGAAGAAAAGAATCAAGAAGAAGATGTAGAGACAAGGAAAGGAAAGAGTCGAACTCAAGTCAACAAGTGAACAGGTGCAACAGGAAGTTCACCGCGGTAAAAAGAATGTGTTGTCGCAGCGAAGAATGCAGATTTCCAAGGAAAACTTTCAGGAAAAGTTAGTTACGGCGAAAGGGGCCAACAAAGTAGTAAAACTTTCAGGAAAAATTTATCGCGGCGAACTTATCTGTCACCATGGCGAACCTTCGAATACCCGAACCATTTTTGGAAAGTTACCCACTGTGCAACCTAATCCATAACCCATTTTCTCTAAAAACCTACCATATTAGGTTAGGAGCTAGCACTGTATAAAGACATACTCCCTCACTCTCTCAAAGACCTTTGGACACTATCATCATCCTCTCCTCTCCACTTTACCATCAACTTCTCCACCGACAACTGCTACCATGAATGCTTCCAGTCCCGGTTGTTATTCTTCCTAGAGTAATGCTTAGCTAGGCATCTCTTTCCTTTTGAAAATGTAGAAACGGCTAGAGTTCAATGTGCTATGAAGGGGAGTAGTTCATCCCTTATTCAGCTACATTATTATGAACTCCTAGGTTTAGGATTTGTAATTTATAGTTCAAATTTGGAGCTTGAATATATGAAGTCTCATATATGTTTATTTGTGATTTGGTTGATTCTCTTTTATCTACCTAGTTGTGTTTGGTATGGAGATGATTCTAGATCCCAAATGACTTATTGCATTAGCTTACCCATTGCACACACTAAGAGCATTCAACAAGGTTTTAATAAATAGAGTTCATTGATTGAAACCTTGGACTTAAAGAGTTCTTCAAGGTTTACCATTTGAAACTTAGTGATTCACTCTTGTAAAAATTTGTTTTGAACGATGATAGCCAAAGCTCGTTTTCAAGAGGATACTATTATCATTTGATCGTTGTTTTTTTTTTATCTTATTGTTTTTCTGTTCCCAAAATCCAAAAACACTTTTTATTACATTATCTTATAATTCGCTTGTTTTAGTCCAAATTTCCAAAAATTGAAAACCCCCTCTTCCTTGTTAATTTTGTTTGCATGTCATGACATATACGCCAGCTTAGTTCCATTAATTTGGTTTCGATTAAATGAAACGACCCGAGTTTGCATTCTATACTACAATCCTTGGAAAAAATATTTTTGATTTGGCCTCTAAGGATAAGAACAAAAAGGCTCGAGTCAAAATGGCGTCGTTGCTGAGGAACCAAGAAATTAGTTCTTTAGGTTAGCTATTGTCATTTTCTTTGATGCTAAGTGAGGTGAGGAACCTAGTTTAGATTGCATCTTAGATAGTTTAGAGTCATACTTGTCGACAGTATAGGATTACACTTTCTTTTATACCAAACTGTTTGCACGCTACATACTTAGTAATTTTACACAGCATAGTTTTGAACATTTCTTTGTTGCTTTCTCATACATGCATACTTTACTTGGACACTTTACTGTTACACACACTTTCATACACCACACACTTGCATCCTTCACATTTTGCCTTTTTATTTGACTTTGTATGCTTGCAAGAAGATTTTGTTACATTTTTTTCATTTTAATTCCATTTGAATTGTTTCCATGCATGCCCAAGAAAGTCAAGCTTCTACCTTTTTATCGTAAAATTGAGAGACGTTTGTGAAAGATTAGGAAGGAAAGAAGAGAAAAAGAGTCTAGTTGGCTAAAAAGTAAGATTGAGTTGTTAGATAGAGTGATCATGGCTGAGAACCCAATTTTTCTTCAAAACCTTAACTTTCATGTTAACCAACCTAGGAATGGTGATAATGGAGGTAATGGGGAACATGAAAGGGTTAGAAAGAATAACAAAAATCATCATAGGAGAACCATTAGGGAAACAACTACTTCTGATGTTAATTATGATCCATTTACTGCTGCTTGTCTTAATTTTGATGTTAATTTTGAAGTTAAAGGATTACTTATTAACTCTCTTCCTAAATTTCATGGATTGACAAGAAAGGATCCCTACATGCATTTGCAATCTTTGTCCATGATCTGTCAAAGTATGAAGCTGGTGGAAGCCTCACTTGATCAAGTAATATAGAAGGTTTTTCACTTATCACTGGAAGGAAAAGCCAGGGAGTGGTATATGAGTCTTTCGAGATATATGGCAAATGCTTACCATAGTTGGGCAAATTTGAGGAAAACATTCTTGGAAAAATATTTTCCGGCCTACAGAACTTCATTGATGAGAAAGGAGATATATTCAGCATGGCTAGATTATAATGAATCCCTTTTACGATTTTTGAAACTGCTTCCAAGATCTATTGTCCAGATGCCCCCATCACCAGATACCTGATGAGTAGTTAGTGCAGTATTTTTATGATGGGTTGAAAGGTCAAGATAAAGGTATGTTGGATGCGGCATCGAGAGGTTCTTTGATTGATCTTACAGCGATGACAGCATGGGACTTAATCAAGAAGATGGCTTTGAATCATCAACAGTACAGTGTTAGGGAGACTAGAGGAGTGCATGAGTTGGGTACCACAATAGCCTAATCTAAAATAATGGAGAGTTTGGAATCAAAAGTTGACTCTTTGGAGAGTAGAGTGACCTCACAGTTATCCTTCATCACTGCAGAGCTGAAGAATCTATATATGCATCGCTCAACATCTTCTATGGATCTTACTGCACCCAGTTGTGATACTTCTAGGTTGGTAATGCATGTATCTAGTGTTTGTCCTAGACGACATGAAGAGGTGTCTGTACTGTATCTGGGGCAGACATATTAGAAATGGGATTCTTACTCCAACACCTATAACGAGGGATGGAAGACAAACCCTAAGTTCAGTTGGAGAAATGAAGAGGGAAGGGCACCAAGCAGATTTCAACATGGGGGAGGAGCTGGTACTTCCAGTAACTAGTTCCCCAACCAATAGCAAGCCCTGACCATCCTACTCAAGGAGGACACCAACCAACTGCTGCACAGTATGATGAATTTGTTGGACCAATGGTGGTTGACAAATTAAATCCTTTTATGTTTTGATAATAATAAAATGTATAGAATTGATTAAGAAATTATTTCAGGTGTTGTAATTTAAATAAAAGACTTGTGCAAATCAAGATAGTAGATAAATCATTGTGAAATCAAGATGGAAATTATCTTTAACGTGCTAGAGATATTCAATCTTGAAGATTATGGGAAGATTCTGTTAAATCTATCCGTTGGAGTCTTTACTAGTCGATTATAATATGGCAAGTCGACTAATAATATTCAGATATATCAGTGGGGCATGAAATAAGTCGACCAATTTATTACAAGTCGACTACAAAATCAGTCAAAGAGATGCACTAGTCGACTAACATCACACTAGTCGACTATTATAAGAGCGGAGATGAACCCTGCATGGAAAAATGTTCGCACTAGTCGACTATCAAGTAAAGCTGAACAAAATTTGTCCGGATCAATCGCAAATGGAAAGGAAATAATTTTGCAACATCTATAAGCAATCAACAACGGCTAGAAGAAGGTCTACAATGGCTATATTCATCTGGAAGTCAGCAAATAAATTGTGAAACATCAAAGGATCGAGTGTAGAGGTCCAAAAAGCAAAAGCATACCACTATTTTTCCTAATTTTGCTCTCAATTGCTTTTAGCTTGTTCTAAATTTGTACTGAGCATTATTACTTCTTCTTTATCTTTGTCACTATATTGAGTTGAGTGATTGTGTGGAAAATCACTTGTGAGGTAGGATTTGTGCTAAAAAACAAATCGATTGTGAGGCGTAGCTTGAGCCGGAAGTCAAGTTGTATTGAAAAGTTCACACTAAACTAAAAAGT
>JAOSBN010000177.1:20821999-20863366 GCA_027563595.1 Erythroxylum suave
ATTAGTTTATTATATATTTATATGCATTAAATAGTATATTTTTATTTCAATAAAATATTTTATTTTATACTATATTTATTTATTTTGTAATTTTTTTAATTTATTATATTCCGATTTTATAGCGGTTCACTACCGGTTGAACCTCTAAATCTTAAACATTTTCTTCGACCGGTTTGATGTCCGATCCGGTTTTTAAAACATTAGTATCATCAATCTTAGCCATCCCACTTACTAACTGTTTATAATTAGCACCGGTCTCGAAAACATATATGCCATTAGAATAAGCGGTTGACCTAGTTGTTTGGTTCTTTTTATTACCCTCACCTCGAATCATTTATTAGCTCATTCACTGCAATCGAGTCAATAACTAAGAGGTCCATCATTGCATTTCTACTCATAGAAAGTGAAAAAAATTGAGCAGCCAGTAAATTAAAGCTTAAAATTAGAGGATTCAATCCTTTTAATGATAAGTAAGATAAGACTATGCACGAAAAATCATATGAATGAAAAATATGTGCCTATAAGCATATTCATACTCGGACTTTGGAAGGATTGAATATTCAGGATTGTTGATTACATTTATATTTAGTAGCTACACTTTATAGTGTTTTTGGTACGAAAGTAATTGTAGCTAATAATTTTACTTTGCCTATGTTTGAGACAAAGGTATCTAAACTGTTCTGCAATCAAGAATTGGCGACATTTCAGGCAATGATTTAATAACATCATTAATATGATTTGAGACAAAGGTATCTAAATTGTTTTGCAATCAGGAATTGGTGACATTTCAGGCAACGATTTAATAACATCATTAATATAACGCACGACATTTTTGGACGAATTGGCCATGTTTTTTCAGGAAACAAGTAGTTAGTTTGTTGTAGTGATTGGAGGAAGGATTCATTAAGCCTAGTACTAGTCCATATTCTTCTTTAGTTTTATTGATGAGAAAAAGGGATGGCAATAGGAGATTTTGTGTAGATTATCATGCCCTTAATGTTGTCACAGTTTCGGATTGCTTTCTGATTCCTGCACTAGATGAACTATTGGATATGGTGCTACCATATTCTCTAAAATTGATTTACGGACTTGATATCATCAAATATGCCTTGTACTAGAGGACACATTGAAGACAACTTTTCGGACAATTGATGACCATTCCAAGTTCTTATTGTTGTCATTTGGCATCACAGATGCTCCTCCTAATTTTCAAGCCACCATGAATGACACATGGCAGGTATATATATGCAAATTTGTCCTATTTTTTATGATATACTTGTTTACAGTGCAGATTGGCAAACTCATTTACAGCATCAATGTCAAGTTTTGCTCTTATTGGCTGATAACCACTTCTATGTCAAGCTCTGTAAGTTCCGATTTGGAGTTCCATTGGTTATTTATTTAGGTCGCATTATCTCGAGTTTAGAGGTGGTTGCGAATCCTTCCAAGTTACAAGCAATTCGAGATTGATCAATTCCTACTTCAATTAAAGCTCTTACTGGATTTCTCGGGCCTACAAGCTACTACAGAAATTTTGTAAGGCATTATGCTACGGTTACTAGTCACTAAACAGATCTCTTGAAATCCTCAGTTTTCACGTAGATAAAGGCTGTACGGAGGCATTTTTTGCACTTAAATTTGCTATGACTACTCTTCCTGTTCTGGTCCTCCCATCCCTTTCAAAACTTTTTGAACTTACCATGATGCCTTCAACATATTTGGTCGTCGCACCATTCATATAATAAATGGCCTTCAGGGTCAGATCTTAATATAGTAGGACACTTGAGAAGAGAATGAAGCAACTTGTAAAAGTTTAAACCATTTCCGCTTTGTTTACTCTAACTTTGACCTTGGGAACAAGGCCATTCTTTTAGGGCAAGGCATTGATACTGATGGGCCAGAAAAGGAACCACGAACAACTGAAATTGAGTTAAAAACTGAAGGAAGATTAGGGCTTAAGTGATGAAAGGCCCACAAAACCTCAATGGCTCAAGGACTACTGTTCAGTACTTCAATAAAATCTTCTAATTTCTGTTACCATGTGTAAAATGGACGAAGACATATGCCGATAAATCCTTAGTTCACTCTCAATTTTCATTGTATTTAATTACAGTAAAGTAGAAATAAAAACAAAAAGAATAAAAAAATTACTCTTAACCCTTTTTCTCTATCCAGGAGGCTTCCTTGCTTTGATAAAGAATTTATTTAGCCATTCACGCTTATCAGAATGGCAAGTAGCCAAGAGTTATATCTAGAATAGAATTTCCATATTTTGTTTTTTAATTCATCATTATTTCCAGAGAAAATTATGTTAGAAGATCATAATTACTTCAATTATATTAGTCTATGTTATACATGAGGACTAATGTGAAAGGATTATGTTTAAATGCAAGTATTTGGCAAGTTAATTCAGAATAACTCATATGTGTCTGTCATACGAAACACTCAGAATTTCGTTAGCCAACTTAGCTTCAAGTGGAGTTCTAATGACTAAAGGTAACAATTATCCAAAGAAAGAAAAAGGGTTCAACTTATAAATGTCTATCAAAATCTTCTCTTACTGGAAGAACTAAACTCTCGGAACAATAATTGGTTCTATATCTCCTATCATTATTGCAAGTTACAAAGATAAAGACAAAAGAGAAACTATATCTTTCCTACTCATGCAATTCAAGGAGATGCTTTCTATGGATTTCACATGATTGTTCATTACTTTCTCCAAATGTACTTTGATATGTCTCCACAATTAGTATAAATGCTTTTCCTGCATATTTTACGTATTATTTGCTAGTTTGGTTGCATGTTTTTACTAATAGAATAAAATTGACATGTGATTGATAGACCTTGTTAGTAGTTTTCTTTTTATTCATATTTCAAATAGGTTTTGTGAAGTAGTAAACTAAAGAAATCTAGTAAATAGTTCGGCATGGTATTTATACTTATTCATTCAAAACCAATTTGAGTACAAATGATTAAAGCGACTTAACAGCAATCGTGTGTTTTGTTCTAACTTTTCCTTTGATTTAGCTAAAATGAAAGGATTCACCATTAAATAATGATATACCTTAAATTTATCAAGGACCAACCAGATTCCTACATCTTACATGACATATTTACAATATGTATTCTTTTTTCTTGAGGGGAAGAGGCATTATGAATATGTTGACTTTATATATAGATGATGAGAACTCGCTAAAACGCTTGAAACTTGCAAAGCTTATTTGATTGCTTCGGTCAATGTAGTGATATTCCTTAGGTTCTTGATCATCAGCGGCATTTTAGAAACAGTAGCATGTATGCTCCAACTATCACTGAACATTTTAAGAATTCTTCAGGCAGTAGCCACATTGATTATATTTCCTATCAGTTCCTTTATAACCAGCAATCGTTTATTTCCTACAGGTCAGTTGTTCTTTGTCTAAAAAAAGAGATGTTTTGTAGATATTTGTTTTAGGGACGAGACATCCCAAATGTTCAATAAAATTGAACTTTGTCTAGCCCTATTTTAAGACTTTAGATAATCTTACATCCTTTATAGTTCATGGAAATGGCGAACAAGTGAAGATATGATGAAAAAAGTTATTCTGGTAAGATACAATGCCATGTAGGGTGCTATATGCTCGTGTAGATCAACTATGTAATTCTTTATAACTGTGTTAAGAGTGAAGACATATAGAGTCATATACACGCTAATGTGGATAATATACACAGTCGTGTATGACAATTGTGTAGCTCTCTGTAGCTGTATAATTCTACGACTCAAGAAATACTGGGAAATACATATCACTTACACAGCCATGCATGTGACCGTATATGTTGTAGAAAACCTAATTTGGAATATAAAAGAAAAGAAGGCTTAGGTTTGTTTATTGAGAAGTACAAAAACACTAAAAAGGGAAAGAAAAGAGAGAGAGCAAGTATCTTCTAATTCTCATCTTTTTTTATTTGATTTTGGGATTGGGTAGTTAGCTTGTTAGTTTGCACTTCAACTTTGATTTCAATATTGAATCTTTGTCAGACAACTTGATGTTGTAAGATGAGAGTTCAAATCTTGTAAATCCTCATTTATAGTTAGTGGATTCAATTGCCGATTTGACTAGTGATTTTTTCCTCTACTCCAGAGGATTTTCCATGTAAATCTCTTTGTTCGTTTCTTTATTGAGAATTTTATTTTCTCACTAATATTTATTTGAACACACTTGCTTATGGTGCTTTGTTACTATGATTAAGTTAACCTGATATATAGAGCTATGTTTTTGGTTGTGTTTTTCTCTTGTCTCCTAACAAGTGGTATTAGAGCTATAGTAGTGGAAGGTGAAAATAGCAGTATGGTCAAGCTGATGTCTTCAAACTACTCTATTTGGAGGCCTATGATGGAGTACCTTTTGTATTGTAAGGATCTTTTTGATCCTATTGTTGTGGATAAAGATGTGAAGGATGATGTTCTCTTAAAACCTAAAATATGTCATATAGAGAATAAGAGAAAATGAAATGAAAAACTTTGGGCACTATTAGACGATAGATTGATATCATTATATTTAACCAAACATATATCAAGAAAAAAATCCTTATCCTAGTTAAGAACTCACAATTGCTTAATCCTTGTGATCATTGGTTGGCTAGAAAGTAGTATAGAGTCTCTTTCAAGAGAAGAGCTATAAAGAAGCCGAAGGTATTAGAGTTGGTGCATTCAGATGTCTATGGCCTTATTAGGGAGGAGTTATTAGGAGATAACATATATTTTGTTACATTTATTGATGATCCTTCGAGGAAAACTTCGATGTATATGTTACACTCTAAGAGTTAAGTATTTGAAAATTTCCAGAAGTTTCATGTTATGGTAGAAAGGAAAGTTGAGAGGAAGCTGAAGTGCTTGTGAATAGATAATGAAGGAGAGTATACTTCCAAGTTGTTTGAAGAATAATGTACATCACTTAACATTAGACATGAGAAAACTAAACTAGGGACTCTACTATATAGTAGGGTTGCTGAGAGGATGAACAGAACCAATATAGAGAAGGTTCGTTGCATGCCTAGAATGTCTATATTGACTAATACATTTTCGAGAGAAGCAGTCTAAAATGTAGTCTACCTGATTAATCGAGCTCCATCAATTTTGTTGGATTTTGAGATTACTGAGAGAGCTTCGATAAGAAAGGATGCCATATATCATTATTTAAGAGTTTTCAGCTATAAGTTATTCAAACATGCACCCAAAGATCCAAAAAAGAAGCTTGAATCAAAGTCGATACCTTGCATCTTTATTGGATATGGTGGTTATTAGTTTGGCTTCAGACTTTATGACATAGATAAGAAAAAGATGGTTAGAAGGATGAATCTGGTGTTTAGAAGGATGAATCTGGTGTTCCAGGAGCATAAGAGAGGTGTTGATCTTTTGAGTGGAGATAAATTATTACACTGCAACTCATCATATGATATAATTATCTTTTCTCTAATTCCTTCAACTACTAAGTAGTCTACAATTGAAGAAGATGAAGTTTATTACTAAACACAGGTGATTAGATATAATCTGATAATGATGAACTACATGAATCACATCCAGACAATACTAAAACTGAATCCATTGAGGATACTAAGTAAGGGGAGAAATTGGATATATCAATTAATGAAACGCAAGTTCCAAGTTTGATAAAGGAGTGGCCTTTCACAAGGTATCCAAGTTCTAAATACCTATTACTTATAGCTAAGGGGTGGCCTGAGAATGTGCAAAATGTTGCATCTTGTGACAACAAAGATCTTTAGCTTGTAGTTATAAAGGAAGAGATGGATTCTTTGAAGAAGAATAATACATACAAGCTTGTAAAGCTTCTAAAAGGCATTGAAGAATAAGTAGGTGTTCAAAATAAAGAGAGATAGTAACAAGTTGGTAAAGCATAAATCAAGGCTTGTAGTGAAAGGATTTAGTTAAAAGAAGAGTAAAAATTTTGATGAAATCTTTTCACCAGTAGTCAAGATGACAATTTTGATGAAATCTTTTCACCAGTAATCAAGATGACCTTAATCTGAACGATTTTGGTTCTAACTGCCTATTTGGATCTTGAACTCCAATATCTGGAGGTTAAAACATCCTTTTATAAGGAGATTTGGTACAGGAGATATACATAAAGCAATTTGCATGTTTGAAAGTTGAAGGCAATGAAAATCTAATCTACAAGTTGAACAAAATTTTATATGAGTTGAAACAAGCTCTACAACAGTGATATCATAAGTTTAACTCATTTATGATAGATTATGGTTAAAAACGAACTTATGCAGATGCTTTTGTAACGCTGGACTTTTTGAGCCCTTTTGTATTGGTCTGTACTTGCAGATACTACTGCATATTGATATATGCATGGATGTAAATGAGTTCAAAAATATATTTGACTCCTTTCAGTATATATAGTAATGATATATAATATATGCCCTTATATGAACTTAGAGTTTATTGATATGTAAAATCTTGGAGATTTCTCACATATAAGTTTCTAAGTCTGTAAAATCGAGTCCGTTGGATGGATATGGCCATGGTAGCTAAGTTAAATATGTTCTAATGCCTTAGAGGTGATTAGACATGATTTATAGAATTATTAGACATTTAGAAAGCTTAATTGAAAAAGTTGATGAACATAAGGGATTTAAAAGTAATTTTTCAATTCTTGGAGGACCAATATGTAATTTTATAAAGTTAAGGGGCTTAATTATAATTTTCAAAAGTTCGGGGGCCAAAATGAAAATAAAATTTTTTATCACTCTCAAATGTTAGGATTAATTGCAAATTTAGGAAAAGTTTGAAGGGTATAATGGTAATTTCACATAAGTTAAGGGCAAAATGGAAAATTCACCATGTCACCATGTTTGGTCAAAAAAGAGTCAATATTCTAGACCTTTTTTTCCTTTTGTGTGGTCGTGCACCCCACCATTTAGTTTTAAAACACTTTGTTTTAATTTACAAAAAGAACACTTTGTTTTAATTTACAAAAAGGAGAAGAAAAGAGGAGAGGAAAGAAGAACACTTTCAACCATCACCCAATTTCCACCTTTTTTTTAAATCTCAAAACCAAACCAAATTGTTCTAAGTTAATTTGGGATCAATGTAAGGCCCCAAATTATACCTTGGTTGAAATGTTACATATTCATGAAAGTATATGGATTAGTGAATTGCATATGTTTTAAATTTTGGCTTGATCTTGAATTTTGGGTTAATGGACCATACTTAGTGAATTGCAATTAATTAATACCATTAGAGAATTGAGGTACTAAAATGTACATTTGAACTAGGAAGATTGTTAAGTGGCAAGACAAGTTGGTACATAAAAATTAGTAAGACTAAGTTTACACTTTGAATGACAAATGGACTAATTAGTATGTGACAAGTGGACCAATCTTGGAGTTACATATGGACTTATTAGTAGGAGACAAATGGAAACCAAATGCTTATGATTAGTGGAAGCGTCTTGATTAGGCAAATGGCATTAAATGTCAATTCACACATGCTTAACTAAATTGATGACACCTAGCTTATAGATGGGGTAATTCCAGCAGCCAAGTTTCTGCCTCCCTCATTCTCTTCTCCACCGAAAATTGCTCCTCCTTCTCTCTAAATTTTGGTTAAACCTAGCCAAATTGTTGCATGAAACATACATGTTAATCCTTAATAAAATAATCAAGAAAACTAGTTTATTATTGTCCTTGATCTTGTGTGGAAATCACCTTGAGGATGTATAGATTAGCTGATTCTTTGAAGTAAGAATTTGAAGATAAGAAGGTAAGGGAATTCTAAACTTGATAGCAGTTATGCATACTAGTTGTATGATAGTTGAATTGGCATAAAATATATGTTATGAAGTTAGTAATTAAGTACTGAAAAAATGATGCTTGTATGATAAGTTCTGTTTTGGTTTTGATGCATGAAGGGCTATGGTTTTGAGCTACCAGATGAATGGTTTTGATTTGGATTTGGACATGAATTTGATAAGGGATTGAAGCATGGATAATGTATAATTGGGATATGATACATCCATTGAAATGAAGGTGTTTAGAATTTGGAATGAAGGTGTTGAATCTAGAAATTCACAAGAAAATGGGGTAGACTACAATTGTGGGACCTATCCCACAATTGTTAGCAGATGCAGTAGCTTTTGTTTGTTGGACTATATGGGCTTAAGGTACTTAATTGAAGTTTTAAATGAACTTAGATGGTGTTAGATTAATTGAGTAAAAGTTAACGTAGTTGTGGATTGATAATTGAGGTAACTACTTAAAGAATATGTGGTTAATGAATAATGTTTCTAATATTGAAATGTGAGGTATGTTTAAATCGCATATGTTCTTTAGAATACAAATGTGTTCCAAGGGTTTTATATGATTTGTATTAGATATGGATGTTTGTGAACTGGGCATTTTTATGATGATATGTAATATGTAATAACTTACTGTTTCATTGATATATTGATTCAAATGCTTATGATTATAAGGCATATTGAGTTAGATAAAAAAGGATTCAATTTGAGAAAAATGTAATAAAGACATATATACTACATTATTTGCTTATGATTCTGAAATCTAAAATGGACTGCTTTAAAATTGTTAAGTCCTAGTTATGGGTAAATAGGCATACCTAGAAGGGTCTGCAGTTGCTCTTGTAACACTTCATTGTCGGCTGATATTGACATTTCAGTGTCTCCTGTTACTGAAACATAAGTCTCCCTTATTCTGGTCCCATTACCCACTTATGTAAAAAGGATTAGCAGGCTAACATTTTTTGTATTTTAATACATGCTCAGTTTTGATATAAACAAGTTTTGATTTGATACAAGAAAAGATTTGATTTGATATAAAAAATTCTAATATGATGGTACTCTCTAGATGTACATTGATTATAGGAAATTGAATAGAGTCACCATGAAGAATAAGTATCCGTTGCTAAGGGTAGAGGATTTGTTTGGTCAATTGAAAGATGCAGGAGTATTTTCAAAGATAGATTTGCGATCAGGATACTATCAACTTCGAGTAAAGGATGGATGTTCCGAAGACTACATTTAAGACCTGTTATAGACATTACGAATTCTTGGTAATATCATTAAGGTTAACTAATGCTCTATTTACATTTATGGACCTGATGAATAAAGTGTTTAGGCCAATTTTTTGTGGTGTTTTTAGAAGATATCCTGGTATATTCCAAGAATCAACATGATCATGTTGAGCATCTGTGAGTTGTGTTACAAACCCTACAGGAAAAGAAGTTGTATGCTAAGCTGAGTAAGTGTGATTTTTGGCTTCAGGAGGTATATTTTCTAAGACATGTTGTTTCTTCTCAGGGGATTAGAGTTGATCCCAGTAAGATTGAAGCAATTGTTAACTAGAAACCACCACGGACTGTGATATAAGTGAGAAGTTTTCTAGGTTTGGTAGGTTACTATAATTGGTTTGTAAAGGGATTCTCGATGATAGCATCCCCTTTGACTAAATTACTACAAAAAGTAGTGAAGTATGAATGGTCTGCCAGATGTCAAACTAGTTTTGATCAACTAAAAGGAATGCTTATTGAAGCTCCTGTATTGGCTTAACCCACTTCTGGTTAGGACTATGTTATATTTAGTGATGCATCTAAAAATCGTTTGGGTTGTGTTTTGATACAGGATGGAAAAGTAGTTGCATATGCCTGTAGACAACTGAAACCTAATGAACAAAACTACCATGCACATGATCTTGAACTTGCAACGATAGTGTTTGCTTTGAAAATATGGCTTCACTACTGGTATGGTGACAAGTGTAAGATTTTTACTGATCATAAAAGTTTGAAGTACCTGCTTACTCAGAAGGAACTTAATATGAGACAACGATGTTGGTTGGAACTGTTTAAAGATTATGACTGCATTGTGGATTACCATCTGAGTAAGACTAATGTCATGGTTAATGCCTTGAGTCGAAAGACTATTTCAGCATTATCAATGCAACAGAGTGACAGGAGACTCATATCTAATAAGGCTTTAATAGCTCAATTGAAAGCTAGGCCTATCTTAAGGCAAGAAATTTGTAATGCTCAGAATGATGAAGAAAAGTTACAACAACTTATTTTGGCTACTTAGGAAGGAAAACAACCAAACTTTTCTGCGCAAGGAGATGGTGATTTATATTATAAAGATAGATTGCGTGTACCAACTAATGATGAATTGAAGAGAAAGTTATTATTTGAGGCCTATAATACTATCTTTACAACTTGGTGGAAATAAGATGTATTAAGATCTGAAGCAGTTACTAGTGGTCAGGTATGAAACATGATATAGTGGATTATGTATCTAAATCTTTGACATGTCAGCAAGTTAAAGCTAAGCATCAAGTTCCATCTGGTTTGTTACATCTTATTTCAATTCCTTAGTGGAAAAGGGATAACATTACTATAGATTTTATCACTAAACTTCCTCTTACTTAAAGGAAGCATGATGTTATATAGGTAATTGTTGATAAGTTCATCAAGTTTGCTCACTTTCTACCAATGAATCTTGATTATTCACTAGATAAGCTTATATACCTATATGCGAATGAGATAGAAAGGTTGCACAGGGTGCAACTATCTATTATTTCTAATTGTGATCCTCAATTTACTTTAATATTCTAAAAAAATCTATAAAAGGCTTTAGGTAACCAAGTTAAGTTCAGTTCCGCGTTCCATCCTTAAACAGATGAACAATCTGAACAGGTCATTTAGATATTGCAAGATATGCTTCGAGGTTGTGTATTAGAGTTCCCAAGAAGTTAGGATAACTATCTTTCTCTAATGGAGTTTGCTTACATCAAAAGTTATCAAACTAGTATTGGCATGGTGCCTTATGAAACTCTATACGGTAAGAGGTGTAGAACTCTGGTATGTTGGACTGAATTAAGTGAAAAACAAGATGATCGGGCCTAATATTATGAAAGATACTGAAGAAAGCTCAAGTTATCCAACAAAGATTGAAAGCTACCAGTGATAAGCAGAAATCCTATGCCTAGTTAAAAAGAAAAGATATTAAGTATCAGGAAGGTGATAAGCTATTCTTGAAAGTATCACCATAGAAACACATACTTCAGCTTGGGAAGAAAGGTAAGCTTAGCCCACATTATATTGGTCCTTATAAGATTCTTAAGATGGTCGGACCAGTAGGTTATCAATTAGCTCTTCCTAAAGAATTGGCCAAGTTGCATGATGTGTTTCATGCTTTCATGTTGAGAAAATATCGGTCTAATGATGCACATGTGTGTAAGAAATTCAAATACATCTAAATTTGACTTATGAAGAAGGGCATGTGTTTATTTTAGTCAGAGAGGTCTAACAACTCAAAAATAAGCAAATACCTTTTGTTAAAGTACTTTGGCAATAACATGAACTCGAGGAAGCAACTTGGGGGCTAGAATCAACCATGAGAGCTCAATATCCTCAACTATTCTCATCAAGTATGAATTTCGAAGATAAAATTCTTTTAACGGGGAGCAAATTGTAAGGCTCCAAATTATACCCTAGTTGAAATGTTACATATTCATAAAAGTATATGGATTAGTGAATTGCATATGTTTTGAATTTTGGTCGACCATACTTAGTGAATTAGAATTAATTAATACCACCAGAGAATTGAGGTATTGAAATGGACATTTGGACTAGGAACATTGTCAAGTAGCAAGACAAGCTGGTACATGAAAAGTAGTATGACTAAGATTACACTTTCAATGAAAAATGGAACAATTAGTATGTGACAAGCGGAACAATCTTGGAGTGACATGTGGACTGATTATTAGGAGAGAAATGGCAACTAAATGCTTATGATTAGTGGCAACATCTTGATTAGGCAAATGGCATTACATGCCCATTAACACATGCTTTGATAATTTAATGACACCTAGCTTGTAGATGGGGCAATTCCAGCATCCCAATTTTTGCTTCCTTCATTCTCTTCTGCACCAAAAATTGCTCCTCCTTTTCTTTGAGTTTTGGTTAAACCCTAGCCAAATTGTTGCATGAAACATACAGGTTAATCCTTCACAAAATAATTAAGAAAATCAACCAATTTTTGTCCTTGATCTTGTCCGAAAATCACATTTAGGTTATGTAGATTAGCCGATTCTTTGATGTAGGAATTTTAAGTTAAGAAGGCAAGGGAATTCTAAACTTGATAGCATTTACGTATACTATAGTTAAATTGGCATGAAATATATATTATGATGTTGGTAATTGAGTGTTGGAAAAATGATTCTTGTATTGTAATTTTTGTTTTTGGTTTTGATGCATGAAGGACTATGTTTATAAGCTGTCAAATGGATGGTTTTGAGTTGAAATTAAACATGAATTTGATAAGGGATCGAAGCATGGATAAGGTATAATTGACATATGATATATGGATTGAAATGAATGTGTTTGGAATTTGTAATGAAGGTGTTAAATCTGGAAATTCACAGGAAAATAGGGTGGGCCACAATCGTGGCACCCATCCCATGATTGTGGGCAGATGCAATAACTTCTGTCACAATCGTTAAAGGAGAAAATGTTGGTTTTGGACAATTTTTGGACTATATAAGGTTAAGGTACTTAATAATGGTTTAATTGAACTTAATTGAGGTTGTAAATGAACCTAGATGATGTTAAATTAATTGAGTAAAAATTAATTTAGTTATGGGTTGATAATTGAGGTAATTACTTAAAGAATATGTCATTAATGAATAATGTGTCTAATATTGAAATGTAAGGTATGTTCAAGATGCATGTGTTCTTCAAAATACAAATGTGTTCCAGGAGTTTTATATGATGAGAATTGGATATGGATGTTCGTGAATTGGGCATTTCTATGATGATTTGTAATATGTGATGAATTACTATTTCATTGATATATTGATGTGAATGCTTATGATTATAAGGCATATCGAGTTGGATCAAAAGGGTGTGAATAAGTTCAATTTGAGAAAAATGAAATGAAGACATATGTTATATACTACATTATTTGCTTGTAATTTTGAAATCTGAAATGGATTGTTTTAAAACTGTTAAGTCCTAGTTGTGGGCAAATAGGCATGCCTAGAAGGGTCTACAGTTGCTCTTATGACACTTCGGTTTTGATATTGACATTTCGGTGTCTCTTGTTACTGAGACATAAGTCTCTCCTGTTCTGGTCCCGTTACCCACTTCTATAAAAAGGATTAGCAGGCTAACGGGTTTTGTATTTTGATACATTTTCAGTTTTGATATAAACAAGTTTTGGTGTCTGATACAAGAAAAGCTTTGATTTGATATAATAAAACATTCTAATCTGATACAAGTCAGTTTCAGATCTGAAAGGATTATATCCTATTCTGATATTCAATTCTGATACTTGTACATTATGTTCAAATATTTATAAGTTTTGTTTTGATGCAAGAATGTTCGGCATTGATGAATCATATTTTATTTTGAGACATATTGTTTAGATTACTTTATAATATGCATAATTAAAGATTGTTGTGATATGTTCTGTATATATGAATGTTAGATGAATGCTAGAAACAGTAACGATTATACTTTATGTTTGGTTATTCCCCACTAAGTTTTATGTGTAGCATGGTGGTTTTGTCTCCATGTAGGTTCTGATAAGAAGATTTAAGGAATGGGACAAAGACTACCACAGTGGGCAAAAGAATGTGTTATATTTTGGAAGTTGTTTTGTTTGAGTTCTTTTAACATACAGTATTTTGACATCAATGGTTTGTAATAACCTTAATATAGGTTGGCTTTTGAATTTATGGCATGTATTATGATAAGCACAATACGTTAGATATATTTTGTTTATAAATAACATTTAATGATATGTTTGCTTGAGTTTTTGGAAGAGCTTTGAAATGTTTAGTATATGTTAGTTCTATCTTGTGTGGCATTTGCATATACTTCTAGGGGGTATGTGGGTGTTACAATCAAGGAACTCAAATCTATTATTGGATTTGAGAAATTCTCAAAGGATTTTAAGATATCACCAAAGGAAAGTTTAGGTAATTTTATCTCATCTCTCTCTACATTATGATTTTGAGTTTGGCGTTAAGATATGTTGCCATCCATAGTTGAATATGCATGAAATATGGTTTATACGAATGAAATGAGTCATGGAGAAGTCTCCTTAAGCCAAAACCGAGATGCCCTCTCTTTGGTAAAAGTTTGTGAAAGTTTAAATATCTTTTGAAATTAATGGTTTAGATGAATTCTATGGTATTAATTATGTATGTATAATGTGAATTGATGATGAAAAATAAGGAAGATGTACATTGGAAAGAGGCTTTCAAGGTCATGCACATTAGGTGATTGATAAAATGCCTGAGTGAACTTGGCTTAGGATCTAAGGATTGTAATGGTGTACATTGGAAAAAAGTTTTCACGTTTAGTTAGAGTAAACTTGAATTTTTGCTTAGATTGATGAGTAGTGTCCTAATGTTCTTGGATAAAAAATTTGTTTAATTATACTTTGAAATGTGTAAATATTAGATCAAATGCATTAAGTGCCTTGGAAAATGCAAAAGAAAGCGTATGTGAATAATAAATGAAGTAATCATGTGAGAAGCTTAATAGTCGAATCCTATAGCTTAAAAATAGTGATATTGTATTTTATACACTTATGTGATGGTATATAAATATAAGATATGTGTTTGAGTAGTAAATACATTGCATATTGTATGTATAAATGCTCGGGAGCTATGGATCAAGGAGCACATATCGAGGATTGTTGAAGTTAAAAGAGTGTACACCTTTCTTTTGAGGTGATTTGGGTAAAACCTATCTTTCAAATGGGACTAAGACAACCCAAGACATGCATAATGACTTATATGTGAATTTCGAACCTAGCTAATGTATAGTAGAATTGAATCTCAAATAGATACTAGTATACTTATATATTTAATAAACGGCATTGTTTTGAATAACTCTATACCTGGAGTGCAAAAGATGACTTTTACTATATTAAATAATGTTTTGGAACTTACGTATGTATAACCGAGTCATGTATGTTGCGTGTATATATTCTTTTTTGGCTTAGAGCTATGGCAAGGTTACATTTTATCAGTTGGACCGATAAACAAGGGCGTGGTACCTTACTTGATTTTAGTATTAAATATTTTATGTGATTGTTTGTGATTGGTGAGGTAACGATTGGCCATTCGTGTGCTAGGCATAATAGATTAATCGACCCCACCCCGTAACCCTAACGTTGGCACATAAAAGTCAAGTCCTCATATAAACACCTTACTACTAGACTTGCAAGTGATTACACACCTAGAGATCTAATCACCGACGAGGTTATTACCTAGGGTCATAACGTTCTTGTCGACCATAATTTGGACTCACCACAGATGAAAGTTGAGACATCACCTAGAATCGGTCGGTGTAGACACTAGTTTAGTCGACTAGTGGTGACACATATAGCTATTTTGACCTATTCTTATATTTGGCTTCCTAACGAGATTTGATTATAAATGTGATGTTTTTATGCTCTTATGTACTATAACTGGAACTCATGGTCACAGGATGAGTGATTAATAGGCTAGGCCTATATGGTTCCTAACTAGTATAGGATGAGTTATAAACTAGGCCTATTTGTTTCTATATTATACATGTTCACTTCATAAGTGGTTATATGCAAGTTAGATTTGTAGAATCGTCCTTAGGTTAATTAGACCGTTTTGGTGTATATCAGGTTCTGTTTGCGATATATGTTTTTCTTACTCACGTATATAGTGTACTCAACCCCTCTGCTTTCCAACCATGCAAGTTAATTTGGTGAGCTTAAAGCTTTGATGGTTCGTGCAGTCTTTTTGAAATTTTAGGGCATTGCTGCATATGGGTAGCCTTTATTTTATACTTTTGTTGTATAGTGGCTCATGATTATGTTGAAATGTTTTAAAATTTTGTAAATTAACTCTTAACTATCTGATGGTTTGTTAATGACCATATGTATGAACCTTTTTTATTATCGTTGAGATTGCTCTGAATGAACGTAAAAGTCCAGAAGTTGCAGCAAGGTTTTAATGTGAATATAGAACTCCGTGTAAAATTGATTTACACATTTTTTAATTAAGTTTTGGGATTTTCAAAATACAACCGTTGTGCTTTCCAAATGTTTTTAAATATATTCAGTTAGCCTTGTATAGTCGGGTTAAGGATACCATGAGCATTCTTAGCCTGGGTATGCAACAGTTGTCATGTGCCCGATGTGGTTCTGTCATAGCTTGTTTGTATTTTAAGAAATTCTCAAGTGAGAACTTCATCATTCTTCTTCTTTATATTAATGATATGCTGATTGTGGGTCAATATATGAGGTGAAGGATGATTTGTCCAAATATTTTAATATGAAAGATTTAGGACCAACAAAGCATATTTTGGGCATGGAGATAAACTCAAGATAGGAATAACAGGAGATTTTCGTTATCTTACAAGATATATATTAAACGATTGTTGGAAAGGTTCAATATGAAACATGTCAAGCTAATTAGCACACTACTAGCACCTCACTTCAAGTTGAGCAAGCTTACATATCCCTCAACAAAAAAGGAGAAAAATGGTATGTCTTCTGTTCCATACTTATTTGCAGTAGAATCTCTAATGTAAGCTATGATGTGTATAAGGCCAAATATTGCACAGGCTACTGCATTAGTGAGCAAATTCTTGTTTAATCTAGGACAGGTTCACTAGGAAGCAGTGAAATGAATTTTGAGATACTTGAGAGGTAATTCAAAATAGAGTTTGTGCTTTAGTGATAGGGAGTTAATTCTAAAAGGTTGTTAGGTTAATGAGCATATTCTTGACTAATCTAGGAAAGGTCCACTGGGAAGCAGTGAAATGAATTTGAGATATTTGAAAGGTACTTCAAATAGAGTTTGTGCTTTGGTGATGAGGAGTCAATTCTAGAAGGTTATACGAATGCAAATATGAGTAGAGATATTGATGAAAGAAAATCTACTTTAACTTTTCTGTTCAAGTTTGTGGGGGAATCATTTCATGGAAATGAAAGCTACAAAAGTGTGTAGCTTTATCTACGACTAAAGCAAAGTATATGGTTGCAATGGAAGCTAATAAGGAGATACTTTGGTTGAAAAGATTCCTTTAAGAGTTGAATGTCAAGCAAGAAAACTATATAGTATTTTGTGATAATCAAAGTGCAATTGACTTGAGTAAAATACTATATATCATTCCCGTACGAAACATATAGACGTCAAATATTACTATTTGAGGTTCATGATAGAAGAGTAATAATTAGTGTTGAAGAAGGTTCATACGAATTTAAATGATGTTAATATGCTAAATAAAGTGGTTATAGAAAACAAGCATGAGTTTTGTAGTAAGCTTGTTAAGATGTCTCTTAATTAATTGTGAAAGCATAATATGTCATTCCCATTATTGGGTTGGAAGGGGAGATTTTTTAGTGTTCAGTTCTATTTTAAGACTTTCGATGATTATACACCCTTTTATGGTCCATGTAGGGTGCTACACGCTTGTGTCTTGACTTAAATAATCGTATAGATCAATCGTACAGGTCTCTATAACCTTCTAAAAGAACATGTGAAGAGTGAAGACATACACAGTCATATATATGCCCATGTGGATGACATACACAATTGTTGGTGACAGCCGTGTAGCTCTCTCTAACCATGTAAGTTCACGATTCAAGTGACGCTAAGAAATACAGAGTCACTTACGCGACCATGTAGATGACTATGTATGTTGCAGAAAACCTAAATCAGAATATAAAAGAGGAGAAGACTTAGGATTGTTTATTGGAAGGCACAAAAACACTAAAAAGGGGAAAGAGAGAGAGAGAGAGAGAGAGAGAGCAAGTATCTTCTTATTCTCATCCTTATTTGTTTGATTTTAGGATTAAGTAATTAGTTTGTTGATTTATGCATCAACTTTAAGTTGAATCTTGAATCTTTATAAGATAACTTCTTGTTGCGAGATGAGAGATCAAATCTTGCAAATCCTTAGTTGTAATTAGTGGATTTGTTTGTCAATTTAGATGTGATATTTCTCTTTACTCCGAAAGGCTTTTCACATAAATCTCTTGTGTTCATTTCTTTACTGACTTTTTATTCTTACTGATATTATTTGATTACACTTGACTAGAGTGATTTGATGCTGCAATTAAGTTGAACCCACTAAGAGAGTTGTGTTTTTTATCGATTTTTCCTTGTCTCCTAACAAACATATGTATAAATAAAATTAATTAATATTTATCACCCAATTTGGAAAAGAGCAAGTACAATCAGACAAAAGGCTGATGGTGCCAAACTACAACTGGAACTTTGTTGGTTAGCAGTAAATTTCTTAGCCCAACAAGTACTTCGGTCCTACTACTGCGGGATGAGTAGTGACTATTGATTACCATTTCATATGAAGATAGTAGAAAGCCCAAACAAAGCTCCCAGACTTATTGAGTTTTAGCATGAACATGATCACTCGTTTGGAAGACAAACAAATTTATCAGAAGGAAAAGTTGGAAGACGCACATAAGGAGAAATGGACCTTAAAATTAGTACCAAATCTGAGGAGACAGACCCTCCCAGGCACGTACCCGCCTGCATAACTTTCGAGAAACGTAAAATATTGACAAATAAGAGGCCTAATTAGTTCCAACTTCTTACTTAAGGCTTTCTTTTATAGAGGTCTTAAATTTGAGTAATCAAAAAGGGAGAGAGAGAGGAAATTTCCCTGTTGATAATCCTTTAATCTCTAGGGTATGATTCTTGATCGGATCAATTATAAATGTCTTGCTTCCAGCAATGACGTGAAAGTTGAAACTACTAAAAAATTTGGAGCTCACGAGAACTTAATGCTAAACAGGATTAGTAATCAATCATCAGATGATTAATCAAATATCTGATGACTTTTTGAACGCAAAAATATACAGACTACGTAAAAATCTTTGAGTTCCAGATTTATCCCTTCCGAAACTCTCGAAAGAAAACCTTAGTAGGTTAAGAAATATCTAACGTACAAAAAAAAAAGGAAATGTAAAATTTCGTTAATTTTTCAATCATAGGAAAAGGAAAAGGTTAAAAGAAGAGGAAGCGTAAGCGTAAGACAGAGGAAAGCAAGAGTAAGAGACACTGCACAGGGCTCGAGGCAATAAGAAAGGCTCGCATGTGCGTCGCCTATAACACATAATTCATTAGACCTTGGCTGTCTTACACTAGAGAGTAGAGACCGGCTTACCTATACGCCTTCAATTAGCGCGTGGCAGACACACTCTCCCTGTCCAGCATAACCATCCATAGATATATATATTTATACGCTTTTTGAGTTTTCAGCGCCGCTTTCTTGTTGAGAAAAGTAGCACACTTCCTCTGACTGGGTCCTCAAGTCTCCGTCGCTTGGCTTGTCTAATCTTGTCGAAGAGGGCAATGGTCGGTGATTAATTAAATATTTAAATGGCAAAGACCTTAAAAAGAGCCTGTCTGCACGTGACACAGGGAAGAAAGAAAGAGAAAGCGTATAGGGCACGGTGCTCGAGGTCAAGCAAGAAGCAACAAACATTAACAGAACCTAAATTCACGGAGCTTGGCCTACGTACCCCGCCCTATGTTTCCTTCTTGTTTCTTTCTCTCTTATTCTTTTTTAATACCAACTCACTATTTTATTAAGTTCCATTTGCATGTTGTAAATAGATTTCCCAAATTAAGTTCCAAGCAACAGCCTCATGGTCTAAGTTCCAATTCCATGTATTGGCAATGTTTCGTAAATAAAACTTCTAATTAACTTTATGATAAGAGCATTGAGATGGACAGACTGAATTAGTTTTGGTTGGATCTAATATCAAAGCATGAAAATGTACGAAACAACACATTACACAGTTGAGCAAGCAAATAAGATATACGTAAAAAGCAAGCTAATGCCAAGTGTATTACCCCAAAGACAGAGCTAATGACTTTTCCAAATTTAGATGTATTTGTTTCGTGGTACTATTTCCTAGGAGTGATTCTTGCCTGAAGCAGGACTGCTAACCAAATCAAGCGCACTTAGTTTGGTTTCTTTGTATATGTGTCTACGCAGTGTAGTCTCAAACCCCAAATCTATATGACTTCCTTTTCATAAACTTTGGGGAAGCGAAAGGACGGACGTGTGAATAAATGGCGCCAATGCCAATTGTCAGCTGAGTGAAAAATAGGCATAACAGTGAGATATTAAGTAATGGAATCTCACCATAGAAGAAGCATAACCAAGCTCACGCAAAATATGATTTTCCACTATCTATCCAATCGCTGAAATTGTTAAACTGCAGGGGACTTGCAATTAAACCAAGATAACGCAATATGCATGCATTTCAATTTTGCAGCCGCCCAATCTTTCTTTTAGTGTAATTGAGAAACTCTTATTTATTTAGGTCACGTCAATTACGGATGTTGGCCTTGCAACCCCTTAATTATACTTCTATTCAATGTATCAACATCAGATTTGTTGTACAACTAGATATATCATTAGCCTCAAAAGAGATATTTGGTTGCTCACCGGCGTCTGAGTCCCAGTGGAGCCTTTATTGCGAGAGTAAAAGTGAACCGAAATTTTGTATTTTGGAGCCAATGAAAGAATCCAATTGAGAAAACAGCATTAGTCAAACATTTCAACCGTTGGCGACCGTGGATTGAGCAATCGCAAACGCTACAATGGTCCAGGACTTCCTCATATTATGCTGGCATTGTGGACAATCCAAATCATTAGAGTAGACAACAGAGTCCACTCCTCGGCGTTGATGAAAGCCACGTGTCAGTATATAAAATTGAGCCATCAAGATTACACTTTTTGCGGTTTACCAATTTACAACTAGTTTTTCGTATGAACGAGTAATAGACCATTAATCAGTAATTAGATTTTCACTAACTATTGAGACACCTTCCTTCATCTGCCAAGGTTAAATCCTTTATTAGGAGGGGCAATGGATGGAGTTCTTAAGGGAATTTAATTCCTAAAACTCAACTATCTTCCTAATTTGTTGTCCCCCGATAGATATATTTGAAAAAACCATTAGAAGGGATTATTACCACTAAAAGTTGTTGATAATGGCAGATTTGGAGATATGTCAAAGTGGAATAACTTGAAGTGGCTTGGCATAAATAGCTATTGCCTAGCTCTTCTATCATTCTATGGCTCACTAACCTAAACATGTTAATTACAATAGATAGGCTCTCTTTTCTTAGTTCAATTGAGAATTGTGTCATATGTAATTCCAGAAGAAAAAATAGGAACCATTTGTTCTTCGAGTGTCATTTCTCTAGGGACATTTAGTTTTGGATTAGACAAAAATCTCTTTGGTTCTTAAGCACACATCAATACACAAGGATTCTACAATGGTTTATTAGTTTCAAGACTATTTCCCATCTTAATACAATTATATGCCTAATTTTCTTTGCGACTTACATTACGGAAATATGGGATGAAACGAACCTATTCAGGTTCCAGGATATCAATAACAGTCAACAACATATATTGTTTAGCATGTTTATACTAAAGTCAAAAAGCAAATAATCTCCTTGAGATTTATCAAAGAATGCTCATCTCACCTAACTACCTTATGGAGAATATAGAGAAGTATGAAAGTCAAATGTAACAAGGAGATTTCTCAACAAACAAATCAAAAGAAATGGAAAATCAGACAGGAGACTTACTGCACGGTGATAGAGGGCAAAGATGTTGGATCTCTTATAGCCTAGAAATGAACATTGCCTAACGGAATGGACCATAAAATTCAGGTTTTGTGCCTTGGTTAATCAAAATTTCACAACAAGAAGTATGCGGAATTACCTCTTGCAACACGCGGATTAGGTTTATTTCCAGAGATCTTGAAGCTGTAGCTCACAAATCTCCTCTACTGGTATCCACACGAGTATGAACGATCTGGGCAACGGCTAATGTGTGCTAGCACGTCCTAAAACACTTTAGAACGCCGCACTGTTTTGCTCTCGGGAAAAGTGACAAGTGGCTAGGTGGCTAGGATTTTCTTATGTCTTCTAATAAGACATAATCCCTCTATTTATAGAGAAACCCTAATCCTAAACCTATTAGGAATAGGAATATCATAATCCTAAACCTATTAGGAATAGGAATATCATAATCCTAAACCTATTAGGATTATGAAGCCCAATAAGTTTCGGCCCCATATTATATCTCATATAATAAAAGCTCGAAAACTTAATTGAATCTAACCCAATAAATATATCCACATATATTTATTTAGTGCCTAGTAAATTAGGCCCAAGAGAATAAGCCCAAATCACATCACTATTTATATGTGAACCTGTAGGCTCATTTGATGTTAGCAATGAGCTTGATCACACTTCAAGTCCCATAAGTCATAAATCGCCTCTAGCAAGACATTATGACTATCAAAATTAAATGAGGATCGGTAATCCGATTTAACCTGTAACCATGGTTACAAACTCAGTCCCTTTGTAACACGATATCAAGATTAATCATAAGGCATGTTACATGTCAACCTTTGATTAATCATAGTTTCTTGATTCCTAAGTTGAATGACTATAACAAATGACATTGATGACTTCTCATCAATTCATTTGAGCACAGCCATGCATTTCTTCAGTCAAACTTGTCAAGAGGCCCAAATAATATTTCTCTCATTTAAGAGAGGTACAAATCTCATCTACGTCATTCACATCCCTTCGCATGATTCATTTAATTTCCAACATAAGACTACTTGTTACCCAATTAAAGATAACTTAGTCTAATGTCAAAACACTGAATTCCTCATGTAGGGAACCATGATGACTTTAGGTCAAAGGACTAAAGTCAAACCATATTGAGAATCACTAATGACATGAAACCATGTGGTGTTATCTTTATGGGTCGATCCAACATATGTTCTCTAACATATATCTATGTATCTGATTTGATAACTCATATCTATGATCGATAAAATGTGATCATCAATTAGAACACATACTAGCCTTAATTCATTATTGTTCCACCAATAATGATCGATCAGGGACAATTTAAAATAATATTATAATGCTTATGGTTTTACTATCAAGTCACATATTTGATGAAATAACCCTAATACTATTCATGGAATGTAAATCAAATTACATAAACAATATACCTGCATATATAAAAGAATACCTCATAATTTATAAATAATAAGTCAAAATGTCAGTACAAAAATCACATATGACCATTGGACTAGGGAACACTACTAACAAAAGAAACTACAAAGCCGTGGTTTAACTAAGAACCCATCTATTGTTGAGACTATCAACCGATGGACTGGTAAAGAAAGAGCTATAAGGAAAAACATGAGAAAGTTGAAAATAATCACTTTGCATCGGTAAGAATCTATTGTGGAAGGCAAAGAATGGAAATTTTGTTTATGAAGAATTTGTCTTATTTACCTAATCTGATATTCTTCTCTATGATTCATTCTTATATGTCCCCCCAGAGGTTGGGGATCTATAGAATTTTCCAACCCTAATTGGGTAAAGCAAGAAGAATTGTTTGAAACATTAGGGATTTCTATACCCCCTTTGCATAATGATATGGGTTAATGGGATTTAACTTCAAATGTTGTCGTGTCTAGAGACCTTGATGGTTTGTTATACTCTATCGATTTTTTCTGTGTTGCCTCTTGGTGTTTTGTAAATGTTGTCGTTTTTATATTGTTGGCTCTTGATGTAAAAGAGTGTTAATGCTCTCTAAACGTTGATATCCTCTTTTCTTATTATTATTAATCAATTTAATTTTTTAAAAAAACTTAAAACTAACCACATTTTGCCTTAGGTATGGTTGTGGTTTCAGAGGAACTAAAGTCCACGTTGTTTAGCAACCTTATTGGATATAAAAAAAAACAAAGAACCTATGTACCTGAGACTGTGGCACTATAGAAATAGAGTGGGTCCTTGGTGGCAACATGTGTGGGAGGAAGGACCTCTTAGGATCTCATAACCTTTTAACTATGTGTCAATAAAGACATTATTTCCAATTAGATGTGTTTTTATAAGATTTGAGCCTTTCAAGTTTATCTTACTCACACTACTTATGTTGAGAATCATTCTCCTATAAATATACATTAAAATAAGCATTTTTTAATAAAGTCAGTAATATTATATCCAACCTTTTGGATATCTCATAACCTTCTATTATCTAATTTAATTCTAAACTTATTAGATAATATATGCTTCAACTAAGCATCACATCTCAAAATCATTAACTTCGACTCTTTCAAAGGCATAACATTCATATCTAATAGAAATCCTTGCTAATTGATCTAATTGAAACTATCGAAGGTAAGTTATAGTACTAGGCATAGCTATACAGAAATAAATATTGCTTCATATAATATCTCATATTGTATTTTTCCTCCTTATATAAATCCATACTATTATAAAATTTAGTTGTCAAGGTCATCTCATTCTCTATAGATAACCAAGAAATTTAAATCTCATCACATTGGTCTTATCAAATTGATTCGTCATTCTTAATGCCTAACTCAATCTCATCACATCGGTCTTATAAAATTGATTCATCATTCTTAATGCTTAATTCTACTTAGATTTAAACAATTTAAACTTCTCAAAATTTTAAATTACTATTTTATTTAATACATATGACCACGTCACTTATATTCATTAATAATCTAATGAAATCCTTTTATGAATTAATAATACATATAACACATTACATATATAAAATTTAACAATTCATTACCATCATCATACTTTCACCAAAGGTTGATTTGATTATTCTTCAACTTAACAAGTTTTATAAGTTTCTTACGATTCATAATCAAAAAGATACATATATCCTAGTATAAAACTTAATGATTCACATCATATTCATTTGACCAACATGGTATAAAAAGATACTTTATGTTATCCGACTTTGTGTTCTTGTCACTTATGTTATGCATAAGTTTCCTCTAATTTTCAACATATACAAACTATTTGTATGAACTTAGATCGACTACTTTTAATAATATATTTCTTATTATGCCTTAAACATTATATTAATGTTAAATTCAAATATAATATTATATACTCACACTCATGAACTAGAAATAAATATGATCTCTATCATATAACATATACGCAAGAAAAGTCATACAATCATTTTTCTTCTAATGACAACTATTACCATACGATAACAAATGTCTTCATTTATATTCCATATTTATGCTTTTAGTATGCTAAATTAAGTGAAACAATTTAATCAAGGTACACTACCATTCAACTCTACTTCATACAACATTTTTCATCTTGCTATCATGGTGTTAATATACATCTTACATGATGCCATTAGAGTTTATCGGATATTAGTTGACTCAATATGTCATTTCATTTTTTAAGGAAAAAATCATTACATTTTGTCATCTATATAATGTTACGTATCTCTAAAACTCTAATACCAAATCCTCAATAGGGATTAATAGCAAAATTGCATAATAGACATATAATTTTTCTATTCGACATTAAGAAATCTTCTTAAACTTAACTTCTGTATAAGAAATTTAGTTCACCAATTTAGTACCAAAGAAATTTAGTTCACCAATTTAGTACCAACTTCATTAACCGAGGGTAAATTCTACTCATAATAAAATATAAATACAAGGAAAAATAAATATTGGATATATGTCATGACTGCTAAAATTATATTAGGACTTTAATCATGTATTTAGTTAACATTGATAAGTTTTATAGTGAAAACCTTCAATACTATAAGTATACAGATCATAACTTGTAGTATAGAAGGTATTGTTCCCACGAGGACTAATAGAAACCTAACAACCTGAATAGAACTTTGCTTAAGGTATTAAAGATTGATTTCAATTAAAATAAATAATTGAAATTGAAATAACTAAATCACGAAACAATTTGATAATTGAGCTACCAGTAAAATAGTTTAATCAAAGTTAGAGACTTAGGAATTATTCTATACTTGTTTTGTTTTCCCTTTATCTCGTTGATCCAATTATTCTCGATCATAGATATCCTAAAGTTTTGATTACCCTCTCATGAGATCCAATCAAATAATCGTAATTGAATTCGATAATCATAAAATTGTAATCTCTCAATTCATAAAACTACTCATAACTTATTCAATTAGATTTGAGGCAATAACAAGGATAATTAATTTCATAATTATAACCTCTCTTCAATTGTTAATTAATTTGATAATTGTAGGTCTATTAAGTTACCAACTCTTGTTGTGCACCTTAACACAAATAACTTGATTCACTCTTTCAATTTATTACCAAGTATAAGCAAAACAATTATCATAAACATTTATAGATGTATTGAATTCAACAAAAATAAAGTTCAACAAAACAAATCAAGAATAATCCCTAATGTGGATTTGGAAACCCTAATCATGCTAAACATCGTAGTAATCTAAACAAGCATCAAATACAATTAAAGAAGAAAAGGGAAAAGAAAGAGAAACTAGTAAGAGTCTTGATTAGGAAATTTAGAATTTCTAGAGCTTTACGTGATGTCTCTTCTTAATCCTCTTTTGATCTCATGGCTACTACCTTTTTTTTTTTCTTGTTCTTTTATAGTGAATGAGGCTTCTAGGGTTGTTTCAAAGGTTTTCTTGCTTAATTTGATCCCAAATATGGCCCCAAAAAATTAGGAGTTGAAAAATCTAGCGAGTTGGAAAGACAACTTGTCATAATCATACATGGGACATGATCATAACCTAAAAGATTTGTTCCTCTCTATCATAATTGACTTAAAGGATTTTTTTACTCTCAGTCACAATCATGACACAATGCATGTTCATCAAATGATCATGCTTTAATTCCATTCATTTATTACCTTCTTCATTCTTCAGTTTCCTATTTCCATACACTTATAAACAAATCAAACACTTCTTGAAACATAATATTAAGATTGAATTCTTATTCTAAACTAATCAAACACATACGAACACTAACAATAACACAATATTAAGCCTATACATATGCTAATAATCTAATAAATACTTAAAAACATACTTAAACAACTAGAAAAACAAATGTTAATCTACACTTATCAATATCCCCACCCTTAAACCTTTTCTTATCTTCAATAAAAACTTAAAACACAATACAAAACACACAAATATATAAACATACAATAATAGAATAATACAATAATGATACAATGGCATCAAATCTTATAGAATGAACTTAACCTCAAAAATCAATCACTCAAAATGTGTTAACATGCTAACTTATTCCTTTCAATTTTAAGTGCATTGATTTGAATATACATATCAATAAAAATGTTACCACCATATTTATACACGTATGGAACTTGTAAGCTTATGCTTGTGATTATTTATCAAGGAAAAAAGTGAATTATCACTAAATATCTTTTTATGAAAATTCTTTCCATTTGTAAAAGATCAATAGGTTTATTTATTGTAACACCATTTTTAAAATTTTTCTTTAACAATAACCTAATCTTTTAATGTGAAGGCAAACACCTTGTCATGAATGCCTATCGGTTACTCAACTAGGTTATGTTTTTTATTTAGCTTTTTTGAGGAGTCATTGTAGCCTTTTGATGTAAAGACAAACATTTTGTCATGAATGCCCCTTGTTACTCAGATATATCACAACTCTCTACTGACTAATTATTGTGATGTGAACATCTCCTTTGTAACTCCTTAAATCGCTCCCAAACTTCTTATATTGACTCCCCTTTGTTTTGCTAGAAATTTTTAATTTTCTTTATAAACCTTGTTATCTTTGTCAAAGGGAAGTACTTAGCCAAGAAGACTTGCACTAGTTGCTCCTATGTTGTGACATTTGCTGGGTTGAGTGAATTAGACAATGCCTTGACTCTATCCTTGAGTGTAAAAGGGAAGAGCCTCATCATGACTGCATCATCTAATAACCATTATACCAAAAAGTATCACAAAACTCTAGAAAATTGTCCATATGAGCTTTGTGATTCTCGTTGGCTAAACCATAAATCTGCACGTTGATTTGCAGCATATTCAACAGTGTAGGTTTGATGTCTAATGTATTTGCATATACTAATGGTTGTGTAATTCCTTGATGATTGGCATTGGACCCTAGCTTTATGAAGTCCATGACGGTCCTTTGCTGCTCTCCTTGGTTTCTTTCCTCCACTGTCATTCTTTTTGTAGCATCTTGGCATTTAGCTCTTCGATTCTTTCTTTCTTGCTTTATAATGTCTAGTGTTGATGTGTCTTTTACTTTGCTTGAATTTTTTTTTAGACATTTGCACTCAAACAAGAAAAGTATTGCAACCTTAAATCCAAGGAATTCAAATCATATAAGATACTAAATGAGTCCCCAACAATAGTGCCTACACTTGCACTCAAACAAGAAAAGTATTACATCTTTAAATTAAAGGAATTAAAATCACATAAATTGCTAAATTATTCCCCAAAAATGGCGCTAAGAAATTGTCAATAAATTTTGTAATGACAACTTTTAATACTACAAGTATATGGATCATTACTTGTAATATAAAAGGTATCGTTCCCATGAGGACTAATAAATACCTACCAATTGAATTGAGCTTTGCATAAGGTACTAAAGATTGATTTGAATCAAAATAAATAATTTAAATTAAAATAACTAATAAAATGAAACAATTAGTAATTGAGCTACCAGTAAAATATTTTGATCAAAGTTAGAGACTTAAGAATTAGACTCAAGAATTATTCTATCCTCGTTTTGTTTTCCCTTTATCTTGTTTATCTAATTTTTCTTGAGATTAGATATCCTAAAGTTTTGATTACCCTCTCTCAAGATCTAAACAAATAACCCTAATTTAATTCAATACTCATAGAATTGTAATCTTATAATTTAATTAGATTTTAAGCAATCCTAAGGATAATTTATTTCACAATAAAGATCTCTCTTCAATTGCTAATTAATTTGATAATTGTAAGACTTTTAAGTAATCAAATCCTGTGTTGTACCTTAATATAAATAATTTGATTCCCTCTCTCGATTTATTACCAAGTATAAGTATAACAATTATCAAAAACATTCATAAAAGTATTGAATTCAATAAGAATAAAGTTTAACAAAACAGATCAAGAACAATCCCTAATATCAATTTAGAAACCCATAATCATGTTAAACATCATAATAATCCAAATAAACGTCCAAGATGATAATTGTAGATTGCATTATGTTTTAGTGAGTAGTTTGGTATGTGTTTACTTATTAATTTGATTGTTTAGTGTGTGTTTAGGTTAGAATTGTGTTAGTTTATTAAATGTTTGTTTTAAGTGTTTTAAGGGTTAGAGCATGCTTTTGAGCTTTAATGTTGTGTATTTGAGGTGCCTTGATGAGTTTGTTAATGTTTCAGGGCTAATATCGAAGAACGGAGCATTTCGGAGGAAACCTGGACCAAGACAGAGACCAACGATGTAACACCTTAATACCCCCTAGAAGGATATATGGATGCACAAAATAAACGTAAAACAAATAAAAACATTCCAACAATCCCCAAAAATAAGGCAAATATACATCACATTTTATATGTCGTTGAGCTATAAATAGGACACAATATACACATTGTAACTATCAAATCCATGCTTTAAATTCAAACCCATCCTATTTTCTGGTTATTATAGGCCATTTACACAAACTACAAAAAAAAGTCTCATAATATTGAATACAACTTAAAGCTTAAGCATAAAATCTCCCAAAACATAATACATCCTTCTTTGGCCACTATGGTTGTCCCAACCTTAAACCTTTTTATCAAGACCTACACGGAGGAAAAAACCACCATTCTAGGCATATAGCTTAGTGGGAAAATAATAAAACCAGATACAAGATGGTGTCTACTTCCTACAGTCACCTAACATTCACATGTAAATGAATTATGAGATATTACAAAGCAATCTTTGATTATTCAAATTAGAGAATAATCTGACAATTAATTGCATCAAAATAGAACAAATATCAAAACACATACAAAATTGCCTGCTAATCTTTTCAGAAGTGGGTAACAGGAACATAACAAAAGATACCTATGATCGGTATCTACAGAAACAAAAGAGATTTAAGTTTCTAAAATGGAAGACGTCATAGTGTCTAAGAACAGAAGCAACTGCAGACCCTTCTAGGTATGCTTATTTACCCACAACTAGGACTAGGCAGGTTAAAGCAAATCATATCACATTTTAGAGCCACATGTAAGAGGAATAATGCATAACATATGAAGTTATTCCCTTATGCTCAAATTAAAAGTGTTTATTCACACCCAATCAAACTTAATATGCCTTATGAATATAAGTCTTTGCAATAATTCATCAATGAAACCATTTAAGTAATTACACATTATAAACATGAGTCTCATTTTACCCTAATAGCTAGGTTTGCTAAATAGAAGTGATATCTAAAAGAGTTTTGGAGGAGATTCAGTAGCATTTGGGTAAGGAAAATTTCCTGTTTAGGTTTAAAAAAAGGGAGTGATGGATGGTTGTACCCAATTTCTAGCTTTTCTCTGGATAGGTTTTTAAGTAAGTTTTGTATGGCCATTATGACATAGAAAATGAGGTTTTTAGGCAATATATTCTTCTAAACAAATATTCCTATATGTCTTAAGTTTCTAATGAAATAACATTAATGTAGTTTGGTTCATTATTCCTAGAGTTATACCCAATATACTACAGACTGTTATTAAATAGGGATAGTAATCATTACTCAACTTCAAGCCAACTTTCAAAACCTTTAAAGACCTAACTCAAATTCTATTCCCTTATGAAAATTGTATACATATGTATTTAATTTAATATAAAATTAAAATTATTGAATTTGTATATCTATAGATCAAGATATGGGTAAAATACTGATGCCTATTTAGTGCAACCACTCCATCTAATCAGGTACACACTCCAATTAGCTCACTTCAGTCATATTATGCAAAAGTAACACCAAAGACACATGCAAATGAACCAGAAACATCCCATTTTCATCTAGGATAATTCTCTTAACAAAACCCCTCATTTTACACTCAAAAAAGCAACAAGATATCAAAGTTTCCATACCTTTTAAAGGGGTGTTTCAAAACTCTAATTCTTTACTCCAATTGCTTGCCTTCTTTGGTATTCTTATCTTCTACACACAACAAACCCTTTCACTACTCATTTCCAACAATCATAGATGTATAACAGAACCATAGCTGAAGAGGAGATGAGAAAAGAGCTAAATTTCACACTAAAACTTGCAATTAACATACCATAACTTTAAAAGCACAAAGGGATTTAACAAGATGGTGGATGGAGAAAGAGAAGTTCAATCTTCTGCAAGTTTTTGTGTTGGTTGACCCTCCCCTTCTTCATTTGCATGTTTATACAAAGGCACAAATGGATGACATGTCATTTGCCACATGGCTAAGTGTTATGGTGTGAGAAATATGACAAATGGCTCAATCCTATTGATTTTTACTTTTCCCCTTTCATTAATAACAAAAATGACCATGCCTTTGTATTATTCTATGAAATTGCATTCCATCTGAATACATTTAGCAATTTAGTCCATGATTAATGTATCTTTATGCCTGTATATCATAATTAATACAAATTATTGAAATACCCCTACAATTCCATTAATATCGATTATGTGTCAAACTAAAAACACTTTCCTAATCATTAACACTCATTACATATACTTTAATGAACAAGAAACATTCCTACTAGGGTATAGTTTAGGGCCTCACATACGATCGTGGCTAGTAAGCCACAATCATGATAGAAGCAAGTGAAAGGAGCCACGATCATGGCCCTGTCTGTCAAGATCATGATAGAAGGCTCTAGGCCATGTTCGTGGTGTTATAGGCCACGATTATGGCTTGCGCGATAGAAATGTGGACTGACTTCCGAACTTGAGTTTTTCGAGAGACTTTTTAGACCTTCCAAACTTGAGTTTTTAGACCTTTCACCATTTAGCTTTAATTTCGCTACTTGCTTCTATTAATAATAGAAATAATGATTCACTTATATGGCATAATAGATTGAACCATATTGGCAAAGACAAAATGAAATGGCTAGCTAGAGAAGGTCTTTTAGGCCCACTTGCTAAAATAGAATTGCCCAAGTGTGATCATTCTTTAATAGGAAAATTAACCAAAAAACCTTTTGCAATGGCTCAAAGGGCAAATTTTCCTTTACAATTAATCCATTTTGACATCTGGTGGATGATTAAATGTGAGGGCAAGGCATGGTAATTCTTATTTTATCACATTTATAGATGATTATATGTCCTTTGGTCATGTCTATTTAATCTCCCACAAATTTGAAGCATTGTATTGCTTTACAAAATATATTGATGAGGTTGAGAATCAAATAGATAGATAAATCAAAAGTTTAAGTATTGACCGAGGCTGCGAGTATCTATCTGTTCAATTTAAAGAATTATGTGAAAGAAAAGAATTATCAAACAACTAACAATTCTAAAAACTCCACAACAAAATGTTATAGTAGAAAGAAGGAATCACATGTTACTTGACATAGTTAGGTCAATGATGGCGCAAGCAAATTTTCCACTTTCCTATTAGGGAGAAGTATTAGGTTCTTCTACCCCTTATGAACTTCTGATAGGCAGAAAGACAAGTTTAGATAATCTATAGCCATAGGGTTGTGCTACATACATCCACAACACTTTTCATTGACATGGAAAGTTAGGATCTAGGATATTCTGAGCACTTAAAAGGTTATATGTTCATCAGTGAGTAGCAAGATGGAAATGTAACTGAAATTGAGTCACGAGACGTGGAATTTTTAAAAGGAGAGTTCCCTAGCAAACTTGAGGTGAATAAGAATCTAGAACTCTTTGAACTAGAAGACACTAAGATTGACGCATCTCTCAACCTAGTTGAAACTAAGGTATTAATTCATCAATAACTAGAAGATCGTAGGAGCGACATCCCTTCTAGTTTAGTACAACCTAATGAGGGTTCTGAAGATTTTCATCTTCAAAAGAGCAAATCTGGAAATATTCGTCGTCTTTATTTTTGGATTGAGGGGGAATCCTTCGTGGCTATTACTAATGATGAAGATGAGCCTAGAATTACTATAAGGCTATCTCATCAACAACTAGTAAGGAATGGATTAATGCTATAAAGGATGAATAGAATCTATGAAGACCAACAAAGTCTAGGACTTGGTTGATATTCCATTTGGGTGAAAAGCTATTAGGAAAAAATGGGTTCTCAAGATCAAACGCCAGGCAAATGATTGAAATGTACAAATCTTGGCGTATGGCCAAAGGCTGTACACAATAAGAGGGTATAGATTATAACGAAACTTTTTTTTGCCAGTGATTGGGTTTACCTCAGTTCATCTTATTTTTCCTTGGTCGCATATTTTGATTTGGAACTTTACCAAATGGGCGTTAAGACTACATTTCTCAATGGAGAACTAGATGAAGAAATACATATGCAACAACCAATTTGGTTTTGTTGCAGAAGGCCAACAGTACAATTGCAATCTCAATCGGTTTATTTATGGTTTAAAGTAATCATCCAAACAATGCTATCTTAAATTTCATCGAGTCATCCTAAATGATGGGTTCACGATGGTTGAGGAAGACCATTGTGTGTATCTTAGGCATTCTAAGAGAATTTTTGTAATTTTATCATTTATAGATGATATTTCATTAGTCAAAAATGACAAGGAGTTGATAGTTACCACTAAAATTTGGTTGTCCTCAAATTTTGAAATGAAGGACATAAGTGAAGCAAATTATGTACTTGGAGTGAAAATCTTTCACTATCACTCTAAGAGACTTCTTGGTTTATCACAAGAGACTTACTTGAGATAAGCATTTGAATAGTTTCAAATGTGTAATTACAAACCCATTGATAACCTATGGCTAAAGGTAAATCCTTAATTCTTAACAACTACCCTAAAACTTCTAAAGAAAAGGAGAAAATGAGTTATGTTCCATATACAAATGTTGTAGGTAAATTGATGTATGCCACGATGTGCACTCAGCTTAAAATTTGTTTTGCAATAGTTTAGTAAGTCGTTTCGAAGCAAACCTTGGTTTAGATTATTGGAAAACTGTTAAAAGGATTCTTGGCTACATACAAGGGACTCTGGATTAATCATTGTGTTATTGAGGTTCGTATTTACGACTTATTGGATATTCTAACGCTAATTGGGGCGAAGATCTAGGTGAGTGTAAATCAACCTTTAGATATGCTTTCTTAGTCAATAATGGCGTTATTTCTTGGATGAGTAAGAAACAAGCATTTATATCTTTGTCCACGATGGAAGCAGAATTTATGGCTTGGACATTAGTTGTGTAAGAAGAAATGTGACTTAAAAGGTTCCTTGAGGATCTTGATGAGTTTAAAGATGCCTCTCAGCCTATCACTATCTATTATGATAATAAGATTGCTTTAGATTTTATCAAAGATCCCAAGTATCATAGAAGAACCAAACACATTGATCTAAGGAATAATTTTATTTGACAAGCAGTGGCACAACAAGATGTGATTTTATAGCACATTTCTACGAACCAAATGGTTGTTGATCCTTTAAATAAAACTATATCGAGAGATATATTTTTTGAGTCATGTTAAGACATTAGGGTTACATAGGATTTAAGCTTATAATGCAAAATGTAAACACCACTTGATCTTTTTAATTATTGAACAATATCTTGATTTTATCATCTTTATGTATTTGCATGCATTGGTGATAGTTAGCATCTATATATCTATTTTTTAATATAAAAACAAGCTTGTTGACTCTCTCACACGAGTAATTATCCTTTTAGGTGATGTTGAGGGTGAGCAAAAGATAAGACACTTATATATTGTCACTGTGGCTAAATGTAAAGATGAGATCTGATAGTTAGATCACATATGGAGCACCCACAATCCATATGTGTTTTCTTTTAAAGTCATATGTGAGATCTTTATTATATTTGATTAAATTAGAGAACATAGAAAGATCTCAAGTAAGGCGCTTAAACAAAAACTTGACTAAGATTTGTACGATATCTTTTTTGATATATCGTAGCATGCATTCACACACATGTGCTTTGTGATTATGACAGGAAGTAAGTGAATAAATCCTTGTGTCATCACTATGTGAGTCCTTAAAGATATTTCATTGGTCTTATAATATATTCCCTTGTGACTTTAGACTGTGTCAAGAGGTTAATGGTTAATGTAAGCTACTTTAGTATATTGTCGACAGTCATGAGAGATTCGACCCTATGGAGCAATACTCGCTATTAATTTGAAAACCATTTGACATTAAGGCAAAAGAAGAATATTTGAATTATGATCATGTACTATACTTATTCGTCGACAAGTTATGGAACTTTTAGAAAATTGACATAATTGTAAGTATAATACGCTAAGAGTGGAGGTATATGTATGCTCTTCAAGGGATTAGAGATACTTTACTTGACATAACCAAATAGTTATAGGTATACTAAGTCTTTAATTAATGTTCTCTATATTTATGGGTTGATGTCTCTATGCTAGCCTTAATTAATTTCTAGTATAGTGCTCCTGAATTTTGATAGACTCAGCAGTCGCACCATTCATTTGGATGTATGATTAAGTTCAATAACAATGTAAAGGGATGGAATATGCAACGTCTTCCTCGTCATGTGCGAGTGAGAGATGATGGCATATATGATTGATGGTTATTTGCCAATGACGATAACCAATATTCAAATTCAAATATTAGGATAAGGTGATCGTTGTTAGTTACCATGGGATAAAAACATGTTATCCCAATCATCCATATCTCCTTAACTGCCTCATCAGTTTTATTCTGTAAGTACATATAGAGCGTTCTACTTGGAAAAAACAATTGAGTGGTTGACTAAAAAACAAAGTCTAAAAAGTGATTGAGTGGCAGGTTATTGGATAATTACAATCTTTCATTGTTGATTGAGCAAAGATACTTGAATTGGTGGAATCAAGTTGAACCTCTCGTAGATTCAATATACTGTGAGTTAGGAACATCGTAAAAGAATCCTCGATTTATTGTTTTCGCTGTTTACAGTAAATTTCTATGTAAATCTTCGTATACACTTTGTTATTTTATATGAGATAAACTTGATATAAGTAAATGGCCTCATTTTTACAAATAGTTCGGTTACAACCAACAAGGATTCACATTTAAAAAAAATCACAACTTATAAGAAGTTTCTTTCTGGAATAAAGAAGAAAGCAAAAGTTTGCCAATCCTGTGCTGAAAGTGGAAGCGCAATCACGATACATGATCGAGCAGCAACGTTATCTTAAAAGTACGATTAGATTACACCATGTGTGTGAGAGAGAGAGAATGTCTTTTTCTGAAGCTGAGACATCATTATACCTCCCAAAAACACTCATGATTATACATGTAATTATTTGATAGTTCTTACATCGAAACCACTAAGTGCAGATAATTTTATAAACCAAAACGTATGATATGATGGTTACTTATTTTGGATTAATCATAATTACGTATTCCCTGAAAGTAATCAAACTTAGAAAAGTTGTAGAGATCAACCAATGATCTTAGTTTTCCTTAAAGTTGTCATTCTCGCTTGTTCGTGAAGTAAACTATCTATTTGACTGTTAATATAACCAAAAGAAAGAAATATAAAAGACGGATGGATGAATCTCCATGCACAAAATCACACGGAGCTTCAAGCTGTATAGTTGATTCTTTCTTAACAGTCCCTACACTTGGGCGTAGATTGCAGATGATACTGATTGCCAATCAATCTCAGTCGTAGTTGGTGCGACGTGCAAACAGATCTGAATCGAACTTTTTCCCATTATGATACAACTCATTCCCAGCTTTATTTTTCTTCATTTTGGACCAGGACACCCTTTTTATCAATAAGTTCATAAATTCTCTAAAGAGCTAGTCTTTGAATGTAAGCTTTGCAATTACTATATTTAGCCTTTACACTTTGGTGTTGCTAGGAAAACTTGACAACAAAAGGAACTGCAAAGGAGATGAATAAAGAATCACAGGTGTACCACTTCAGGCTTCGGTGAACGAGGAACGAAAAGAAAGGAAGGTAATGTTCATCATTTAACTGCGATAAGAATAATAACGGCCATTACATGAATATAATATTGCATTGATAGGATTCCTTAAGACACAATGACCTATTAGGCTTAGGAATAAGCCTATATATACTTAGATATGGATTAACTAAATATACGTACCTTCTCTTGTGATGTATGTCACTACAACATATAAGGTTATTGGCGAATAAATTAAACGTCGTTCAACATTAAAACATTATCGCAACTATTAATTTGTGACAAAAACTAATCCTCGGCCCAATCATTGCTGAATTCCGGTCGCTAAACAACATCCGCTTCATTTTAGGAAAATCGTCACAAAAAGGTTTTTTCGACACAAGAAATTCGTCGATAAAAGATATAACTGATGAGAACAAAGAAAGTCGTTCATAGGTTTTTGTGGTATTTTTGTTTTGTAGCTAAAAGTTTTTCCCTACTAAACTATAGTCATAGGTAATTATTTTTAGTAACCATTTCTTTTTTGTAGCAAAATAATTTTAGCTACTAATTTTTTATTGTTGGTAAATACTTTTAGAGACGTTCATGCAAACGTAGGTAGCAATATTTTGTGACGATTTCTTTTCGATAGCTAATAGTTTTTAGTGACAATTGTATTTTTGTAGCAGAATAGTTTTAGCTACTAATTTGTTGTTGTAGGTAAATATTTTTAGAGACGTTCTTGTAAACGTAGGTAATAACTTTTTTTGCAGATTTTGTTTTTGTAGCTAATATTATTTATTGAAAATATTTAATTTTAGTTTTAATTTAAATATTATTATAATTGTTAAAAACAATTTTATTTTAGTTTATTACAATTTTTAAGACAATTTGAAATATAAAAATGACTTCTTTTATAATTAATTAATGTTGGTGACATATTTGTTAAATAATAATAATAGAAATAAAATAAACATATAAAATGGAATGCATTTTATATACAAAAATATTTACACATTATTTATAAACTAAGAATTTTCATCTGAGTCACTACTACTAACATATGCAAAACCTAGTAATTGTTTAACCATCATTTTAAGCTTGTTAACTTATTTAATATTATGATATAACTTATTCTTTAGTTGTTGGTTATCCTCTTAAAGCGTCGTCACATATGCTGGTAATGACGAAGATGCACCAACAGGCTTAGGGTCATACCCAAGGCTTTTGATATAGCCCGATCGTGTACCAAGAATATTGCTACAAATATCATCGACATTGGGCTGAGTTCTCTCAAACAATGACATCTGCAACAACTCCTGCATCTTGTCCAATAATTTAAAGTAAAAAATCAAGTTAACTAAAAAATTATTACTTACTATTACATAGAAAAATAAGTTGTGGTCGGGTCGGTCGTGCTAGACCCAAGCCCAAACTTAGAACAGCGCATGGGCCGATCGGCCCATCCCTTGATGATTGACCTAATTCCTATAGGTATTAGCTATATAAATTCATTACCTCATCATGAAAAAAGGTACAATTTTCGAGAAACCTAGTATTCTTTATTCACTAGCCACTAAAACTCTCACAAAAGGCTAACTTGAGCGTCGGAGGGGCCTACCGACAGTCAACCCCTGGTGTGCCTTATTGTTTTGCAGGTATTCTTGTGCCAAAGTCAACCAATCCTATGGATCCTAGCAGTAGCGGCCAACCCCATCAAAATCAGACAGAACCAGTTGGCGCCCACCGTGGGACCGGGCATCAGGGCACCACGTCCAGAAGCACTCAAATCAGTCAGGTAGCGGCAACAAATCCTGACGTAGCCGCTGTCGCGGCACTTACAGCTACCCGCCGCCCCTTCCTTGCCTGGCATAGACGAGTTACCCCCTCAAAACCCGAATAACCAAGTGCAATGTTCACATCAGCATGATCAACCGCAACAATCCCAAAACCAAGACCAAGAGGCGCAAAGCGTGGCCCTAGAGGACGACGCTAGAACCAGTTCACGTCCTCACACCCAATATCCCCATAACCCGGACCCCCTGCACCACAACAAGCCTTCCTCACACAAAGACAAATAGAAGAAGCGGCTGATCTACTGATTCGTCAAATTTTGCGATCTCAGGTGGACCAACAACAAACCCCCGCTCGGCAGATAGGCCTAGTGGTCGATCGTCGTTCTGCTGAATCTCTCGAAAAAATCATGGACGACCGAATCAATCTGGCCATGAATTCCCGACCGGATCAGTCCTCCACACAATACTGCTCTTCTTTCATTCCGTAGATCCTGGATAGCCTTCTAGCAGTTGGCACTAGGATACCAACGCTAGAAAAATACACAGGAAAGACCGATCCCCTCGATTACCTTCAGCACTTCCAATCAATGATGAATTTGCATTGCATTCCTGATGCAATTCAGTGCAAGGCTTTCTGTACAGCTTTTCAAGAAGGAGCCCGGCGGTGGTTCAACAGTCTACCCCCACGTTGTATTACCTGCTTTGAGGATTTTAAGCTGCTATTCCTCAACTAGTTTGCTACGAGCAAACGGCCACAAAAGACTACCTTGGAAGTGATGCAGTTGACCCAAGGAAGGAACGAAAGTTTGCGGGAGTTCATCACTCGGTTTAATAAGGAAGCTGTCGAAGTCCCTGACCTCACCTGCTCGTCCATGTTGGCCGCCCTTATGAGCAACACGAAGGATGAAGAGTTCAAGAAATTATTGGCCCTCGATCAGCCTAAATCTATTCAAGAGATAAGAAGTCGGGCGGACAAGTATATCTAGTTAGAGGAAGTGTTAAAAAACACAAAACGTAGAGCAGATGACCGCTGGCCAAGTGGCAGAACAGGTGATTCGCACAAGTGACAGAAAGATCAGTCTTGCTGGAGGAAGCCGACCGATCTAAAGAACCAACGGTGAGAATCCTTCACTCCGCTCAACAGGCAGTATGCGGAAGTATTGGAGGTCATGAGAGCAGAGGGGAATCCCTCCGAGAACCTAATAAATTAAAAACTCCTCTCAAACAAAGGGATTCTTCTTTATATTGTCCTTTCCATAAAGATGTCGGTCATGATACGAAGGATTGCTGGGACTTAAAGAAAGAAATCGAACTCCTTATCCAGAGGGGAAGGTTGGGTAGATTTTTGAAGTACGGAAAAAATGTCGATCGAGATAATGAGGGTAGGAGCGATCGGTCTGACAATTGGCGAAAACCCTGGCGACAAAACAACATGAACGATGGAGGAAGGCAGACCAAGAATATGAACGACCGACGCAACACGAGGGGACAGTCCAGGGCTAGAGATGATAGAAATACTAGGCAGCAGGATGACCGACCAGTTAGGGTCATAAATACGATTTTTGGTGGTAGCGCAGCAGGAGGGTCCACCGTCAGAGGAAGGAAGAGGTATGCTAGGCAGACTTCTGAGGGCCAATCAGCAACGAAAAAGTCACAAACTGATGAGGTGATCTCATTCGACGAATCTGATCTGGCTGGTGTCAGCTGTCCTCATGATGATGCACTAGTGGTCACCTTGAATATGGACGGTAGCAAGGTGAAACGGGTAATGATTGACACAGGCAGCTCGATCGACCTACTGTACTGCTATGCTTTCAAGCAGATGGAGATTCCGGAAGAGCGGCTACTGCCGATAGAGGGACCCATCAAAGGGGTAATAGGAGCATCAGCCTACCCGTTCGCTCGGGTCATCGTGAACGTAAAGTTCGGACAAAAGCCGTGCCAGGTAGCGAAGAATGTTGAATTCCTAGTTGTGAAGTTCGCAGGAGCCTATAATGCAATAATTGGAAGAGCTACACAAAACGCCCTCAGAGCAGTCGTCTCAGCCTATTATCAAGCGATGAAGTTCCCAACACCCCAGGGCATTGGCATTGTCAGGAGTCAGCAAAAAATCGCTAGGGAATGTTACTTGGCAGAAATAAGAACCCTTGAGGGAGCGGTGGTTTTGGCAAGTTCTCTTGATGTAAGAGCAGATGAAGAAACTGAGTGGATGAACCCTGCGGAAGAAATGCGGCAGGTCATACTGGATGAAGAAGATCGATCCAAGTTCACAAATTTGGGCTCCGAGCTCGAAAAAGGGTTGACCACAGCAATTACAAATTGCCTGGTAGAGAACCGATCAGTCTTTGCTTGGATACGGAGCGACATGCCTGGAATCTCTCGAGCAGTAACATCCCATTCCCTAGGTATTCAAAAAAATTGTTGACCGGTCAGACAGAAGAAGCGGTAGCATAGCAAGGAGTGACAAGGAGTGATCGAGAAAGAAATAAAGAAACTACTTGACACTGGGTTCATTCAGGAAGTCAAATACCCCGAGTGGTTAGCTAACATGGTACTGGTGAAGAAGAAAAATGGAAAGTGGAGAATGTGCATCGATTTCACAGACTTGAACAAAGCATGCCCAAAG
>JAOSBN010000177.1:20875522-20887128 GCA_027563595.1 Erythroxylum suave
AGTTATGGGTCTTCTATGCTTATGTGTGCTTGTGTGTTTCCGAATGTTGGGCCTCGGAGACGGGGTCCAACAAGAATGGTCTAGGGTTGAGGAGATTTGACGAGATAATTGATGCTTTGTCGGCTAAGTTGTGGTGGAAGGTGAAACATGGGATTGGGCTTGGGGCTCGATTCACTCTTTCATTATCCCCACATTCGCGGAGAAAAACCGTGTGAAAGCGAATAGACAAAATTGATCTTGCATGCTCCAGAGTAGTAAAGATTCTTGTTCGACGTGGAGATCGATCTTTCTGGTTTGACAATTGGTCCCCTCTTGGAGTTATATGGGATCTATCACGGACAATTTCACCTCCGTTCCCTACCTTGACCATTCGAGAATTTTTTGAGCGTTGTGAACAGTATGGTTCGGTTTTACACTCTCATCTTTCAGACGAAGCTGTGAATACATTGATGAATCTAGATTTGAACTTGTTCAAGAGGATGATTTGCTAGTGTGGCAACCTATTTCAATAGGTCAGTTTACAGTTAAAATTGCATATAAATCGTTAAGGAAATCTTGTAATCATAATGCAAGTGTGACAGGTTTTTGGCATAGAGTGATTCCTCTATGAATATTGGTTTATGCATGGCGTCTCTATAATCGATTACTCCCATTTCCAAATGTCTTAAACAAGTTTGGCTTTGCCTCACAACCATCACGGTGCCCTCTTTGCTTAACACATGATGAAACGTTGGAGCATGTATTTCTTAGATGTGCCAAAGCTGAGGAAATCTGGCGGCATTTTGTTGCCTTGCTAAACATAGGATTTCAGCCTTCAGCTGGCTTATGGACTAATGTGCGAGCATGGTGGATGCATGGTAACTTTTCTTCCGCTATGAAGATTGTTTATATGGTATTGCCTCTCTTTATTTTGTGGGAATTATGGAAAGCGTGGAATAGAATTCTTTTTGAACAGGCAACTGTTTCTTCTTTTCAACTCAAATGCGCTATTAATGAGCGTATTGTTGGAATGTTTCAAGTGTGGCAGCTGCGTGCTAAAAATGTGGAGAGTCACGGAGGATTAAGGAGATTTTTAAGGTAAAACTTTTGAGTCAAGTTGTAAGAAAGATCCGTGTAGTAGCTTGGTGTATGGAGGCACATTATACATATATTTTAAACACTAATGGGTCATCGCTAGGATCATCTGGGCATTCGGGGCTTGGCTATGTGGTGCGAAATGGAGAAGGGCGTTTTGTCGTTGCTGAAGCTCGATTTCTTGGAGTGAGAACGAGTTTTGGTGCTGAAGTAGAAGCAGTATTACATGGCATCATAATATATGAAGAACTAAGGTTGCAAAACGTTTTGATCCAGACTGATAATATTACTTTAGCACAGGTATTGTGTAACAAAGAAAACTATCCGTAGAGACATCTTTCTGAGCTACAAGAGATTGCGAGTGTTATGGGTAGATGTAATTATAGCATAACTCATGTATTCCGTGAAATCAATGCAGTAGCAGATTGTCTAGCACGCATTGGATCTTCCGGACTCTCCAAGGTTTTTGATAATGTATTTTCCCCATCTAGATCTGCAAGGGGTTTGTTGATTCTCGATCGACAATCCTTTCCCTATTTAAGAGTTTCATAGAGGAAAATGTTTATTAGGGTAAGTCTTAAGCGCTGCCCTATCCTGATTTTTTCTATCTAATAAATCGAGTTCCGTCTCCGTCAGGCTCCGCCTTGGTTCTAATAAATAAAAAAAAAACAAGAAGGTATGAAAATGATATACAGGCTTTTTGCTTTTTTTCGTGCCAATTACAGAAGAATAAAACTGAAAATTGATACTCTAATTATGCATATAGTAGTCTTTTTCTTTTATTTTAATTGGATTCGTATCCTAGATGCTGTAATTATTAATCTAACTTTATGTGGACATGTTACTTAATTATGAAATATATGGTGCGATGAGACTAATTATGTAGCGTGGTTCCAAAGGCAAGTACGATTTATTTATGAGATACATGGATCGTTCTAAGGTCGTCAATGGCATAATTATTATACAAACGTTGCAAGTAGTTACATCATGAATTCTTTTTTATTTCCATGTCGTATATATGTGGTTAATTTTGATTATACACGATAAGAGGAGAGCAAGAAGTGGGCCAGTTATTAACTCGTGTTTTCCAAAAAGAAAAAAGAAAACAAGCAATGGTAGCAAGCGTGTCTAAGACTCCAAATGCAAGTACTGAGAGAGATATTTACATGACGTTTATCTGTTCAAAATTTGATGAGATGAATGCAGAATTTGACAACTCTGAAGAAGGGCTTTTAAGTTGAATAATCTGTTACTATTTTACTTCACATCATCTCGTTCGTACATTTGTGTCGTACTCGAAAAGATAAGTGGATAAGATATCGGGACAAGTTAACCATAAGAGAAGCTTATTCTCGTGGAGATACTGTGCTATAGTCAACGACGAAGATAGATTGGACACTGGTGACATTTTGGACTTAACGTTTACCGGGCTCACATCACATTTTTGTTTATTAGAAGCGATCAACAAAACACTATTAGAAGGGATCAATTGATTATCCAAGTTTGGTTTAATATCTACGTTTACCAGGCTCACATCACCTGAGGATGCTCCTATAATGCCCCTACCAAGTTTCGGTTCGTCTGTCCTATTTACAACTATGGCATGGTTGCTGTAATTATTGATACAACAATCCCTATAAATAATTACAGACCGTAGTTACTGTAGTGACATGAAAATGTAACGGTCGAGTTACCTATACTTTTAACATTCAAAACCTTGTCAGCGATTCAGCCATTTCTCATTTTGTTTTCTTTATTTACATACTAATTTTCTGACAAACATAAACATCGGTGTCGGGCTAAGAAACTTAACAGCGTTTTCCAATCTTCTATGAAAACATACAGCGTTAATGCAAAATTTAGAATGTGATGATATCCAACCAACTAAACGTTTATCATGGAATTCATAAATATGCTATCGTCAATAACTTTTTATTATTTACTATATAACTAATGGCTCTTACTATACACAAATTCTACCCCTTCAATGGACACATATATCATTGAGGTCACCTCATCGTCAAATTCAACGCTTATATTTTAGCAAGCTCGTGAAAAGGCAAAACAGCCTTCATTGAAACAATTAATTGTCCAGATAAGATCGACATTTTTAAAAATTTGTCTTTTCTTGATGTTGGAATTTCAATTATAGTATCACATGATTTTTATTTTCAATAGCAAATACTTGCTTTACCTTCCCTGTTACTCAATAATATTATGATAGTATATATCTCTTGGGATCTGTAAATTATAGTACAAGGTGACAGATCCTTCTTATAGTAAAGGCTGTAAAATCTTGTTAATCATGATATCATCTAACATGTCGCTTGGCATATAATACTATCAGCAACTAAATAACTAGTCGGTAAACAAAAAGAGAAAGAAACAGGAAAAAATAAAAGAAAATGGTTATCATGCCTATTGAAGTTTGAAAGTGTCTTCTATTTTATTTGTTCTCTGTTTTACATTGTTTCACCACATACATCTGTTATAGTCAAAGTTTGATAACTATGTCATCAAAAGCATTCGTAATATTAACTTTTTCAAATGCTCAAACCTTCACACAATATTCCTTTTCTATCAATCTATCTTCCCACAATTGCTTAACTTAGAAAATCTAATTCCTTTCTCTCTTGAACTATCAAAAGTTAACTAATTTTAATGATGGCACCTTACTTATCCCCTTTCAAACTATTGTCTCACCAAATAATGCAAACCAGCTCATATTGAATCCAACCCAATAATGCAAATTATCTTATACTGAATCCAATGTACAACGACTGGTTTCATAAAAATCAATTACTTTTATGTTAGATATTCTCTTCAGCAAGTGAAGAAGTTTTCTTATATATGATTAGTTTGACTTCAACATACTAGGCTTGGAAAGTATTAGAAAATGCATGCTTTTGATTCTATATCTCATAATCATCAACTGTAACTCAAAAAAAAATTTATTACAAGGAAAAACACTAAATCAGATTACCGTATTTGCCTTGCTAGGAAGGACCCCTGTCTATCCTATAAGAACAGATCTGAACATTGCCATGGTAGGTCTTGGAGAAAATGAGTGCCTGGGCTAGAAGCAAACACTAAGGAAGCCATCATATCTGCACACCAATTCCCCTTTCAATAAACATGCTGAAACGTGATGCCCCAATCCCACCTCTGAAGCTCGCAGATGTCCCAAGCCAACGGAGGACCTGCAAAACAAGGCAATTCAGACAATAAGAGAATATTAATAACCTGCAAGTTATCCGATTCGAGTATCACTCACTACTAACTGAGGTTCCATGCCAGCTAGAGACAAGAAAGGACACCCCAAAGTTCCGCGTGCAATGGTGAGCATACACTGATATTCTGTAGAAACCCCCCATACCAATTACCGTAACTATTCCGAGTCAAGCCCCCCGCCGATGCAAGACCTGTTTCAAGCATAACAGCCCCATCAGTGTTAACTTTTACCCAACCCTCCCTTGGTTTGGTCCATCCAATTGGGGTGATTGGTGGAATTCCCAAACTTGAAAGCACGCAGTTTTCAATTAATCTAGCCTGTTTTATCCATTCTACATACCATAGTACCTCTCTGCTTCCTGAATCAGGCCACCAAAACGTATCTTCAAAAATACTATTCTTACGCCATTGCCATAAGGACCAGTAGGAGACTCCAAAGATCATACTCCACATAAATCACTGCACACGCTGTTGTTTACTAATGTTAGTAGAAAGTCATCGCTCTACATTATGGTGGAAGAACTCGTTATCGATGATCGAGGAGGAGAATTGATTCCAATAGTTTTTTGCTCTGCTGCAATCCCGGAGGGCATGCAATAGAGTTTCTTCCTGAGTACAAAAATGGCATCGGGACTCTAGGGAGATATGTCGCACGATGCGCTATTAATTTCTGAGAAGTTTGTCTTGTGTTAGGAGCCAAAGAAACGAAAGAATTTGCTGAGGCCTGGGCCATTTCCAAATCTTATCCAAGAACCTACGGTTAACATCTATTGCGTTATTAGCTATAAGATCATAAGTAGAAGCAACTGTAAAGTTTCCATTCTTTTCCAGTCCCCATACAATGTGATCCACACCTGCCTTTTCGGTGGGGGGCATAATGGTCGAGATAGTGACATGGACTGTGGTTGGAAGGAAATGTTAAAATTGATCCCAATTTCCAGTTGCCATCCGATAGTACGAATTCGCGAGTCGAAGTATGCAATAAGTGCTCATGAGGTGGAGAGGTCGATACCAGAACCAAAGGTCCCTAATCTCCTACCCAGGCATCCATCCAGAAGTTCACCCGTTGTCCATTTCCGAGTTACCATTTGATTCCTTGGCAAACAAACCACCATATAGCAGTGATTCCCCTTTACACAATCGAAGCCCCTTGCTGCTTAATTTTGTATGAGAGAGTGTAGTCTGGTAGGTTATATTTTACTCGCATGATTCTGATCTAATAGGTGTTAAGGGAAGTGAGTATGGCCCACCCTAATTTAGTTAGCAAGGCATCCTTAAATGGTCGGAGTTGTTTAATACCAAGCCCGCCAGCGTTCTTAGGTCGACAGGCTGCTTCCCACCGAACCAGATTCAATTTCCGTTTGCCCAATTGAGTGCCCTAAATGAAATTCCGCATAAGCTTCTCTAAGTCTCCGCAAAATGTTCGTGGTAAACACACTGTTTGCATGGTGTAAATCGGAAAAGAAGCAATGACAGATTGTGTTAAGGTCACACATCCTACTAGCGATAACTCCCGAGGTAGCTAGCTTGTTAGCTTTCATTGCGCCTGATCCACAACGTATTGGAACTTGTGCCTCGTTGTTCACTTATGGATTAAGGGTACACCTAGATATTTGCCCAGATTGGTGGTTTGTTGAAATTGGAAATCATGACTAATTTGGCTGACGATGTCACAAGGAACATTCTTGGAGAAAAGGATTTTGGTTTTTTCGTGACTAACTTTTTGATCGGACGCTCGATAGAAAATGTCCAGGATCCGTAGAACGAAAAGTGCTTGATATGACGAAGCTTCAACAAAAAGCACTAGGTCATTGGCAAAAAAGAGGTGGGAGATAGGTGGTTCATTCTTCCTTAACCGAATCGGTTTTTATGAGCCATGAAGCACCTCTGCAGAAATAAGATGACCTAACATTTCCATAGATAAAACAAACAGATAAGGCGATAAAGGGTCACCTTGTCTTAGACCTCGTGAAGGAGTAAACGAATCCGTTAGGGACCCATTCTAAGAAATTTACATAGACACGGTGGATACACACATCATAATGAGGCTAATTAATTGCTGTGGTAGGCCAATAGTCCTTAAAGTGTCATGTCGAAAATCCCACCAGAGGCGATCATAAGCTTTTTCGAGATCTACTTTAATAGCCATAAACCCAGTTTTTCCCATCTTTCTACGCATTGTATGAACAGCCTCCTGAACAATTATAACGTTTTCCGCGATATGGTGACCTGGGACAAAACTACATTGAGTGTTGGCCACTAGTTGGTCAAGATGAGGTTTCAACCAATTGACAATAATTTTCGAGATGTTCTTATAAACCACTGTGTAGAGACTGATAGGGTGGAATTGGGTAAAGGAAGACGGAGAGGGGACTTTGGGGATTAACACTAGAATGGTTTTATTTACTTCCGGTTCTCAACCCTCTAAGAGGAAGACTTTTTGGACAAACGCTACCACCGACTGACCAATCAAAGCCCTTTTATTTGGAAAAATGCCGCATTATAGCCATCGGCTGTTGGGGCTTTATTAGGATTGATGTCAAAAACAACGATTTTAATTTCAGTCACGTGGATTGGGTCAGTTATGGCCTGCACCATCTCTTCAGGAATCATGGGAAAGCCACCATTGATGGGAAGTTCGAAATAGGCTTCCTCGTGGGGGCAAATAAAGTCTCAAAATAAGTCTTAGTCGTCAACTTTAGTAGCGTCGGATCGGAAATCCAATGTCTTGCCTTATTTACTAAACGATCAATTTGCAGTTTGGTTCTTTTGGCCATAGTAAGAGTGTGATAATACTTAGTATTACGACCACCCTAGGAAATCCATTTACTACGGGATTGTTGGTGCCAGTACAGCTCCTCCTCACAAAGTACTTGGGTTAATTCCCCATGGAGCTGATCTTCTAAGTTGAATAGTGAATCTGACGGGTTTGAGTCCATTGCCCGTTGAATGCCTCCCAATCGAGCAAGAAGCCGTTTTTTTGGGTGGAAAATATTGCTGAAAATAGTTTTATTCCAATGCTTGAGATTGGATAAGAACACTTCTAATTCTTGGCTCATATTAGACATGCCTGAGTGCCAGTGATCTTAGATGACTTGATCAAACTCGACATGAGCTAACTAGGCCGATTGAAAGCAGAATGCACGGGGGGTCCATTCATGCAGATTAGTGTTTGTAAACGAGCATAGGCCTATGATCAGACCTAAAGAAAGGTAGTTGTTTATTTGTCGTTTGAGGGAAACTCTCCAGCCAAGTAGAGGACCCGAAAATTTGATCCAGACGTGCTTGTACATTCCCCCTCTTCCAGGTATACCTAGAGCTGATATATCCCAAATCATGGAGTCCACAACAGTGCACCCAATCGTTGATATCTTTATTCACTACTGTCGCGGATAGGGCCCCGCCCTTCTTATTCGATAATTCCACCTTCGCATTAAAATCTCATCCTCTTAGCCAAGGATCATTAATTTGACTGCCAAGTCAATTCAAAAACGGCCATAATAATTTTTTATGAGAATAATTTGGACTAGCATAGATGGCAATAAAAGTAAAGTGGAAGATCCATAATTAATATTTGTATGAACAAATTGACGATGTGCATAACGCACTGAATCGTCCAAATCAGAATTCCAGAGCAACCAAATTCCCCTCGCAAAGCCCTCGACTTCAACTAGGAAAGAAAAAACAAAATTCAGTTTACGCACGACCTCCTGTGCTCGTCGACCACTAATTTGGGATTCAAATAGCACAATCAATTTAGGCTTATGGATATGAATATAAGTGAGCAGAATGGAAAGCAACTGCTTCCCTCCTGCCCCTTGGCAATTCCATAGCATAAATGGCATAAATTAGTATAGAAAAAGTGGAACAGACAAGCCCTTATACTTGGGAACTCTCCAGATTTGCAGCAAGTTCGTCTCGGTCATTTTTCTGTGAGTGCGGTACTCCCTCAGTACCAACCCCTTGGCTTGAGTCCTCCTCCATCTGCTCCTCATCTTCATTCGTGGTTTGGAAGGCGAGAGTGGATGTTAATAGTCGATGGTGCAAATGAGCCCGTCAATGTCCATCTGTCTGGTTGAGTGGTGAACCAGCTCCCCCCCACTTCGATCCCTTGCCAAAAGTTGGTCGCAGAGGATGTTGCCATGGTATGATAGTCAGATTATGACGTGTGGCTCGAGTCTTAGGGAGGTCGGTTGGGCAAGTGGTAGAGCAAAAATGGGTCGTCCACTATATGAGCCCGAGGGAAGGTCTGGATTGTCTTGTGCCTGTGAGGCCACTGACAGGCCCAACGTCTTAGACTTGGCTTTTGCGCGTGACCCAACTCGAGTAACCCGAATCCCTGGCGATGTGGAACGTGGCCCTATAGTGAAGCCTGTAGACATACGAGTGTCCAACATATTAGCATTTCCCGCACAGGACGAAGTTAGAAGCCAGTTGAGAATGTCGTCTATCCTATCTAGTTTTGACAAGGTGGCGCATTTTAGAGCCACTCCCTTGAAGTAACGCAGATGAGGTACGTGAGGGACTCTTGCTTAATGCCCATTATATGTAACAGTTATTTTTCCTGATTACCTGAATCCATGGGCCATATGTCACAAGCAGTTCTCCAGCTACTACGTAGTTGGCTGATCGTTTTGGCGAGGCTCTGGTAGTAGGTGAGGAGGAGTCGATGCGAGGTCTCCTGTGGCTTTCTATAGGGTGTTTCTTTGCAAAACTTCCAATGTCATGTCCGATGATACCACACTGGTAACATATATTAGGCAGTCCTTCATATGCAACTAGGAGGGTTTCCCCATCCAGCTCTACTGTCGGGCACAGCAGTTTACTGATGTTGATATCGACTTCAATTCAGGCAAATTTTCCACAATGCTCGAACAGGATGATTTCATCTATCTTCATCGTTTTCCTTATTAAGTTTCCCAGAGCAAGCAGGATCCGAGGTGGTAGCGAGATATTGGTAAGTCTGAGAGTCGTATCCAGACGACTGCATGTTGGATGCTGCCTTGTGCCTCACGAAAGGCAGGATACCAATGTTGAACCGATAGTGCATGGCCGAGAATGATCCAAGGGCTATTAGTGAGAGTTGTGAGAAAGTCGGCTTCCTACAGAAAGTTCACTAAGAAGAACTCATGGTCTAGGTCAACCACCTTCATGGGGCCAGTCGGGTTCCACATGAGTTTTAGGCGTGAGCAGAGGAGTTTGTATCTCACTCGGCGGCCAATCAGTTTCACAATGATAGCATGTTCCCAACGTTTATCTAGACGCATTTTGAACATGTGTGAGAGTTTTATACATGCACCGGAAGGTCCTTGAACCGAGAGTATATCTCCTTCCTCGATCTCGATCAGATCTTCCTTTAGCCATTCCATGTCCATTTCACCATCTGGGGCAGGCATATCAACAGTGACAGTAGCACAACAGGACATCTTTTTGCATGGCAGAGTGTCTTCCTCGCGACTGCATAAGTGAACTTTCTTGACTTGAGGACCATTAGGAGTTTGCCTAAAGATAGGCGAGGTACGTTTTTCGAGTTCAATGCGTTTGTCGAGTTCAGAGTATTTGTCGAGTTCCATTTTCATATGATAGCAATCTAACTGTAACTCAATAGTAAATTATAGAAGTTGAAGAAAACTGATTTAAATGTATCACAACATCTTCAACGCATAAAGGTTATCATAAACTTATTGTATCCAGACACGTTATTTTTCCTAGATAATTTAATGCGATAATATATTGCAACATTAGTCTAAATTTTCATCCCTTATTGTTACTCTAAGCCTTTAACTTTAACCCTCTTCATTCCATAAATTGTACGGGCAATTACTTGCACATGAGATTCTCTTCGACAACTTTAAAGATAGACCACTTACCAACGTTGTTTATTTGTTATCCTCCACACTAAACAACATTTGCAATCGGCTCAACATCAATCCTCTTCAATAAATTAGTATCAAAATCGTAGAAACAATGCTAGAAATCGCAACAAGAAGTGCCCATATTAGGCTTGTGGTTAAAAAAATCATTAGACCGATCAATGATTACGTTGATATGATCGTCAATTTTCAGACCCACAGATCAACATTCCATGGTATGATGGTGCGTGAAAAGATAAAGTTATATCATTTTATTAATCAATGATCAATATGGCACGAAAATTCCAACATGAAGGTTGATGTATGCCATCGTATCCACATGTCAATGTTATTCATCATCTCACTTACAACATATCCAACTTGAGCAGACGTAGGAAAGGAAAAAATGGCCTGGCTACGACCCATACATCATGGACCACGGGCCGAGAGGGCGTGGGCCAAAACGGCCCACGGTCCGCAGACCGTGTGGGCGGGCCGAACCGCGGGAATGTCAGACTGACCCAGCGAGTGACCCGTACAGAACGACGTTTTTTATGCTTTAATAAAACGATGTCGTTTTATTAAAGCAATTTTGCGTCTGCCATGTTGTGAAACGACGTCGTTTGCTTTAAAATAAAACGACGTCGTTTTATGCGATAAATAACGCATCTGTCACGTTATGAAACGACGTCGTTTCGCTTTTTAAGCAAAACAACGTCATTTCACAACATGTTAACTTCAGAAAACGACGACGCGCCTCCTCACCTCAGTCGTCACTCCTCCCGTACACTCCGTCTCCCCCCCTAGCTGCCGCCTGCCATCTCCCTCCCCGTCGCGAGGCCTGCCGCCGTCACTCCTGCCACCAGTAACCGTCCAACGTCAAATAAGGTGCGTTATTCACTTCTTCTGGTTGTTTCGATTCCAAGGTGTCGAAGATGGGAGAGATGATAAAATAAATTTGACCTGTTGACACTTGATTTGGATTTGTTTGATGTTTCTTTTATGAGTTGTAATAAGTGGCCTCAACTATGTTCTTCTTCGTATTATATGTCTTTAGTTTTGTTATCCTCTCCAAGTGCTTGATAAAATGCTTCTCTCAGACCGAAGTCATCTCCGTGACTAGGTAGCCATGAAAATGAGAGACTAAACTTGTGTATAAGTTGAAAGTTGTCTCTGATGTACTCTATTGAATGCAGAATTTCTAACTTAAAAATCCCATAGTTCTGAAATCTGATATCCTACAAAAATGAAGTGGGCTTTGCTTAATTAGTGTTGAATTCATATCGATCTCTCAGCCTAAGAAAGGCAATTTGGATCAGACCTATCATGGCTTGATTCGAACTCAACACTTGAAGCCTAAATTGATAATGCCACGAGTTTGGTTCAAGTTCGAATCAGAGTGGATCGAGTTTGGTATTATAATCAACATATAAATTCAACATATTTACG
>JAOSBN010000177.1:20893385-20907827 GCA_027563595.1 Erythroxylum suave
ACATTTTTGGTATCAGAGCAGGTTATGAAACGATAATGATCACGAGTTGGACTTCGGAAACGAGGTCCAACAAATATGTTTCTCTCGCTGTGACGAAATGATTTACCGTCATCATATGATATTTTACTTTTTGTGATGGAAAATTTTGTCAATAAAAATTCAATTAGTTATTATCTACTTAATATTGTCACAAAAATGGAACTATCATTATGACCACTGCTATTGTAATTTTTGAGTTTTTATGTAAAGATAAGACTAGGATTGATAAATTGACACAAATTAATGGGAAATAAGTTGGAATAGATTGAGTTAATTTGATCAATTTTTAAGGAATGTTATTTTGATAAAATAATATAATTTAGATCTAAAATTTTATCACTTTAGGATATTCAATTATTTGAGTCGAGTTTTGATTAAACATTTTGTGCTTGATTAGGTTTGAAGTTAAATCCGAGCTTAGATTAGACTCAACCATCAAACTTGGACATTATGTGATTCTCTTCCTCCTTTACACACCAAAATGCATTTTAAGATTTTAGATTAAAGATTTAAATTTAAATTTGTCCTATAGTTTAAAATTAAAAAATGAATTCAATTCGAAAATTTCTTAATTTAAAATCAAGATGAAGATAACTTAGACTCTTTTGTCAACCGTTCATGCCATCATTTAATGTTTACAATAGTTGAGTAATAAAACAAATAAAGGGTTAAAGTGAATACAGTAATTTAATTTATTGTAAATTAATAAATTATCTTTTATTTTAGTGTCAATCTCACCACCTCAATTATTATACCTTCCAATGTTGTATTTGGTCCAACCATTTCCTTAGTGTTATAAGTGTTTGAATTTTCACTTTCCCTCTACTCCCTTTCGTAGTTGCTGTCTCATTCATCTACTCTCATCTTCTAAGTCTTTGTCTTTCAATTCCTTCATCTCTCTCTTCTTTTTCATACTTTGCTCACGTTCTTTAATACAATGTCTATATATCATTATTATGATATGATTTGAGAAGATTCAATGAAGAACATAAGATCTCTTATAGATTTCATCACTTTTTTATTAGATCTAGATCGTCAAGATGTTATTATGTAAGAAGCGATTGCAAGAAAAAAAGTTAAACAAAAAATGAGGAAGAACATAGAATCTTAAAACTAATGAATGCTTTTTGTTCTTTTTCTTAAGTAATTGATGGTAGATCTCTTATTTGAGAAGTTCTGATGAAAAATGTAAGATCTCCTTCTTATTTAGCGTTTACGTATTTTAGTCCATTTTTTGTTAGATCTTGATCATCAATACATTGTGATATGAAAAGGAATTGTAAAGAGAAGAGAGCACAAAGTGAGAGCAGATGAAGGATCTTAAACTGATGCTTTCTTTGTTATCTTCTGTTAAGATCTGTATAGATGGAGTTTGGTCTTATAGAGAGCTTCACGTTGGGAAAATAGTCTAGTAGAAAATTTTCTCAAATTTGTTATAAAATTTAGATTTATTGATTGATTGTTTTGACTCTGATTCATTGTACAAAAGTTTCGTGCTGACAAAACAACAATTCCATTATGTGTGGAAAGAGTAGCTAATACGGATCTAAGGTATGTCATAGAAATCATATCATAGTTTCTGCAGATTGTTTATAAAATTTATTTTTTAATTTTGAAAATCAAATCAAACTCAATTTTTTGACGTAGAATTTGGGAAATAGGATAAACACGAGATACATATTTACTTATTTATTTTATATTCTTTTTATTGCTAAAAAAATCAAGTTCCAATTAATCATTAATTTTCATTGTCTTTTTTTCTTTTTAAAAAGATAAAGATTTTAATGAGTAGCCCATCACTATTAAAGTTTGTAAGGTATCGTGGCAAAAGCTAAATAGAACTTGGTATGTTCCAAATGGAGTAGAAATAATGGTATGAAAGTTATAGTCAAATTAGATTGTTTCTAAAAATTTTAAAATTACTTCACTAAATTTTCAAATTTTATCTAAATATGTAGAATAAGCTTCAAGAAGAGGGAGAGAAAAACAAAGAAAAGATTTCATCTGCACCTTTACCACTTGTTGAGCGTTTCGATCTTATCTTAGAAAGAAAGTCAAGTTATTCACATAGTTTAGGTGTTAAAGGGATAAGATCTAAGTCCCAAGAAAAAAAAAAGTCAAATTCTAGCTAAAGCTAAGGTTGCAAAAAAATGTACAAGTGATTTAGATGATGAAATTTCAAGACTTATTGAAATCACAAAAACACAAAAATGAAAAGATTTAAGCTCAAAATGAGATAATTCAAATTGAAGATGTAGCTATTGAGAAGCAAGCCATGAAAATGAAACAAATTCAGGTGTTTTCGCACATTTGGCAAATATTGTTGTAATTCCTAGTTCGGTACTCAATGCTTCTCCCTCAATTGGAGATCCATCAAGTGCCACAATATCAAATACCCCAACTATTCATATAAGTTTATAAATTTATAAAATCTAGAATAGTTAGTATTAATTCTTATCATTATCATTATATTATTATAAAATGTTAGTACTAAATTTATAGCTTAATATTTTATAAACTAATTAATTAATTTTATTTTTATTTATTTTGTAGGAAGCAAATCAATAGTAAACTTCATGTGGAAGAATAGCTAGGAAAATTTACCTTGAAGAGTTTTAGCTTAAATTAGTACATGGTAGTTTGGAATAATTATAATAAATATAATTGTCTTGGATATTAAAACTTCCAATTTATATATTGGAAATTAAAATTTTGTACATTTTGAAGATTTTTATATATTTTGATATATGCTAATAATTTTTATTTGCTTGTGTGATAATATCTTGGCACTAAAAATCCGTATCATTTGTGACAACATCTATTTTATGGCGATCAATGCAAAAAAATTTATCGATTAAGCAATTAAATTGTTAAATTTATCAATATTATTTGTGACAAACATGAACACATTAATGATAAATTTATGGTAACATATAATCCTTATTCAGTGACAACATTATTATAATACATAGCTTTCATACTTGTAACAAAATCTGTTAGACAATCTGTTCACTAATGCAAATTTCTTTTACCACTAATGCAATTCCATTGTTGAATTGATAGTTTTATTTGTGACAATAATAAACACATTAGTTACAATATTTTTTGTAAGAATAAATTTTTATTTTTTTGACAAAATGTTGTTGATACTTTTTTTAAAAATATTAGTGACCAATAAGTTACAGACACTGATTCAAAAAGCATAAGTGACAAATATTTTTTCACTATTTTCAATTATTTTAGTGGTGGTGATGTTGTCATAATAAAATGAAGTACTATTGCGACTTTATTCGTCACTACATTATATTGTTTGTGTTGACAAAACTGTCATAAATATGTAAAGTTACTGTGATCATATAGTTTTGTCACACATTTCATAGTTTTTAGTTAGTAATTTTCTCACAAAAGTGTTGCGTAATTGTTACCTTCTTTCTAAATTAGTTACTATTTCATTAGTGTTGGAGGTATTTGTGATGGGAGGTGATGACTTTAAAAATTGGACACTATTAATAATAGTAACTAATATTACTGCTTTAGTGACAACTTTTGTTTTGACTAAAAATATAATTTCTTATAGTGCATATTGCATTTGATAAAAAAGATGATGCTCTACCTTAGCTCTTATATCTTTCTTAGCTTATTCTATAAAATGATTTCCTTTATTAGTTCAATAAAGTTTCTTTGTTCAAAAGGGTAATTATTAGTACTATAGCTATCTAAACATTGATGAACAAAACAACAAACCATTTTAAGTAACCTAGTGCCAATCAAATGAAATTTCAAAAACAATGTTATGATTGTATATAAGTGAGCCTAGCTAAGTAGCTTGTTTCTTCAAGTTAAATAATAAAATGAAATTTTAACAATTTTACCCATATTTCAATTAACAAGATTTGAATGAATTTTCTTATATCGATTAATATTAATGAAAAATTAAGAGAGACAAGGCTTAGCTGGTTCAGATATATTAACAGGAAACACCCTCATGCTCTAATAAGAAGATGTGAAAAGATTGTACTTAGAGACTCTAAGAGAAAAAAATGTGATCAAGAATGATATGAATTTATTGTAACTTACCCGAGGACATAACCTTTAATAGAAAACTTTAGTGTAATAAGATACATATAAAGAATCTCACATTGAGACATCCTTCTCGTTCTCATAGATCTTTTAAAATTTTCCTTCGATTGTATTTATCCTAAATATTTAATATGTAGTACTTCACTTTTAGTTTTTTAGCGCAAACTTTGCTTACTTAGCCTGCATATTTTCTTTAATGGCTTGTTTACTTTTTTTTTTTACTTGTCTTCTTTCTTGTTGGTATATTTATTTACTTATTTTATCTTTTATTTTTATTCTTTACCTTGTCCTATATTTATTGTATTATTTACGCTATTACTTATTTTTATATTTTATTTATATGTATTTTTATCATCATCATTATCTTTTATGTCTACTTTTACTTTTATTTTATGTTTAATTACTATTATTGATTTTAATAATTTAATCTATATATGCATACATATATATATATAACCCAGTAAAACTCTCATTGGTAATCGGGATGTAAGGAAGTCCAATAGTACGCAACCTTACCCATAACTGGTAAAGACGTTATTTCCAATAAACTTACATGAACACACACACACACACACACAGTGTGTGTGTGTGTGTATGTGTGTCAATACCATTAAATGTCAGAGGATACAGTAAGATTTAGGCTTTTTCCTTTTATCCTTAGACATAGAGCAAAGGCTTAGTATCGTTCTCTCAACCAAACCAATGTCACCACTTGGGATCAACTAGTTCGTGCCTTTTTAGAAAAGTATTTCCCCCTGACTAAGGCCGTGAAGAATATCAAGGAGATTAGCAACTTCCAGCAAAGTGATGGGGAATCGATCTATGAAGTGTGGGAGAGATACAAGGATTTACAACAGAAGTTTTCACATCATAACTTACCCAATCAATTCATGTTTCAAACATTTTATAATAAAGTAACCCCACATATGAGAGGCATGATTGATGCAGCTTCAGGAGGATCACTAATGAGAAAGATGGTAGATGAAATTTAAGAGCTAATAGAGGAGATGGCTATCGATCAAATGACGGAGATGCAATCTAAAATTGACAACTTAACTCGATAGCTCAACAACATAAAAACTTCATCCTTAACTTCAGTAAAAGTTATGCAACTGAAGTGTAAACTCTGTGGAAAAATGGACCATGATGTTGTGGATTATTTCTCGATGAAGGAAAGTGATCTAGAGCAAGTGAATCGTTGGGAGCTCAATATGGAAGAGTAGGGGGAAACAATCCCTACTCTAACATATACAAACCTGGGGGGAAGAATCACCCTAACTTCTAGTGGATGAACAATGCTGGAGGACAGTTCAGACCTCAAGGACAACTAAGCTTCCAACAAGATAAACCGAGTTTAATGGAACCCAAGTTGGATAAAATTTTAGAAAAGCTTGGAACCCAAGATGATACACAAAAGAGTTTGGAAGGCAAATTCAAACAAGTAACAAAGAACCATGCATCTTCAATCCATAATCTAAAGGTCCAAGTAAATCAATCGTTAAACACTTTCTCTACGCGAATTAAGGGAATTCTTCCTAAAACTGCAGGAATAAAACTGAGGGAGCAATTAAAGGCTATTACACATAGAAGTGGCAACGAACTTGAAATACCCACAAAGATAATAGAGGAGCTCATACATTTTATTGAGAAAGATCAAGAAAAGGGGAAAGAAATGAATGTGAGTGAATACCCTACTTATGTCAATCCTCCACCATATCCACCCAAGATTCCTTTCCCTCAATGATCGTAAAAGTCACTTTGCAAAATTTGTTGAGAAATTAAAGACATTACATATAAATCTCTCATTTGTAGAGGCTTTGAAACACATGCCTAAATACACAAAATTTTTTAACATGTTATCAATAGAGCATAATTTAGGATGATAATCAGATAGTAACTTTAATTAACACCTGCAATTCCATAGTCACCAGTCAGATGCCATCTAAATTGAAGGATCCAGGGAGTTTCACAATACCCTATGTAGTTGGTGAATTTAAATTCATAAAGTGCTTGTACGACTTAGGAGCAAGTATTAATTTTATATTGTTATCAATATTTAAGAAGTTGAGGTTGGGTCAGGTCAAGTCTACATTGATGTTAATTCAGTTGGCTGATCAATCTATTAAAAGACCGTTTGGAATAGTGGAAGATGTTCTGATGCAAGTGGACAAGTTCATTATTTCTATAGATTTTATAGTTCTTGATTTTGAAGAAGATAAGAACTATCCACTGATCCTTGGTCGACCCTTTATGAATGCAGGGAAAGCCATAATTTATGTTCATGAAGGGAAATTAACACCTAGAATAGGCAAAAATAAGATCAAAATAAATATGAATAAGGTTTTAAAAAACTCAATAACAAGCAACGAATGCTTGAAAGTTGAAATTATAGATCAAGATTTGTAAGAACAAGTTGAGAGTTGCATCACTGAAGTACAGCTAGTAGCAATATAGACAAATAATGGATATGAGAAAATTGAGTGTAAAGGAGATGATGAGATGGAGTAGTCAGAAATTCAAATGCATAAAGAAAAATTAAGCTGAACTAAAGCACCCATACCACCATCCACAAAAAAACCACCCACATTAGAGCTTAAACCTTTACCTGCACATCTCAAATACTCCTTTTTAGGTGAAGGTCAAACATTGCTGATAACCATCTCAAATCAATTGGATGAGAAACAAGAAGGTAAGGTGGTAGCAATTGTGAGAAAGTGAATAAAAGCCATTGAATAGCAAATTTTTTATATTCGAGGTATAAGACCAAATGTTTGTATGCATCGAATAAACCTTAGGGAAGGATGTAGAACGGTAAGGGAGAGTCAATGAAGGTTGACTTGATTTTAGGTGGGGTCTGTTTTTGGTCATATATGCATTTTCACAAATAAACTGTCCCAGGCTAATTATTGTGAATCTTTCTTCATAATAATTATGATGGAGAAAATACTAAGTCAAATTAAATGGATTCAAAATGCTACATGGATGGGGATTAACAATTTTCCCGTTTTTATCCATTAAAAATAGTTAATTACTTGAAAAGTATGTTTTAAATTGTCAAGTATCAAATATTTAGTTACCGAAATCTGATTATGAGTTATTAAATAGTAAAATGAAGAAAAATTTTGAATTAGAAGGGCTGCTCCTAAGGGGCCAAACGAATTCCTAATTGGAATTATAGGATCTCTTTTAATTGGTTTTTTATTATATTTTGATAGGCATATTCTATTGGCTAGTGATTGTGCGGCCCTAATTCTTGACTGGAGAGGACACCAAAGGCCTCTGTTCTCCCATCCCATGGGGGGGCAAAGCTTTTGGTTTTTTCATGTTGTCAAAGAATTAAACAAGAAAAATAGATGGCGAATATAAATTAATACGAATTAATTGAAGTTATAAGACTCTATCCACTTATTCCACTCGACCCAAGCTTAAATTTCTTTTTTAAAGTTACGCACCAAGAATTCAATCAAGGTTAGGGCTGATCCACTAAGAATGAAATATTCTCCAAAATCTCGATTGATCTCATAGTTCTTGCTTTGTGAAGATACGTTATTAGGTGCTCCATTTTATTTTCCCATTTAGGCTGAACCTAAACTTGTGCTCGAGAGATTGCTATCCATACACTGATAAGGGATGTATGGATTCTGGGGAAGAGAGGAGTCGTGGTGGTCCCCCCAGACCACCCAAATTCCACGTGTGAATAGAAAGTTGGATAGATAGGCAAAAAAGAAAATTTTGTTGTTTATACAATTATAGTTATAGTAAATTAATAAACAATCTGTACAAAAGACAATTGCTTCTTAATCGTAAAATACACAAAGTCAATTCATTCAATTAAAAAAAAACCTATTCCATTAGGTGGAAATGAATGAAGAAATCGTAAATCATCCCATATCCAATTTGAACCTTTGGTTCTTTCAAAATTTGTGATACTCTACATATGATAAAGAGATTTTTTCCAAAATTAAAAGAGCGATTGACTTGAAAAAAGTACAGGATTTTGAATTATCTTATTATCCTTAATAATAGAATGAACATAAAACAATTCAGAGGGATAGAGAATCCGTAGATGGGTTTGTTCGCTTCTGAGGTATCTATTTGTTTTTTATTATATTCCTTTGTTTATATTATATCCCACAATGTATCATTTAAGTATGGATTATTTTTAACTATGTATCATTTTTTTACTATTTTTAATATTAAAAACTCTAACAAGATAACTCTAATAAGTCCCGATCTTTGCTTCAATCTAATCTAACTTAAAATGAAAATGGAGAAGTATCAAATAGAACTAGATAGATCTCGGAAAAATGACTTCCTATACTACTTATCTTTCGGGATTATATTTATATACTTGTTCATGATCACAGTTTACATAGATCTTTCTCAATCTTTTCGACCTCTTGGTTCTGTAGGAGCAAGTCAGAAAGATTGAGAAATAGAACCATCTGATTTGATTTGTTCTCAATAGCCAACATGAAGAAGGTAGTCAAGAAAGAAATAACCAAACTCTTAAGTACAGGAATAATTTATGTCATCTTCGATAGTGAATGGGTTAGTCCAGTACAATGTGTTCCTAAAAAGGGTTGAATGATAGTAATAGAAAGTGAGAGTGGAGAGGTAATTTCAACAAGAACGGTCACAGGATGGAGAGTGTGCATAGACTATCACAAACTCAACTTAGTAACTAAAAAAGATCACCTACCGTTTATAAACCAAATGACAGAAAAGGTGGTTGGTCGTTCATTTTATTACTTCTTAGACAGATATTCAGGATACAATCAGATCTTCATATACCTTGATAATCAAGAAAAGATCACATTCACCGGCCCTTATAGTACTTTCACTTACAAACGGATGCCTTTCAGACTATGCAATGCTCTGGCTACATTTTAAAGATGTATGATGCCTATTTTTACCGATATGATCGAAGATATAATGGAGGTGTTCATAGATGATTTTTCAATTTTTAGAGACTCTTTTGAAATTTCATTAACAAATTTGGATAGAGTTTTTCAAAGATGTGAAGAATTACATTTAGTGCTGAATTGTGAGAAAAATCATTTCATAGTGCACGAGAGGATAGTACTAACGCATAAAATCTCACACCAAGGATTCGAAGTCAACAGAGCAAAAACAGAAGTTATAAAGAAACTTCCACTGCCAAGTAATGTAAAAGGTGTGCGAGGATTCTTAGGTCATACAGGATTTTATTGCAGGTTTATCAAAGACTTCTCACAAATTGTAAGACCTTTGACAAATTTATTAGTCAATGTGACTTTTTTGTTTGATGACAAGTGTATGTCTGCTTTTAACAAACTTAAAGAGGCATTAATATATGCACCAATTCTATCACCACCGGATTGGACACTTCCGTTTGAGGTTATATGTGATGCAAGTAACCAAGCTATAGGATTTTTATTGGGCCAAAGGAAAGATAAAAGGTTGCATGTGATCTAATACGCAAGTAAGATCCTTGCAGGACTTCAACTTAATTACACTACCTCAGAGAATGAATCAGTCACAATAGTGTACGCATATGATAAATTTCTACAATATCTTTTGGGAGCAAGGGTAATCGTAGTTACTGATCACATGACGTTAACATTCCTTTTCAACAAAAAGACCAATGCTAATTCGATGCGTGTTACCTTTACAAGAATTTGATATAGAAATAAGAGATAAGAAAGGAGAAGAAAATGTAATTATAGACCACTTATACAGACTGGAAGGGGGGAATGCAAGCCAAGTGAAGATATTAACGGAAATTTCCCTAATGAAACCCTAATGCTATTCTAGAGTTAGACTACACTATGGTTCGCTGATATCGCGAATTATGTTGTCAGTGATAAACTTCCTTCTGATTTATCTTACCACAAAAGGAAAAGACTCCTACATAATTGTAACTGATATCTATAAGAGGGACAAATTTTATACAAAGCATGTGTTGATGGCTAATGCGACGATGTATTCTGAAGGAGGAAACGTTGGACATCTTGAAGCAATGTCATGAAGGTCAATATGCTGGACATTATAGAGCTAAAAAAGGGTAGCTTGGATACTCGAGAGTGGATTTTACTGGCCAAAATTGTTTAAAAATGCTCAAACTTTCATCGCATAATGTCATCGATGCCAGAGAATAGGTAACATCTCCAAAAGAGATGAGATGCCTTTATCTAACATTTTAGAAGTGCAAGTCTTTGAAGTATAGGGCATCAACTTTATGCATCCTTTCCCATCTTCAACGGGAAACCTGTACATTTTAGTATGGGTGGATTATGTTTCATGTTGAGCTGAAGCAGTGGCATCTCCAACTAATGATGGAAAGGTGGTGCAAAAGTTCATGAAACGGTTATTCAATCAGTTTGAAGTGCCACTTACGATAATAAGTGATGGAGATACACATTTCTACAACAAATATTTTGATGCCCTCTTGAAAAGATATGAAGTACACCACCATGTTGCTACACCTTACCATCCACAAACTAATGGCTAAGTGGAAATTGTCAACCGAGAGTTGAAACAAATTTTGGAAAAGATGGTGAACAACTCTAGGAAGGATTAAGTTATAAAGTTAGACGATGTTGTATGGGCTTATAGAACTGCTTTCAAAACACCTATCAGAACAACTCCTTACAGGCTCATGTATGGAAAATCTTTTCATTTTTTAGTCAAATTAGAACATTGGGTGTACTAGGGAATAAAAGCTTTAAATTTTGATTGGAAGTAAGCAGGTGAAAAGTGACTTTTGTAACTAGACGAACTAGAGGAGTTTTGTTATAATGCATATGAAAATGTGAAACTCTACAAGGAAAAGTTAAAGAAATGGCACGATTTTCATCTTAAACAAAAGGAATTTAAAGTAGGAGAAGCAATTTTGCTATATAATTTAAGGTTGAAGTTGTTTCCAGGAAAGTTAAAGTCTCAATGGAGTCAAGCTTTTATGGTCATTCAAGTCTTCAATCATGGAGCCTTCAAACTGCAAAATGCTAATAAGGTAACTTTCAATGTCAATGGGCATCATTGTAAGCTATATCTTGGAGGAGCAATTCATAAGGAAAAGGAAGTGATTTCCTTCTATTCAAACTATTAAGACACCTACATGGATGTAATGTCAAGCCAATGACCATAAATTAGTATGTTTAGTAGTTCGACTAAAATTGTTAGGTTTAGTTAACTTTGTTTTAAACTTTCAATAAAACTTTAGTAATTTGAACTGACCTAGGATCACTACTTCCCTAACTTTCTATGAACAATTCCAAGATAAGATAACAGGATCAAAGCGTCCAACTGCCACCTCTAACACCATCCCTGCCTCCATCACCATTAAGCTTTATTTCTAACCCTTTTTCTTTAAATTTAGTCTTTATTTTATTTTTTGGTTTGGTTTTACTTTATTTTATGTCTCTTCTTTCCATGTTTGTTTGTTTGTCACCTTCTCATATTGAGGACAGTGTGTTGTTCAAGTGTGAGGAGGGCTATGTGTTTTGCTTTAAATGTGAATTCTGCATTTGTATCATAGGTTGTTAGGTTGCATTTTGTGAATTGTATGAATGTGTCAATGGCTTAGATAGATTGAAATTGATTTAATTTTGAACATAGGCTATTAAGTTGTGAAGAGGCATTAGCTCGCAAAATTAGTGAATTGGGTTCTTTGGATAAATATGCAAGTTAATTAGGATTTAGTGTGAGTTTTTCACCCTCTAAATTTTCACATTCATTCATAATTTTAGGTCGTTCAACTAAAGTAGCTTTGCTATTATTTTTCATAAAAACGAATAGCTTAAGCAACAAGGTAAAAAAATTTTAAAAAGTGTTTGCTAATTTTAAATGAATAACTATTCCACTGGCCTTCGGGTTTTGAATAGAGCTAGTAGCCTATTGAGAACGTGATGTAGCTGAGTAACCTGATCGACACGCATCACCAACGTGTGCCTCCACATCAAAAGGCTATAATAATGTTTCAACCATGTAGCTTAAAAAAACACAACTTAGTCGAGTAACCAAATCAACTTTCATCACCAATGTTTACCTTCAAGTAAAAGACTAGGTCCATGGTAAATAAAATTTAAAAATGTATTTCTAATAAAAATTACCAAACTTGTAAATAGCTTGACTTTTTATGAACACGTACTTAGGAGTAGTTACAAAGTTTGAATGACCAAAGAATTATTAATGTGTGTACAATTAAAAGGGTGAGTAACTTTACATTTGAGTTTTGATTAATATGTATGTTTAGTCCAGAGCACCTAGATGTGGATTTTGCATGTTAATGAATTGAAATAACTTGAATGATTGTGTTTAAAGTTAAAATTTTTTCATGAAGATGAAAACATTGTCTCATTATTACATTGTGTGTTGTGTGATTTTGTATGTTTTTTGTTTTGTTTGCTTGAGGACAAGCAAATGTTTAAGTGTGGGGATGTTGATAAGTGTGAATTGCATCGTGTTTTAAGGCTTAGCTTGATATTTATTTAATTGTCAATTCAATTGTTTAGTATGTGTTTAGATTATAATTCTTTAAGTTTGTTAATTATTTATGTTTTAAGTATTTTATTGGTTAATACAAGTTTTGAGCATAATTATGGTCGAAACAACGACCTACGATCTTGACACAATAGGCAACGATCATGACAGAAGTATTGAAGTTAGCCCATGATCATGGCCCATATGCCACAATCGTGATAGAAGTCTAAGACATGGCCCACGATCATGGCCCATATGCCACGATCTTGACAAAAGGCTTGGATATGGCCCACGATCATAGCCTGCATAGGGCTGATGTGTAGAGACTCAAAGATGTCAAGTTTTAAGGAATTTTTCGAACCTTTTAGACCGTAGAAAAACCTAAGGCTGCTCAGAACATAAAAGGTACTTAAAGAATAAAACAAATACGAGAAGGATTTTTTGCATCAACCACTTTTAGAGAAACCCTAGAGAGAATTATCGAGAGATAGAGAAAGAGAAGAAGGAAGAGAGAAAAGGACAAGAAGTTGACTCGATGTACTTCCTAGATCAGGAGTTTCACAACATCGTTGCCTCCTATTGTCCATTCAATTCATAGTTCCTATTATTTTTAGTTTTATTATTGTATAGAATTGGAATAATAGTTGATGATAGGATTTTTTAATGTTGATGATGTTCTAAACTCACCTTCAGGGTTTTATCTTTGATTTAATGAAATCTAACTATTTATGTGTTATTTGGATTTATTGTGTTTTAACTATGGACGTGCATAATTAGATAATAAACTGAGAGAGTGAATTAAGTGAAAAATGATTAAATTTAGCTAACGAGAAATGGGTGATTTAATAGAACTAGAATTAAATCAAATCAGTTAATTATGTGAAGAGAAATCTTGCAAAGGTTTCTAATATTTTATTAGATAACTTCAGATGTAATTAGGATTTTGGATAGGTTATTAATTGAGAAATTGCAACCCTAAGACCGTCTAGAACCAATAATCCAGTAATTCATAATCGATTAGATTAATGTTAAAGGTAGGTAAAATTCCCTTTCTCTTGATTGATAATTCCTTCAGGTTGATTTTTGAGTGTGTGTTACAAATGCCAAATTGTTAATATTTTTATGATTGATGCTTGAATTGATTTGCTTGATTTAATTGAATTCTCATTTTAGTTCCATTATGCTGCATTTGGTTGCTGTCTTCAATATGCAGAGACAGAATGGAACAAAAATTTGGAGACGAAGCGGAACGAAAATTGGAGACAGTAAGCTGTTTGGTTGTGATGGATAAAACAGAAAAAATTGTCTTCCTCTAGAGGATAGAAATGTGTTTGGATGCAGTGGACAGAACAAAAAAACAGTATCAATGACGAAAATGCCCCTACAGTATAATATGATCGAAAATATGTAATTCATTGATTATTTTATAATTGTATTAATATTTATTTTAAGTGTATTTGTAATTTTTTAATTACGATGAAATAATTACAATAATTAATTAAATTATTATTACTACTTAATTAATTAAATTATATTTAATTAAAATATTATTAGTAATTAAAATATTACTATTCATTGATTAAAATATTGTAATTAATTAATTAATCAAAATATAATTATTAATTAATTAAAATATTGTAATTAATTAATTAATTACAATATAGTTAATTAAAATATTATTATTACTAAATTAGTTATATTATATTTAATTAAAATATTATTATTAATTAAAACATAACTAATTAAAATATTATTATTCATTAATTAAAATATTATTATTAATTAATTAAAATATTGTAATTAATTAATTAATTACAATATAATTAATTATATTATTATTATTACTTAATTAATTACATT
>JAOSBN010000177.1:20912864-20939490 GCA_027563595.1 Erythroxylum suave
AAGTATAAATACATTTATACCTAAACATATACACAATAACACTCATTCAAGTTCATTTAATATTTCTAAATTCCACTAAAAATCGGGGTCCAACATTTAGTGCATGTTTAGGTTCAGATTTTGTTATTTAGTTAAATATTTGTGTTTTATGGGTTAGAGCACTTGATTGGGATTCTATTTTATGTGTTTCAAGTGCCTTGATATGTTTGCTAGTATTTTAGTGAAAATATTAAAGAAAGGAGGAGAATTGGAGGAAGCACAAGGTGAAACCCATGGCCATGTTCATGGCCAATATGCCACAATTGTGACAGAAGCGTGGAGGAAGGGCCACAAACATGGCCAATCTATCACAATCATAAAAGAAGCAGAAAACCTTCTAGAATCAAGTTTTCTAGAGACTTTTTGGACTTTTCAGACCCAAAAAACCCTAAGGTTGCCCAAAATAGAAAATAGTACGTAAAGAAAAGAAAGGAACCCTAAAGGTAGCTCTCCATTCTTCCATTTTGGGAACAACTTCAAGAGGAGAGAAGAAGAAGAGAGAGAAGGGAGAAGAGGAAGAAGAGGAGAGGGCTTCTTACACTGTTGCCTTCCCAAGTCATCCCGGTCCTTTTCGAAGTGACAATTTTGATCATCTTGTTATTTCTTTACTGAATATGTAAGATGGATATGAATATGTTTATGGATATGGATTTAAAGATGATGTTCTAAATTTCTTTAGCGATTTTGACTTGATTTGCTGTTAATCTAATTGTTTTTCTGTTATTGTAATTAAGTGTTGTGATTGATTATTGTAGCTTCACAATTTGGTAATAAATCAAGAGAGTAAATTGAATACGAAATGATTAGGTTGTTTAATAAGAATTAAATAATCTAATAGATCACCCAATTAATCAAATTGGTAATTATACAGAGAGAGATCCCATGTGGGACCCAATTGTTTGTTAGAAAGTTTAAGAACTAATTGGGGTTAGATTTATTGGTAATCGAGAAATTACATATTTGGTACTAAACTTAATTAGGGTTTATGATTATAACTTAAGAGAGAGTGATCCTCCCTTCAATAGTCTAGAACTAACACCATAATAACACCTAAATGGTTAGGTTAGCATTCCTGATAGGAAAAATCCGATCTCTCATAATTTGGTAAATTCTCTTATGTGTTTTCCTATTGTCACCTGGTGATGGTCAATTTGATTTCTTTTGCGTTAATTTTACAAATTAATTTTCCATCAATTATATTTTTGTGCTTAATTTTTTGTCTTGTTTTTAATTTCATTTTATTAATTCCTTAAGCCTTAGACAACATAGGGTAGATTAGTTCATAACTCCTCGTGAGATCGATATCTCACTTACTACAATTCATGACCTGCGTGCTTATAATATTATGAAGGTTTTAATTAGATTAAAACTTAACACTCAACAATTTTTTTGGCATCATTGCTGTGGAGAAGTAGGATTAGTTTAATTCTCTTAGTTTAAGGCATTTTTCCCACTCTTGTGTCTGTGCACTTGCTTGAAAATAAGGGTTACTAGAAGTTCGAGTTGGATAGCCAAAATGTTAAAGCTTGACATCACCCATTTCAAAGAGCAAGATATGAAGAAAAAAATACGGAAGCAACCATAATCAAGGAGTTTAAGGGAAAATTATATCATGGAGACAACCAAAGACTCTTATAGATTGCATAAGACTAGGGTTTAATACGGCCAACCAAGGTGTCACGAGGCCTCCTGTCCAAACAGCATCATGTTGCAACAAAACTTATAATTTTATGAATTGAATAATGAGGATTCCAATGCGCATATCATGAATTTTCTCGAGATATATGATACCTTATGACATTATCAGATGTCGAAAGATGCTATTAGAATGAGGCTTTTCCCCTTCACATTAAGAGATTGAGCCAAAGCTTGATATCACTCTCTCAGTCCTGCAAATATCACAACGTGGGAGTAATTGGTGTAAGCATTTTTAGATGAATGCTTCCCCCTCACCAAATCCGTAAAGAAAATCAGGGATATTACAAACTTCTAGAAAAATGATAAGGAATCACTTTATAAGGAGTGGGAGAGATTATAAGGACTTGCAAAGGAGGTGTCCACATTATAATTTACCCAAAGAATTCCTTCTACAAACCTTTTGTAATGGAGTGAACACATCAACGAGAGGGCTATTGATGTAGCATTAGGAGGATTGTTAATTAGGAAAACAATGAATGAAGCTGAGGAGTTGATAGAGAAGATGACTACCAATATTTTTCTGTGGAAAAATGAGCGAAGTAGATAACACTTAACCATCTGAAAACATAAAAGAGCTATAGTTGTCAACCAAATGACTGAAATGCAAGAAAAGAATGACATTCTAACTTGATAGCTGAACAATATAAAGGCATTTTCCTCAACTCTTATGAAAGTCATTCAGCTAAAATGTGAGCTATATGGGCGATTAGACCACGATACCATTAATTGTTTCTTAATGAAAGGTCATAAGCTGGAACAAGTGAATTATATGAGAGCACAGTTTGGACGTGTTGGCGGGAACAATCCCTATTCGAACAATTACAATCCTAAGTGGAAGAATCACCCTAACTTTCTTAGTTGAACAATGTAGGAGGTCATTTTTTGACCTTAAAGACCATTTGGTTTCCAACAGGAGAAACCAAACTCAGTAGACACTAAATTGGATAAGATTTTAAACAAGATTAGAGGCATGGAAGATAAATCTAATGGAATTTGTCCAAGAAAAACATCTAAATAGAAAGGATTTAGAAAAGTTGGGTAGTGAAGTAGGAAGCAAGGAGATAACTCTAACGAAATGGCATCACTACCATGTAAACAAAAGGATCCAAAGGATTTCTACATTCTTTACACCATTAGTAGTGTTAAATTAGAGAAGGCATTCATAGATCTAGGGGTTACAATCAATACAATGCCTTACAAATTGTGCCAAAAATTTGAGCTTCGTGAGATCACACCCACTAGGATGTGTGTTAAAACAGCGGATAGATCAATCCATCATCTTATAGGGGTAGTAAAAAATGTTTGGGTTAAGATCGACGAATTCACCTTCCCTACAGATTTTGTTATTTTAGACATCGAAGAAGAGATGGAAACACCAATTATCCTTGGACGGCCATTCTTAGCCACTGCCTGAATGATTATAAACATTGACGAGGGGCAAACTGACTTTAAAAGTGGGGATGACAAGGTGTCGTTACCAAAGTTAACAACCATCTTCACAAATCTGTCAATGTTATAAAAAGCAATGAGTGCTATCAAGAAGTTAAGCAAAGGTGCACATGTAAAAACTCATTTGGACAACCACAACCCTAACTAAAGACGTGAGGACAAAAGAAGAAGCCAAAGAAAAAAGTTGATAGTAAGAGCAGTCTGGTGGTTCACCTACACTTTATGAAATCCATTATCGTACCACCATTGAATGACTTGTTTGAACCACTAAGAGTGAAAAACAAACGTTGAGCTACTGATGGTAAAAGAAGCACTACATAGGAGACAACCTATGGTTTTTATCTTTCTTATTTCATCTTTCGCATTAGGTAGGTTTCAAATTTGGTTTCTAACCAACAAATGGTGTAAATGAGGTAAAATTTTGCACATTTTTTCAATTTTTTGTCTTTTCCTTAATTCACCTCAGTGATCCTTCTTTAACTTCTTATTTACACCATTAGAATGATATGGAAAGCCAACAAAATGAGGTAATGGTGTAAATAAGAAGTTAAAGAAGGATCTCTGAGGTGAATTAAGGAAAAGACAAAATTTTGAAAAAATGTGCAAAATTTTAGCAGTCACGATCATGGCCTACGGTGAGGCAAGATCGATGTACACTTTTTTTGGCCAATTTTCTTTCCAATTTTACCCCTCCTACCTTTCTTACCCTATAGATTTACATCTAACCTCATTTTTCATTCACTTTTCATTATCACTTTCTCTCTCTAACCTCAAGAACCCATTTTCCTCTCACTTCTCTCAATAACCACCTTAAGTGTCTCTCCTTATAAATTTTTTGCAAATCTCTCAAACCTAATGGGGTCCTGAATTAGGCAGATGGTCAAACTTGCGCAACTAAAAAGGAAAAGTCCAAGTGTCAGGGCGTGGACTACAAAATCAAGCAAAGGATTACAAAGCACCTTTTCTAATTTACTAAGAAGCAAAGGGTACCTATTTAAGCACTCTTAGTTCTAAAACCATTATAGTGCCGAGATACTTTCACTTCGATATTTTAGAAAGATTAGGTTTGAGAGAGAAGGTGGAAAACCTAGATAGAAGAATTCAATAGGATAAATTCTTACATTTCTCATTCGTTATTTATGAAGAACTCATTGTTGAATTCTTTACGACCCTCCACTTTGACCCTAGTAACCCTAAGGAATTATAGTTTTGGTTACGGGGTCGACCATTAATGCTAAATTATGAAACATTATATAAGATTGGTGGATTCTTAGAATCAACCATCATAAATCAACATGATGAATTTCGTGCCAAAAGATATTGGGCACAACTAACTGGGTTGGATGACTTCAACACCAAAAATGACCACAATAATATTATTAAGAGTCATGAAAATTTGCTATTGCACAAATTCATATATCAATTTGTGTTTGACAAGAGCAAAAGTAACAAATGTTCAGTTAAAGAACTTTTCATTTTGTGGTGTATGGATCATAACATCCAAGTATGTACCTCAACCTATATTTTCAAAACTCTTATTGCCACTCTAAAAAGGAGAAGCAATAAACTTGGCATAGGTTACTTGGTTGTAGCTACTGCTGCTTATTATGGTGTCAATTGTAAAGGGCTATCTGTTTGTTTCCCTAAGTTCTTTAATATGCATAACTTAGTTAGAGTTGAGAGTTTGGACAGGGATGGTATTGGACTCTGAGATGTTGGCTCCAAATCTCATGTAAAAAATAGGGTGGGATAAGTTAGTTCCAATTCGACAACATGACAAAAACGAGTGAAGGAGTCCACGAGTAAAGAAACTGAAGAGGAAGAAGAGGTTGGTTGGAAGAAGGTACTCACCTCACTCTCAGACACAAAAAATCACTTGCAGAAAATGTAAGGAGGATGAAGGAGATGGTTAGAGAACAAAAACACCAGATCTAGGACATCTAAAGTATTCACAGATATTTCGAGGCTCAAGGTGTTCAACTACCATCTCCATCACCATGACAATTTTATGTTCTTACCCTTTCTCTTTCAAATTTCTATCTTTATATTTCATTTTATTTTATGTTTGATTGAAGCTTATGTGTTGTGTTTTCTCTCCTCACATTGAGGACAATATGTTGTCCAAGTGTGGGGAGTGATGTGTGCATGTATGCTTTTTTTAATATGAATTTTGCATATCTTATGCTAGTTTGTTTTAGGGAAGATGATGTTATTCGTGTGAATGTGTTGAAGGTTAGGAATTAACATAATTGATTTAACTTTGAATGTAGTGCTTTATGTTGTGAAGATTTATTAGCTCGTGAAATTAATGACCTAGGTTACTTTGGTTAAATTTACATGTTAATTAGGATATGATTTTAGTTTATTTACCCAAGGAATTTGTCACGTTCGTTTACAATTTTAGGCTAATCGAGGAAGTAGCATTGTTAGCTTCTTTTCATGAGAATTACTAGTTAAAGAAATGAGGTAGGTAATAATAATAATAATAAAGGTGTAAATCATAAACAAATAAATATTCCGAGAGCCTTCAAGTTATTAATCGAGCTAGTAACTAGTTGAGAATATGATGTAGTTGTGTAACTAGGGGATATGATAGTTGTCAATTACATGATGTTTTATGGTGTGATTTGTTATGTAATTAGAGTGAATTTGAGTGCTGACTGTGCATTTAGGGTTTAAATTATGTTAGTTTGTATGTTTAAGTGCTTTTATGGGTTAGTTTGAATCTGTGACCTTAATTGTTATATTTTTGAGGTACCTTAATGTGTGTGTTAGTGTTGCAAGGTAAATAGGGAAGAACGGTGAAGATTTGAAGAGTTTTGGGCCCAAAGACATAGGCCACAATCGTGCACATTAGCCACGATCATAACATAGAATGAAGAGCCAGAAGCAATCAAGCCACAATCGTGCATATTGGAGCAAGATAGTGACAAAGAACATCAAGTCAGGCCACGATCATGTATATTAGGTCATGATAGCGACAGAAAGGTTAAAGCACCGGCCATGAGCATGACATGCAAGGCCATGATAATGTCTTGTATCGGGCTGACACAAAAACTCGACTTTTGAACGATTTTTTAGATTGTTTCGACCCCGACTTTGACCTAAGGCTTCCATAGAATAACTTGAACATTACGTGATAGTCACTAGTAGTCTTTGGAGAGCGTAGAGAGTCGTCCAAAAGAGAGTGATTCAGCCAATCCGAGAGAAAACCTAAAGAGAGATCAAGAGCTCAAGGAAGGAGACGAAGGAAGAGAGACACGGAGATAAGCTAGATATGAAGTACATCCCGAAACAGATGGTTTCTCGCCTTCGCCGCTTCCGAGATTCCATTCCCGATAGTATTTCCATTTATTTCTATTTTATTTATGTATAGAATTGAAATAGGTGTTGACATTAGTTTTGTTGAATGTTGAATCACATTTATACTCATCTTTGGATCTTGATTCTTAAGATTAATGAAATTCAATTGATTGTGTTTTTACTAGTTTGAATTTGATTTCAATTTGTTCTTAATAATTCGGCAACAAAATGAGAAGGTGAGTTGGGAAAAAACCATCAATTTGGGCTAACAAGAGTTAGGTGAATTGATAGGTAGAGAATTGGATCAAACTAGTAGAGTCATGTAACGAGAGATTGAGTATGGATTCCCAATAGGATAATAGACAATTTTAGAAATAATTTAGGTTATGGGTCAATTGCAAATCGAGAGATTGCAATTCCATAATTTGAATTAAGGATTATCATTTAAGGTTAAGAATTATAGCTGAAGAGAGAGTAATTTACCCTAAGATCGTCTAGACCTGTTAATTCAGTGATTGCATAATTGGTTAGGTTTCTATTAATTTCGAATCAAAATCCCCTTCTCTCCTTTGGTAATTTCTTAGTTAATTTCGAGTTGGTTGTGAGTTTACTATTCTTTTTACTCTTTGGCACTTTAAATTCTCATACTTGATTATTGATTGATTTAATTTCTGCATTAGTTATTCGTTTAGAATTATTGTAGTTTAAGACGACCTTAGATTTTAGGACTAGTTTTCCTTCCTCATGGGATTGACAACTTAGGTACTACGTGAACGACCCATGCCCTTGCAGTAATTACCAAGGATATAAATAGTAAAACTTAGTGAATTAACCTTGAGTGAACAAGTTTTTAACGATGTTGCCGAGGAAGGCAATTTAGTTCTATAGTTTAAGGCATTTGAATAGTTGTAGTTTTTTTCATTTTTTGTTCATTTATTTTAGAAATCTTGCTCTTGCATGAACAAAAGAGTCATGAGGGGTTCGAGTCATGTAGCAAAGGTGATAGATTTAGATATAACACACTTCAAATGAAAATCACAAATGGCTGAGGAATTTCAGAGAAATGTGGATCAAGAAGTTAACCTTGGGAGGCAGCAACAGAGGATCCTCATGGACTTTATGAGGCTAGGGTTTAACCAAGCGAACCAAGGAGTGGCCATAATGCATGTTCAATTGGTCTCATTCGAAATCAAGCTAGCCCTCCTAAACATGCTTCAACAGAGCGTCCAATTTTTATGGACTTGCGAATGAAGATCCAAACACACACATTGTGAGTTTTCTCAGGATTTATGATACCTTTCGATATCACCAGATGTTGAAAGACGCAGTTTGAATTAGGTTGTTTCCTTTCACGCTTAGAGATAGAGTGAAGGCTTGGTATCATTCACTAAACCCTATTAATAATATAACGTAGGAGCAGTTGGTGCATGCCTTTCTCGATAAATGCTTCCCATTGACGAAGACCACAAAGATAATTAAAGAAATTACCAATTTCCAACAAGGATATAAGGAGCCTATTTACGAAGCGTAAGAGCATTACAAGGACCTGCAGAGGAGATGCCCACACCACAATCTACCTAAGGAGTTCCCGCTGCAGACATTCTACAATGGAGTGAACTCATATACTAGAGGCACAATCGATGCAATGCCAGGAGGATCTTTAATGAGGAAGACGGTATATGAAGCAAAGGAGTTAGTCGAAGAGATGGCCAGTAACAGTTGCTTATGGACGAGTGAGAGAAGTAGGCAACCTACTATGTTTAGAGAGCAGAAGGGAGTTGTTGCAATCGATCAAATGACGGAAACGCAAGCTAAGAACAACAACTTGACATGACAACTCAGTAATATGAAGGCATCATCATCAACTCAAATAAAGGTCTCGCCATTGAAGCTTGAGCTATGCTTCCAATTGAATCATGACATGGTGGACTGCTACTTGATGAGGGAAGATAACCCAAAGCAAATCAAATACATGGGTGCTCAATTTAGACGAGAAGGGGGTAATAACCCCTACTCCAACACATACAATCTCGGGTGGAAGAATCACCCTAACTCCTCCTGGTCAAACAATAACAATGGAGGGCAGTTCCAACCTCAAGGTGCAATCGAGCTTCCAATAAAATAAAGCAAGCTCGATGGATTCAAAGTTGGATAGGATTCTGGATAAGATAGGAGGCATGGAGGAAACACATAGGAGGCTCGAGAGTAAATTCGAGTAAGTCACAAAGAATCATCCCTCGTCCACCCACAATTTAGAAGTTTAAGTGGGGCAGCTCATGGAGGTAATGTCTACTCGGCATGCTGGAACTCTTCCAAGAAACACGGAGTGAAACTCAAAGGAGCGTATCACGGTTATAAGCCAAACTCAGGACGAGGAGCTGGAAAAAGAAGAGGAAGGAGATAGTCAATTGGTTAACGAAGACCTTCCAAGTGAGATTATGAGCAAATCAGTGTTAGTAACCCGACGGATATTCCCGCACCAATTTTTTACTCAGAAGGAATTATATGACAGGAGGGAAGTAGAAAAGTTATGGGAGATGGAGAAAAATAAGATTGAGGACATGAAAGAATTAGTGCAATCGAAGCTTAATTTATAGGATTTTGTCACAGAGAAGGGTAAGGAAAAACCACTGAAAGACACCCCAAACATAGTGAAGGAGGATGATCTAGGGGACTTTTTCATCCCCTATAGTATCAACAAGATCATCATAGATAAGGCATTCACAGACTTAGGTGCGAGCACAAATATGATGCCCTACACTCTTAGTCTTAAATTGGGGCTATGAAGGTTAGTGCCTACTAGGTTTTTGATTAAGACAGTTGATAGGACTCCACATAGACCGATAGGAATCATACCAAACATGCCAATAAAGGTCGGTAAATTTATCTTTCCCAAAGATTTATATATTTTGGATATCAATAAAGCTGAGGACACCCCGATGATTCTTGGAAAGTCATTTTTAGCCACTACGTGCTCAATTATTCATGCGAATGGTGGCAAACTAACTCTACGAGTAGGGAAGGAGAAATTGATCTTTAAGGAGATTGTGAGAGAGTATGGAACTCCTTCCAACTCCAGTGGATCGCAACAAAACCAAAGCTCGAGGAGAATGGGAAGACATCGAGGATCCTAAAAATGCTTTCCGAAAGAAGCGCTTACGAAGGAGAAGGCGAGGCAAAGAAAATTGCAAGGACGGTGGTAATTGCAATATGGTAACAAAGGTTCAGACTTTGCAATTAATGGCGACCCTACCATCGGACCATTCATTCCAACCACCTTAAGTGTAAAACGAGCATTGAGCTATCGACTTTAAAAGAAGCACTGCATAGGAGGCAACCTATGGAAAAATTAGTTTAGTCATTTAACTTTTGTGAGAATTCGAAATTCATAGTTAGGTTTAAATTTTGTTTTGTTTCAATAAAATAAAAAACAAATAGGTTTTCATAATTTTTTTATGAAGAATTATGCAAGTATGGAAGAGAGGTGAAAGAGGACTACAAAAGAAATAAAAGTGAAGGAGAACAGACTGGAAAAGGAACAAAGGACAGAAAATTGAGAGGTGGTGTCACACCGCTGGTCACGATCGTGGCTTGCGACTACGTAGAAATATGGGAGGGTGAGAATTTTAATTAGACTTTTAACCATTTTACCCTTTTTACCACCTATATATTTAGTTCTTACTTTATTTTCCCTTTCACTTTCACTTTCATTTTTTCTCTCTAGAAATTAAGCATCCAAACACTCTCACCTTTCACTAGGAATTTCGACCTTCTCAATTTCTTCCACGCTTTGCCTAATCATGCCACGCATTAAGCAAACAGCCCAGCGAGAGCTATATAGAAGACAACAAGTTGCGGGATGAGGGAGAATGAACCAAGCAGCAGACTTCAGAGCACCATTTCCTATCTACACCAAGGAAGAAGGTACTCATTTTCGATCCCTTCGTTCTAGGAAAATTGTAGTTCCTAGGTTCTTTGATGTTGACACATTAGGTAGACTAGAATTACATGAGCGGGTAGAAAACTTAGCCGAAAGAATCCAGTGGGCATTAAGTTTCAATTTCCTGTTTATGAGGAGTTGACCCTAGAATTTTTCACAACCTTGACCTTTGACCCTAAAAACACAAAAGAATTATGTTTTAGATTAGGAGCACGAGCATATGAACTGAATGTAGAGATCATGTAAGACATGTGTGGATTTCCCAAACCCTCCATCGTCGACCAATATGATGATTTCTGTGCCTCTCAATACTGGCATGAGCTGATTGGGATTGAACGTTTCTATGCTAAAAATACACACAACAATATCATTCAGTCCTATTAACACTTATTGCTGCATAAATTTATGTGTCAGCTAGTTTTTGATAAGTCAGAAACCAACAAGAGTTCGACCAAGGAACTTTTCATACTATGGTGCATGGATCATAGCATTCCAGTATACACATCTACGTATGTGCTGAATTCCATTGTTGCGACTCCGCACAAGTGAAGCAACCATCTTGGAATGGGATACATAGTATCTACCATTGCCGAACATTTGATGTAGAATAAAGGGGGTTAACAGTTTAGCTCTCTGACTTCCGCAACCACCATCACTTATTTCGAGCAGAGATCATCCATTCCACCAATATCAGTCTGTGGGAGATCAATGAAAAGACACATGTGCGGACTAGGGTAGGTTAAGCGAGTTCAAGCTCTACCCCACCTTAACAAGCACAGAGGAATCCATAAGTGACAAATCAGAAAAAGAGGTCAAAGAGGACCAACCCTGGACGAAGGTTTTGGATGCAATTTCTAAAACCAACAGAATACTAAAGGAGGTGGTACATACACAACGTCTCCAGAGCTAAGAAATGTGACGATTGCATCGGTATTTTGAGTCTCAAGGTGTTCAATTACCACCTCCAACACTATTACCACCTTACTCTCCTTAGGATTTATTTCTAATCAGTTGTTACTTTTAAATTTCTTCCCTAAATTAGCCTTCATTTCTAGGTTGTTTCTGTTTTATTTTTCATTTTCAATTCTAATTGTTTCTTATTTACTTTAATTCTGTCTTTCCTTATCGTTTATGTGTTTGTGTGTGCTTCTTCTCACATTGAGAACAATGTGTTGTTTAAGTGTGGGGAGAGATTCTATACTTTTGCTTTTATATATGATTTTTAAATATCATATGATAGTGTTAGATTGCATTGTGCGAAGTGTGTGAATGTGGCAATGGCTTAGATTGAATGAAATTCTTTTAATTTGGGACGTAATCTATTAGGTTGTGAACGATCATTAACCTGCGAAATTAGTGAATTAGGGTGCCTTTGGATAAATATACAGCCTAATTAAGACTTAGGCTAAATTTAACACCCTCTAAATTGTCACATTCATTCATAATTTGAGGTCTTTTAACTTAAGTAGCTTAACTAGTATTTTTCATGAAAACAAATAGCTAAGAGCAACAAGGTAGGCAATAATTCAGGAAAAATGTTGGTTAAATAAATTGTTATTCTGCTGAACTTTGAGTTATGAATAGAGCTAGTAGCTAGTTGAAAATGTGATAATAGCTAAGTAATCGGATCGACACACATCACAAATGTGTGCTTTCTCGTAAAAAGGCTATAATGACGTTTCAACCATGCTGTCAATAAATGACTTAGTTGAGTAACCAAATCAATATTCATCACAAATGTTTACCTTTGAGTAAAATGCTAAGTCCCAGTTTAATAAAAAAAATGTGTGTTTAAATAAAACCTACCAGACTTGTGGTGAGCTTAAATTTTCATTGAATATATTTAAGAACAGTTACAAAGTCTGAGAGACAGAAAAATTATTAATGCGTATGTACAATTGAAAAGGGTAAATAAGTTAACACTTAGGTCTTGATTTAGTCATATATTTAGTTCAAAGCCCCTAGACACATATTTTACAAGTTAATGATTTGACATAAATTGAATGATTGCATCCAAGACTAAATTCATTCATGAAGATTAGAGTTGTTGCCTTATTATTGCATTGTGTGTTTTGTGTTGTTATGTGTTTTTTGTTTTGTTTGCTTGACGACAAGTAAACATTTAAATGTGGGGATGTTGATAGTTGTCAATTGCATGATGTTTTAGGGTGTGATTTGTTGTGTAATTAGAGTGAATTTGAGTGTTGAGTGTGCATTTAGGGTTTAAATTATGTTAGTTTGTGTGTTTAAGTGCTTTTATAGGTAAGTTTGAATCTATGACCTTAATTATTATATTTTTGAGGTACTTTGATGTGTTTGTTAGTTTTATAGGGTAAATAGAGAAGAACGGTGAAGATTTGAAGAGTTTTGGGTCTAAAGACATTGGCCATGGTCGTGCACATTGGCCATGATAGTCACAGAGAAGGAAGAGCCAAAAGTAATGTTAGGCTATGATCGTGCATATTGGGCCATGATCGTGACAGAAAGATTAAAGAGCTAGCCACAATTGTGACAATTGTGACATGCAAGGCCACGATCGTGCCCTACATTAGGCTAATATTAAAACTCGACTTTTGAATGATTTTTCAGACCATTTTGACCTCGACTTTGACCTAAGGCTTCAACAGAATAAATAGAACATTAAATGACAGCCACTGGAAGTCTTTGGAGAGCCTAAAAAGTCATGCAAAAGAGAGTGATTCAGCCAATCTGAGAGAGATCAAGAGATCGAGGAAGGAGACGAATGAAGAGAGACACAGAGACGAGTTAAACTTGAAGTACTTCTTTGTTTCTTACCATCGTCGCTTCCCAGATTCCATTCCCGATAATATTTCCATTTATTTCAGTCTTATTTACGTATAGAATTGAAATAGGTGTTGATATTAGTTGTGTTGAATGTTGAGTCACGTTTATACTCACCATTGGATCTTGATTCTTGAGATTAACGAAATTCAATAGATTATGCTTTTACTTTTTTAATTGTGATTTCAATTCTGTTATTAATAACTCGGTAACAAACTGAAAGGGTGATTTGGGTAAAAATCATCAATTTGGACTAACAAGATTTAGGTGAATTAATAGGTAAAGAATTGGATGAAACTAGTAGAGTCAAGTAATAAGAGATCGAGCATAGATTCCCGATAGGTTAGCAGACAATTTTAGAACTAATTTAGGTTGCGGGAATTATGAATCGAGAGATTGCAATTCCATAATTTGAATTAGGGATTATCATTTAGGGTTAAGAATTATAACTCGAGAGAGAGCAATTCACCCTAGGACTGTCTAGACCCGTTAATTTAGTGATTACATAATTGGTTAGGTTTTCATTAATTTTGAATTAAAATCCCTTTTCTCCCCCTTGGTAATTTCTAGGATAATTTCAAGTTGGTTGTGAATTTGCTATTTTGTTTACTCTTTGGCACTTTAAATTCTCATACTTGATTATTGATTGATTTAATTTCTCTATTAGTTATTTGTTTAGAATTATTGTAGTTTAGGACAACCATAGATTTTAGGACTGGTTTCCCTTCCCCGTGGGATCGACACCTTAAGTACTACGTGAACAACCCGTGCACTTACGATAATTACCAAGGTTCTAAATATTAAAACTTAGAGCATGTAACCTTGAGTGAACAGGACATTCATCACAAATGTTTGCCTTTTGCATCACAAGGCTATAATGACATTCAAACCAAGCTGCTTAATAAAAATATGACCTAGTTGAGTAACCGGATCAACATTCATCACAAATGTTTACTTTCGAAAAAAAGGGCAAGATTTATGTCAATCAAAATCAACAAAAATAGTGTTTTACCAAATAAGCCTACGGATCTTTACGAATAGCTTGAATTTTCATGAAAACCTACTTAAGGGTAGTTACAATTTTAATTGACTGAATAATTATCAATGTGTGTGTACAAGTGATAGGGGTGAATAAACTTAACATTAAGGCATTGATTAGTATGTATATCTAATCCGAAGTACTTAGACACAGGTTTCATAAGTTAATAAGTTAGATCAACTTGAGAGATGATGTTTGTAGTTAAATTTGTTTCATAAAATTTAATGTCATTGTCTCATTATTGCATATGTGTGTATGTGGTGTTTTGGTGGTTTGTTTGTGTTTCTTTTTTTACTTAACGACAAGCAAAATTTTAAATGTGGCGATGTTGATAATGGTAGATTGCATAATGTTTTAGTGGGTAGTTTAGTATATGTTTAGTTATTAAATTGAATGTTTAGTGCATTTTTAGATTAATATTTTGTTATTTAGTTAAATATTTTTCTTTTTATGGGTTAAAGCAAGCAATTGAGCTTCAATTTTATGTGTTTGAGGTACCTTAATATGTTTGATAGTGTTTCAGAGCAAATATCAAAGAACGAAGAAGAATGGGAGGAAGTCTGAGGCAAAATCCATAGGCACAATCATGGCCAATGTGCCACAATCGTGACAGAAGCATGGAAGAAGGGCCACAACTGTGGCCAATCTACCACAATCGTAACAAACCACGATCGTGGCCTGCACGATAACAGATGTGGATGGCCTTCTGAAATCAATTTTTTAAGGGACTTTTCAGACCCAACAAAACCCTAAGGTTGCCTAGAATAGAAAAGAGTATATAAAGAAAAGAAAGGAACCCTAAAGGCAACTCTCCATTCTGCCACTTTCAGAAAAGTTATTGGATCGAAAACGAAAGCATGCAAGATTTGGTTAACTGTTAGATTCAAAACTTTTTTGAAATCAAAACGCAGTGGAAAAAAATAACCAAATCATCATGTTTTAGTTTACATGGTACAATATAAGGAAAATAATTTACATAAGAGCAAGGTGGTAGAAATATACTGAATCCTTGTTACAACTTTGACTCCTTGCTTTTGTATCCTCTCCTTTATCGATGTATCATCTCTTTGTTGTTGTATCCCGACCAATCCGATTTACCACTTGTTCTTCTTGGACAATTTGGTTAACAAGATCCTTTGGTAGGAAAGCAGAAGAAATTTTTTTTAGAGATTTTTCTTAGAAGAAAGAAGCCAAAAATGAGACTTTTCTCATTCAAGTTTCGGCTATGCATGTATGAGAGGAGAGAGTGAGTCCAAAAACAAAATGCAAGAATACTTCTTCCTCTCCTTGTCAATTTTGGTTATCTAAAAGAAAGATGTAGTGTGCATCCAATGCATCACTTCATTCTTTAATCAATCATAAAGAAGCCAATAAATAAGACTCTTCTCATTTGTTTAAGATGGCTATATGAAAAGACCAATAATCTAAATAAGACCTTCTCATTTTCGGTTATGGACGAAAGGAGGAAGAAAAAATACATCAAATGTACCTCTTCCTTTCTTTAATGAAATGAATGCTAAAAGTTTACATTACATGCCATCATTAAAAGACAACCATTAAACCATTTACTGATAAGATCATTACTCAATCTAATGATGATAAAGCATGATAAAAACCATCTTTAATTTAACAATTCAATGCCAAATGTGCAGCTGCACATTTAGGTATAAAAAACCGAATTATGTCCTCCTTCTTTCATTAATAATTTTTTAATTTAATTAATCTAATTAATCAAATCAAATCAAAGTTAAGCCCAATATTAAATGTTTTTTTAGGCTTCTAATTAAAGTAAGCCCAATATTCAATCATGAGTTTTAAAACCTCTATTTATATTTCTCACTTTGTTTGATAACCTTCCTAGAAGCCAAATGGGGAATTTAATTGGACTTATATAATTCAAACTCCAATAAACCTAGAATTAATTTAATCTCATTAGAATTAATTCCAGCTTATTAATCAAATGTCATTCCACTAAAGACAAGTGGTTAAACTCTTGAATTACTAAATACTATGAGAATACATATTTCAAATAAGATGTCCAATTGCAAACTTTATTATGAGCCATATTATAGCTATCCACTGAATAAAGGGTAAAATTACCATTTTGCCCTTATATTGGTTTTTTCTTCTGGATCTCCTATTTTACTCTATATGGTGATTAACACGTAAGATATCATCTTGGTGCTAAGACTTAATGGGTAGCTAGTCCATCAAACTACTGGCGCCAGTTTAATCACCAAACTCTTTAAAAACATCTAAAAGTGATGATATCACTATAAACCCTTTATTTGAGTAAATGTTCCCTAATACATGTTTCAACTAATAATTCCAGAATGCAGACACAAGATTGATACTCTGTACAAATCCTTATATCAAGAATTATAACGAAACACATATGAGTTCACCACTCAATTGCTAAGGTCTATGTTTTAGGATTAAAGTAACGACCCACTTTATTCTTTAAAACATACTTGATTCCAAATTCATTTCATAGTGTTATTATTGATAGTCAACTACTATCATGATATGAAGCTCATCATTCCCTTAAAGTAAACTCTTTTACTTACACAGAGATAAATCGCAACACTACATCTAAATCATAATCAAATGACCAACTTGATTATTCAACTATGAATGAACTAATTTAGATTCTAATAATATACATGTTTCCCATACATCTCCATGTATATGTATATTACTTACAAAAGAATCTTGATAGCTTATGACTAGATATATATAATGCTCATGCAAATAAAACCAAACTCTTTTGTTTTATTAATAATAAATATTTTTCATTAAAAAAGTAACCGAAAGCAATTAAGTTATATGTAAACACACTTGCTTTCCAGTGCACTATATTTACATAACTCCACCAAAAGCATCAACAGGAGAGAAGAAAAAGAAGAAGAGAGAGAAGGAAGAAGAGGAGAAGGCTTCCAACACTATTGCCTTCCCAAGTCATCCCAATCTCTTTCCAAATGATAATTTCGTTCATCTTGTTATTTCTTTACTAAATGTGTAAGATGGATATTATTCAAAGATGATGTTCTAACTTTCTTCAGGGATTTTGACTTGTTTTTATGTTAATCTAATCGTTTTTGTTTTATTGCAATTTGGTTTTGTAATTGATTATTGTAGCTTACGTTTTAGTAATAAATTAAGAGAGTGAATTGAATATGAAATGATTGATCAATGAGTGATCAAAAGTAAGGGCACTACTAGATGTTGCATGGCAATTCTTTCTTAATTTTTCAGGTTGGGAGAGAGAGGATTAGTTTAGAGTTCATCTTGGATCTTCTCAAGAGCACTTTTGGTTGAGTTTAGAAGATGGTGTGTATTTCCCACATTCTTCTGAAACAACAGTTTGATCTCCTATTTAATAAGGGTAACTTTCCTAGCAATAATAAATTGCTTGGAACCTGGTATATAGGGATTAGAGTTTTGAGGATGCATGGCTCAAATTCAACTAGATTAACTAAAAAATTGTTAAATCTGATGGGGGAAAAGGTTCTATCTATATCCAGTTTAGTTATTGAGGCATAATGATCGAAAGGCTTTGATTGGTGACTGTTTGGATAGGTTATAAACCACGCATGGTTTTCCATGCTTTTAACAAGTTTCTTTTGGATGAAGCTTCCCCTAACTTGTTTGTTACACCGCGTTCAGATTTGAAACTTGACTATGACATGCATTTTCTCAATTCAGTGTAAGGTCTTCCTACAAACCTAGTCCATTGTGCTTTCTCTTGATTAATGAAAGCATTAGAATCTCTGACTATAAGCCAGGATTGTGAGATTGTTGCAAATAAAGATTTCAGTTAGGACTAGAGTTTAGATTTTTTATAAGCATTATTGTGCATATAAACAAATGAAATGAAGAATGCCATGCCTGAGTCCTCTTTAAACACTTCAAGATGAATTACTTAAATCTGATATATATGTGGCATTAGTGGTGACTTCTAGAGTGTTGTAAACAACCATTATACTACCATTGGGATGGTTATTATAGTTAGAAATTAGGCTGCAATGCCTAGGACAAAAATGAAGAAGGGTGCAATTTTGGATTTTTATATATGTCTTTAAGAAGCCTACAATAAATACTTTATTATTGTCTACTAGGTTCCTTAGCAAAATCTTTTTTTTAGGGGCATTAGCCCCTTTAACATTTCATTCCATAATATTCATGCTTTAGAGTCCCCAATTGGGACTTTTTTCTTTTTACTTGATCTCCTCTTCACCAAAGGTTCAAATTCATCATCTAGGCAAGGATTCTTACTTGGAGTAGCTCGTGTTTTACTACTGAGCTCACATTCTATATCATCATCAAGGAATGGTGTAGTTTCCTATTAGTGCTCCACATTCTTGTTTCTAAGACCATCATTTCCAACTATATATTGAGTTTTTATAGGAGGTCACAGATTTGGAGTTCCTTGTATATTCCTTAATAGTGAAACCTATCACTTCTTTATATCCCTCCTTTTTTAATTTTCTACCCATTGGCTTCTATGTTTTCTTAACAACACATTGTGATTTATAAGCATAAGAAACATTGACTTGATCTTTAAATGGTTCCACGCATTGATCCAATTGAATTATTAGAATACTATTTGGTAAATCTAACATGGATGTAACTAAAACACATATTCAAGCAAATTGAACTCCCTTTACCTCAGCTGTGACTTGGTACATTCAAATTGGCTTGCCAATGATACTTACGATGTAGCTAAGTCCAGTTGTGGTCCAGTATTCCAATGGGAAACCATGTATGCTAATCCAAATTGGAGTATAGTCTTACTTTATATCTTCCATCTTCATATCAGGTTTCCAAATCGGTAACAAGAGAGGCTTTTTGTGGATGTGCCAGGGGCCTGATTGAAGTACCTTATTCGCATCTTCTAACTTAGAGAACTTGAAAAGAAGGACATCATCATTGTTTATGGGCACCTCTTGTAGACTAAGATTTTTCCAATTGCTCATAGCCTATTGCTTCATTACTGGGTAAGATACTCTCTTATTAATGAATAATCCAACCAAAGTTATATACCATTTCAAGGCTCCTACTCTAAGCATCCCTAGTGGTGGGGGACGGATATAGTCACGCTTTCAGCAGAGGTTGAGTGTGGGAAATAACTGAGTTTCACCTCAAATATTGCTTTACCTTCAATTTGGACCCAGAGTATTCTGAGACAGGTGGAATTGCTTGTGTCTAAAGTAGAAAGGAGATTTAGGAGAGGTGAGGCAAAGGTAAGGGGGTAAATGAAGTTCCTAGGGAATTTGAAACTCAAGGCAGGAAAGTTTCTAGGTCTATGAAGTTGGTTAATGTCTGTTAGGTAAAGCAAGGAAAGGAGTTAGTAGAGAATGCAAAGAAATCAACAGTTTGAGAAAAAAGGAGATAAATAAAAACATTGTTGAAAGGAGAGTGTGAGTGTAGTTAGTTAGTTGGGAATGAAGAAAGGAGTTGGTAGCAAGGTAAAAGGGATTGCCAAAAGTTGTGGTAAGTGGTAAAGGGGAGTGAGTCCAGAAGAGAAGTAAACAATAATAGGTAGAAGGAGTGAATTAAAAATCAGGAAGTGGAGAAGATTAGGAATGGAAACAAGCTAGGAAAAAGAAAATCGATACAGAGCTAAAGTGAACAGTGGCTCTCGAATGGTGGAAAAGTGGTTGGCATGCAACATTGATTTTAGATGATATACCACCAATGGACAAGTTTCTAACCATCAGAAGCTTAGGAATGTGGGTCAACATTGTTAGCAAGAAAATTGCTTAACTTATGAGTTCAATTTTCCGAACTTTAAATATGTTAATATGAAAGGTTTGAAATTTTATTTTATTTACAATTTGATAAATACTATTACTATTAATTTTTTTTAATAAAATGCTATTACTATTTATATTTCATTTTAGTATCAAGATAGTAGAAAACTTACATAATTTAGTATGCAATATTGTCAGGATTAAGTATAAATTTCAAAAAAATTATGATTTTGAGTAGTTATTTATAACTCTAAATTTATGAAAATTATATAACTTGTTTAGGACTATTAGGTTAGCCTAAGCTTAAAGCTTTATAGAAATAAGAGGAGAATATCAATCTCTTAGGCTATGTTAGGATGGGTGGTTATTAATGGAATGGAATAGAATAGAATATTATTTAATTATTTGGGAGGAGGGTTTATAATGGAATGAAATGGAATAGGATGGAGGGGGAGGGTTTCACATTACATTCCATTTCATCTTAAACAATAAAAATAAGTTACCACCGATTTGGGAGGTTTATGATGGAATATAAAATAATAAACAACATTTCACTATATTACATTATGAGCCTTTTTCCAAACAACATTTCATTATATTACATTATGATCTTTCATCCCTCCCATACAACAATTTTCTAATATTACATCTATTTACATTCCGTTCCATTATAAACAATTACATTCCATTAAAAACCTAACATCCAACTAAACATAGCCTTAGTGAAATGATAAAGAGATCATTCCAAATTATGGCTTAAACACCTTAAAATGAATTTACATTACTCATTTTAGATCTTGATGAGAGCCGCAAAGTCTAAAAAGTTTTAGTGATAAAATTGACATCTTATAGAAAAAAAATTGTAAAGGTAGAGAAGTGTTTCCAAATCTCCAATTTATAATTATTATGAAAGTCTTATTTACAAGTTCTAAATAAGTTCTTCTCAAAATCAATAGTATAAGATATTTATTAAAATTAGATCTTTGGTGTTATAAAATTGTTCTACGAGTATAATCTTCCCCAATTAAGAAAATATTTGTTAAGTTATCATTGTTATGAAAGTCTTATTTACAAGTTCTACATGAGTTCGTCTCAAAATCAATGGTATAAGACATTTATTAAAATTAGATATGTGATGTTATAATATTTTGCGAGTATAATCTTCCCATATTAGGAAAGTATTTGTTAAGTTAAAATTGGTTGGTACAATAATTTCCCATTGGCTCATAACCTTAAAGAAATTTACTCTCATAAACACACACCTAATATTTATTTTGGTATAAACTAACCCGATTTTTGAAGAATAAAAGTATGAATTTACAATATCAACGTTAGAATTTCCACTTATATATGTTCTCATCTTTTGGAACATTAAATGGAATATTCTAAGTAACCACCAAACTCAATGCAATAGGAGAATTATGGTATATGACCTTTAACTTGGTTTCAATTGAACAAAGCCAGCTCTCTACTCAGTTCATCAATCTTAGGTTAATTTTAAATTTAACCATAACCAAAGTGAATATTATATTTGTATGTGCATCAAATTTTCCTTTTAAAGGAAAATTCTATGATGATTTCATATCTTTATATATATATATCTCAACTTTGTGGCTTCTATTGAATGAATTCAATAGTATAATCTTCATTCATAAGTTTAATGGTCATAATAAATTCATATAACACAAAAATAAGGAATTTAGGAACTATATAAATAAATTCAATCTATTCTATAATGGCCAAAAATTCATGTAGAATAATAAACAAAGTGATATGTTTTATATTAGGAAAAAAGAATGACAAAGCTTTAGTTAATTGAATTTGGATGCCTTTTTGCTAATAGTATGGCTCACTCTAACAACACTCTTTGTTCAAACCATTCACATATGGAGATCCATACCTTCTCTTTCAATGGTTTGAGGAAAGATCGTTTCAAATTCAATAATTATCTTATAAAACTCCTAAACTATGACAAATCTATCATCGAAGGGTTGAATACTCTCTTGGAAGGTTATAAGGCATACAAATGTATGAGAACTAAAAGCTATTAAGCATAGAGAAGAAAGCTCTAAAAAAATACATAAGAGGAACAGCAAGTTCAAAACTTGTTAAAAAAATCTAGAGTCTAATGGCCTAAGGTTAAAGATAGAAATACTAAATTCTTCCATAATGTTATATTGACCAACCATAAAACTAGTAAAATAGGATCCTTGGCAGATTACTATAGAGTTGTTAACATAAATCTGGAAGGCTCAAACACCTAGCTTTCATCTACTTCAAGAATATCTTAGGTATCTATAGCAAACTAGCAATTACTTAACCTTTATATAGGATATCTTTTATACCTCATTATGCTACTTTAGAATTTACACTCTGATGAAAATTAACGATTAAATAAGCATTTAAGATTCATGCCCATAGTAAAGGCGATGTTACTTTATTCAAAATAGCCCTTAACAAAATATTACTTAGAAATGTATAGTCAGATATAACAACTTTAATTCATAACCTTTTCAATTGGATCAGGAAAATCAAACAAATTAATAATGATATAGATACAGATGTAACAATCAAGTGAAGCCAATAAATACTTTCACGGATCAATTAATATCATAAAGACAAACCTGAATCCATTACGGTTGAAGTTCTTGACAAAATTTTATTCCCTCTCTTCCTTTTCTACTGTGAATTGTTTCTGCAATGGTTCAAAAACTATGCCTTTCTTGTTTGTGTTTTCAATGAAACATATAACTCCCTATTATATATGTTTCTGTTGAAAGAGATGGGGTTGTTTAAAGGAGAGAGAAAAAGGGTCTTGGACCCATTTGAGCCCAACTCTATAAGACCCAATAACCATGATCTTAGGCTCTTTCCATTATAATCAAATCCATAAGTGACATGGGCCACTAAAATATCTTACAATCTGCCACTTGGCCCATGTTACGACTTGATAATTCAACAATAAGACTTCAAGTGCACACAATACATTAAATCGATCAAATCATCCTTAAGTGAATTGAGATGATTGGATCATAGCGGTCACAAGTTATGCAACATAATTGCTTCCATATATCACATAATCAACTCATCTCATAAAAATTTAAGTGGGTAATTCTATAATTGTTATCTCACAAAAACTGTCATTGTATACAACATAATATAGATAACAAGTAAGTGAACAAAAACAAATGAGACTGTAATTGAATTCACAGGTGTCATGAAAATTCTAGCAAGACAATTATATGTATATATACATGTCAAAACTCTCATCTAACAAGGACTTATCTATACTGCCCATCCGTTCAACATGGCCAACAAATGTTTTGGGTGATAAGCCTTTAGTTAAAGGATCCTCTATCAATAGATCAATACCAATATGCTCAATTGACATTTTATGGTTTTGCACTTCTTCCTTTAGAGGTAATTACTTCAAATCCATGTATTTCACACTCTTTGAATACTTTTCATTCTTAGAGAAGAAAGTGGCTATAGAATTATTACAATAAATTCTTAGTGGTCCAACAATACTGTCGATAACACCAAGACCGAAGATAAAGTTTCACAATCACAATCTATGAACCGTAGCCTCAAAGCAGGCCATAAATTCAGCCTCCATAGTGGAAGTAACAATGATGGACTGCTTTCTACTTTTCCGCGAAATTCCTCCTCCAGTTAATAAGAACATATAACCGAATGTAGATTTCCAAGAGTCTACACAATCAGCACAGTTTGAGTATGAGTAACCTATCACTTTAAGATAGGTTGATTTTCTTAATGTGAGCATATAGTGTTAAGTCAAGAAGACTTCACTTCTTCTATTGATTTTGATGAACGTCAAACATTAATAATAATAGAAGTGTGTGAATTGTTTTGATGTGTTTATTAAGTGCGCAAATGCATAAGACGATGCAAAGTCATAAGAAGATGCACAGTCATCAGAAGATGCAGATGCATAAGACGATACACAATCATAAGAAGATGCACAGTCATCAGAAGATATGGATGCATAAGACAATGCACAGTCATAAGAAGATGCACAGTCATCAGAAGATGCAGATGCATAAGACGATGCACAGTCATAAGAAGAAGCACAGTCATCAGAAGATGTGGATGCATAAGCCGATGCATAGTCATAAGATAATGCGAAGTTATAAGACAATGCGAAGATATAAGACGAAGCATACAAATCAAATCAACATGATATAATCTACAACGAAAGTTAGTTAGTTGGAGGCGATTACAAGACTCAACTAACAACAGATCTCTGAAGATTCTACATGCGGATTTTTTCAAGAAGACTGTTGGCGAATTACACTATAAATATCAGGGTAGTTGTAGACAAAATTATATATACAAACACACAAGAAAAACCATTTACTATACAAAATATCCTAAGTGAAAAGAAGGAAAGATAAAGATCAAAAATACTTGTAGCTTGAGTTTAGAAAAACTCAAACAGTATCTTTTCTAGTCAAAGGAAGGCTAGAGCCTAAAGAGGCTAAGATAGCAGATAAAGAATACTTTATGAAAGAGACCTGAAGAGGCTCGGAGAGTGAAGAAAATAAAACTTGTAAATTTGAAGAGATAGTAAAATCTTAGATAAACTCTAAGGACTGGACGAAGCCCAAAGGTTAAGGGTGAACCAGTATAAACTGCGGTGTCATACTCTCTAACTCTCATCTCTTTAATTTCTATAGTTAGAAGAAAAAGATATTATTTCTGTTGTTGCATTACTCTAACAAATTAAGTGCATTGTTTTGTAATCGTCTAAGTTTTCAAGAAAGTCAAGAAGTTTTTAAAGATAACTATTTTAGATGATTTTACACAATTCAACATCCTTTTTATGTATTTTACATATTGTAAGTGATTTCTATATTAACAAGTGATTTACTTCAGTTGGTATCAGAGCACAAGTTTCCAAGAAACACTGTTACAAAGTGAGGACAAAGATCCATAGCTGAATCCCATGTTTTTATAGCTAAAGGTGCCTCTGCCTCAGGGCCTCCTACATTCAATAGTGAAGACTATCATTATTGGAAAGATAGGATGCGACTCTTCATAAAATCCACTCACATTGATCTTTGGTATATTATTGAAAGTGTTACATATGTTCCAACAGACTACAAAGGGAAAAGCATCTCTCTTGAATAATGGTCAACCGATCAGCAAGCTCGTGTTCAATTAAACTTAAAGGCCAAGTTTTTTTAAGTTATGCTCTAAGCAGAAGTGAATATGATAAGGTTCATAGGTGTGAATCTACAAAGGAAATGTGGGACACATTAGCCATTGCACATAAAGGCATAAACCAAGTGAAAGAATCCAAGATTGGTATTCTTGTTAATCAATATGAGCTGTTTAAAATGAAAGATGATGAGTCTATTGATCAAATGTTTGGATGATTCCAACAATCATTAATGGACTTAAAGCTTTGGAGAGAATCTACAATAGTCAAGACCATGTCATAAAGATTCTTAGAAGTCTTCCAAAAAGACGGAGACCCAAAGTAACAACAATACAAGAGGCCAAGGATTTAAGCAAGCTAAAGCTAGATAGGTTCTTTGAAAATTCATGAAGTAGAGCCTGATGCAGAAGATAAACCCAAAAGGGATAGATCTATTGCATTGAAGGATGGGTAGATGAATCAGAAGATGCAAAAAAATAGAAGTACGTCTTCAAAAGCATTAAAGATTAAAGAAATCAAGACTGATGATGCCAGTGAATTTGATCAAGATTCAAGGGAAGATGAAGATGAACTATCTTTCATTTCAAGAAAAATTAGAAGGATGTGGAAAAAGAAAAAGGGAAATAAAGACTCCTCTTTCAAAAGGATTAGTAAAAACTATTCGAAGAATGATAAAAGCTCTATCGTCTGCTATGAGTGTAATAAACCAGGACATTACAAGTCTAAATGCCCCGTGGTCAAAAGAAAACTAAAGAAGATTCAAGAAAACAAAAAAGGTGTGATGGCAACATGGGAAGATCTGGATTCGTCTAAATTTGAATCTAATTCAGATTCATTAAAATAAGCAAATATATGATTGGTAGCTGAAGGCGAAAGATGATGAGGTAATCTCTAACTTTAATGATCTTCAACATGCTTATTTAGAATGATTAGAAGATTCACATGCTATTTTGAAACAATATAGATTGTTAAAAAAAAGTGTGTTGCAAATTCTAAGAAAACAAAACTTTTAGAAGAAGAAAACGTCTGCCTTAAGAAACAAGTAGACGATATAAAAAAGAAAGTAACTATAGATAGATCTTAGGAGATTAATTAGTTAAAACAAAGGATTAATAGTCTTTCAGCAAATTTATCAAAATTTACAGAAAGCACAAAAAGGATGAATAATATCATTGCAAGTTGTAGACATCCAGATGATAAAAGTGGTTTAAGATTTTTTGGAAGAAGTACTACTCATAATCATAATGTTCTTCATAATAGGAAGTTTTTTCCTAATAGAGGGAAAAAGAAACAACATTTTTACTATTATTCTAAGAATAATGATAAGACTAACCCCAAAGGACACAAGAAAATATGGGTACCTAAGAAGGATATAGTATATATTGCAGATCTCCTTACTTGAAAAAAGAAAACACCATCAA
>JAOSBN010000177.1:20939590-20963917 GCA_027563595.1 Erythroxylum suave
TTAATAAAATAAAAAACATATATTTATTAATTAATAAAAATTAATTAGCTTTACATATTTAAAAATTATTATATTTCTATTAAAAATAATTATATGTAAATTAATACATCAATTAATAACTTATATTTTGATACATTCAGCTTCAATACACGACCTCTTGAATATGATTGAACATACTTAGACTAATGGGAATGGTTAAAAATCAAATTTGCATGAACAAGGAAAATTGATTTTCGTTATATTTTTTTAAGTCATGTCCTTGGAAGTCATTTTACACATAAATAACTAATACTAAACATCTAATTTTACCAAATATCTCTAACAAACAGCTAATGCAATTCATTGGTCAAATCAGTTGATAGAATCAACTATCAGCTAACAGCTGATAAAATCAGCCAACAACTAATACAATCAGTCGATTACCAAACACGGTCAAAATCGTAATTTTTATTAAAATGATGTCATACTGTGGTAGATGGAAAAGTTTTATTGAAACATGATATCGGAACAGCACAAGTCTACTACTAGCATTGGATTATAAGGCATGAAACGACAACAATTGAAAATCGTATTCCCGCATTTTCGTCTGACAAATCCAATCCAAAACGACACAGCAGACTCAACTTTGATGTTCATTTCTCTTTGGGAAAACACTTCTTTTACTCTATGGCTTGCGAGCGTGCCTTGAACTCCCCCACGGGGAAAGCACTAAAATGTGTGTCCCCGGGCCATTTTATCATTTGCGTGTACCACAAAATTCCAAGCGCATTGGTGGCGAGTGGAGAGAAACATTGTGGAAAGCGGAGGAAAAACATTTTTTTTCTTGATACTTTAGAACCCATAAAATAAAGCTAAAACTACAAAAACCACGAGAACAAAAAGTCCTTAAAGTCTCTTCCTCCGTCTCTCTCCAATTATGACAATAACTGTTGCTCTTTCGGAGACGGGGAGGAAGGAACCTACCTCTTTTTCTTCACGGACTATGTAGAAGTAAATGAGGCATTGTGCTTGAATTGTGACTGCTCTATCATAGAGAGAGAGAGAGAGATGAGTGAAGAATATGACGATTATGATGATGAGAGAGACCAGCAACCAGAAAAGCAACAAATAACAACAGAACATAAGAGAGAAAGATAGAGAGAGAAGACAAGAGCTTATTTTAGCTTCTTCTTCTCAGTGGTCATCTAGCCACAGTTCTCTCACAAAGACATCGACTTTTTCTCTTATTTATTATTGGCAAGGCAACCCAACAGAGGAGGAGAGGGAGTAGCAGAAGCAGATACACTATTACTCAAGTCTCGTGTAACTTGGTTGGAGAACAAAGAAACAAAACGCAAACATCTTTAACTCTCTCTCTCCCCCCAAAAATCTCTCTTTCTCTGTTACAAATTCAGAGGCTTTTGACCCCACTCCACCCCATATAACACCTACATACACATATCCATAGATTTGGTTTTTCCCTTCTAAAAATCTGCTCTCTGTCTCTCCCTCTCTCTCTCTCTCACATCTATAATTATCGTAACAACTCTATATAGCAACTGGGGTATTTGCTCGTAATATTCTCTCCATCTCACTCTCTCTATATATATATGTATATAAAGATTGTGTCTTTCGTCTATTAAGAATCCAAAGGATAAAATTTAGTTGTGGCTACTACAAGGAGTCGGCAGCTCCTGTCAGAGTCTGGAGCTTTTGCAGACTGGTCTACTTCTACCACTGCTGCCATCCGCGCCGCCTCCGGGGCCGAAGATCTCTCCCTCGGCTTCAATGCCGGGGCCAGTACCGCCACCGCGGGCAACGGCCCATCTGCGGTCTCCGGCCCAACATGGCACAACTCAGCTCGGAACATCAACTACGGCCTTCCCTCCGAAACGGGCGTGGGTCTCAGAGATGTTTTCGTGGTGGCTCCGGCAACTTCTTTTAACCACCAACATTGCGAAAGCATCAATCTCGCTAATACTGATCAAATCAACGGCCTAAATGCCGCAGCCACCGCGCTCGGTGTTGGTGTCGGTGTAGGTGTTATCCCACTCCTCTCGGCGGCTCCTTGCCTCACATCGCAAAGCATGGACGATCAAGATTTGTTAAACGTTGGACGCAACAAGATTGGTGGATTCCAGTTTTGGCAGAACCAAGCTTCTTACCACCATAGTCATTATAATTTTAAGAATAGAACCCCTGCTTCTATTTTTGATCATCATAATAATTCGTCCACGAATTTGCTACAAGGTGTTAGTACCATGGGTGTTGCCGACAATTCATGTTCTTCGGGCCCAACAACGTGTCAAGATTGTGGAAACCAAGCTAAGAAAGATTGTAGTCATAGAAGGTGTAGAACTTGTTGTAATAGTCGAGGATTTGATTGTTCTACTCACGTGAAGAGCACCTGGGTACCGGCGGCACGGCGTCGAGAGCGTCAGCTCATGACAACTGCCGGTGTTGGTGGCGGTGCTGGGTCTTCTGCTTCAACTTGCGGTGTGAAGAAACCTAGATTGATAAACTCGCAGACCACCACAACTTCCCATACTTCCACTTCTAACACAACCCCAAGAAGCTTCGACACTGGTTCAAGTCACCAAGGTTCGAATATTATTCTTTACCCTCTCGTTGTTTACTTGAGTTAAGTTCGTTAATTTTGTTTCTCTAGGGTTGTGATAAAGTGATAAAGGTTTTAGTAGGGTTTGACAAACTTTGTCTACAGATGCGAGTTTCAAAGAGAATTTGCCGGGGCAAGTACGTGAAACCGCAGTTTTCAAGTGCGTTCGAGTGACAGCAGTAGATGACGGTGAAGATGAGATTGCGTACCAAGCTGTGGTAAAGATCGGTGGGCATGTGTTCAAAGGTTTTCTGTATGACCAAGGAGTGGAAACAAGAGAAGGGTTCCCTGACATATCGGAGCTACATTTGGGTGGTGGTAGTAGTGGTAGAAATGGAGCTTCTTCGTCCTTGCCGGTTCCTGACTCTGCCGATGTTTATGGACCTTCTGGCGGTGGCTTACTTGGAGGTTCAAGCTACGGTAATCCGATGAGTTGAACTTGCTTTCAAGGTTTATCGTGAAGATGTGTTGACATTCATGTCATGATTTTTCTCAATTATTGTCAATAGGGTTTTGGTGACTGAAACTTCTAGATTTCTATCTCTTACTAACGTATGTCTCCTATATGATCATCAGCTTATTGGTTTTGGTTCTCTTGTTGCTTGTGTCAATTGCACTGGGAAGATCATCGTATGCCAAAGAAGTTTTGTTGTATTAATGGAGTAATTGCGGTGACAAACTTGGGAGAAAGATGGATAATAATTGGCAAATTTTATAGTTCGCTAGTTTTATTAGTTCTTGAACTCCGACCATGATTACCTTTTGCTTTCCATTTTTATTTTTACCATTTTCTTTCCAGTATTCGTTCATTACTTAAAACACGTTTGACAAAGATGACATCTACAGTGTGAAATCATCATTTTTCACCGTCAAGTGATAATGCGATATAAAAACCAAATGGTGCGGTTCTCTTCTAGCCTGTGCCTTCTATTCATTCCTTGGGCATTTAGATATTTCCCCATATGCCGTGTACTTTTCTCAAATCATGTACTGGTAGAGTGCTAAATTATGTTGCACCAATTAGCTTGCTTTTTTGATTAGTTTAGTTAGACTGGTTGGCCTTAGATTAGGATTATTGGACCTGTGCTGCTAGTTTAGGCCTTGGCATGGAAAGTGGTACGTTGCAAGGTTACCGTCATTTGTTTCCATAGAAGGATGAGTAATCTGATCTTTAAGGCCCACTTCAATTCTGCTAACGTTTTCGTAATGTGGACAATCTTCTTATTGCATGATTTACGCTGCTTCTGCTTCTGCCCCTTTAGGTCTGCATTTGTTTTGCTTTTGTGTGTTTTTTTTTCAAATAGAAATAGTTACGCTGGTATGCATGATTGGTTATGCATCGGTTTTATGAGTTTAACGTGTAAAGAAGGAAAAGCTTAGGGCATTTCCTTTACCATCTAATTGATTGTTGAAGTTTGTTCCGTGTTACTGATCTAGATGGAACTATGCGATGCGAGGTATAGTGTTTATCATAATGTCATCTTCTGTTGTTTTCTCCCTGTTCTGCAATAGGCAACAGTGCCTTTTGTGCTTTCTGGAATGAGCGTCTGTCTTGGCTCATTCAGATGCTCAAATATCCTTTGGGCTTTGATCGTATGTGCTACTGCGGACCACTTTTAATTAAGTAAACCGATGCAAGCATTATATTTTTGCCTGCCTTTCCCTTTTCCGCCGTTGTCCCCCATTAGATCCCCCCGCATAGAATATATTTTGTCATGTATGTATACCCTTATTGCTCTGTTCCTTCTATTTTGTTGTATTGCTGCTTTCCAGATGCTGCTTGGCACATTCATGCACTGTGTTGGTGCAATGTAACAAGGGCTATTACCTTGAAGGTTGTTGTTTCTGTCACCTTATTATCTTAATATGTAATGCAGATGACTATTACGTTTCTTTGACCATTTCTGGAGCCTAAATATGTTAATGCGCTTATCACACTACACTCCAAGTTGCATGTTATTGCCCCTTGTTTAAGGCACATTCCCGAAGCATGTACCTTACTGAGAGGATGTGCATAATTCAGCTTCGTAAAATTTCTAGCTTGTATTATAATATATATATATATTGTGAGTGCAACTAGGTGACCCAAATTTTGTTGGCTTCGTGCTGATTTTGTTTCTATGCTGCAACATAATGTCATATTCTGGAAGATAATACTGAGAAGATAATACGAAGCAGTCCTTGAGAATGGAAAGTTCCAACTAAAAGATAGTCACCAATTCTTATATGTTTTTCATTAAGCTAGATATGGTTTTTGTTGAATTACTCTTTGGACCATGTGACATTTTAAAATTCTTTGATCATAATACAACCAATTTTTGGATTTCAAGTTCGCCTATTCCTGGGTGGAGTTATGTCCTCTCAATGTTGAAGTTCGTAGTTGATTTCTGTATGAATGCGTGATGTGTCATGTGATTGATAATCTTGAAATTTACTAGAGATCATGATATATACTCTTGAAAGGAGTAGTAATCTAATTATTGCATTTGCAAGACGTAAACCTCACTTTGTTGAAGCTTGATTTACCTTCCTCTGGTTAGGGACGTGGAAATTTAGTTGCTTTCTTAATTTGAATTACTATAAACACATAATAGAAGGAAATTTATAAAATCTTGATTGAAAGGCCTTTGGTTTGTTTACACATCACATATAGGAGATTGATGTCCCCCTTCTTTCTGTCAATATTTGCACGTGTTGTGGTATCTGTCTGAGCATGCAGAATTATGTTAGGTGTGGTTTTGCTGTTCAACTTCAACGTGCTATTTGATTATTGTCATGGATTGGTTAGTCTATAGAGTTCGTAGATATTTAAAGAACATGACGAGTTGAAAGACTTATTTTTCATTGTCGAGCTAGCTTGTTATTCAACATGAATGCCCTATTCGTTATGGATTGCTGATTCTATTGGTTTTATGAAATCAGCGTGGATGTTAAGAGTTTCCTATCTCATCTGTGTAGTAGTAAGTGATCATCCATTTTATCTTCCTGTTGGTTGCTTACAACGAGGGTTCCTTTCTGTTTCTTTTCATTTTTTTTCTTAATACCGGAGTTAAAAAATGAACTTTCCTTGGAAGTTCTTGATTGTCATTTTTTCTATAACCAAAAGACTTTGATTACATGATAATTTGTCAATCGCCTTATTTGCTGAAGAACCAATAAACTGGAAGTCCTTGTTGACTCCATTCTTGTCTTTTCTATGATAAAAAGCAACGCGTCTAACTCGCACAAACCCCTGTGGTCTGGGTGTATCCTTCCAGAGGAAGCCGTTTCTTAAGACGACCCATTGCATAATATTATACATGTACACCGACGCGGAATTTGTCGATTGTCAGAACATTTTGCCGATGTTCTTATCACACGTGGTTGGGCTCTCGTACTTGGTTATTTTGCGTGGTTGCTTTTGCACGCAGATCTGCAAAGATGGCAATTGTTATACTTGCGAATCCTACATATAAGGTGTTACAAAATTCTATTTTGGATTCGAACTTTTATTATAATTTGTGCCCATTTTTATGCGATAATTTTACTTCAGTTCGCATAAGCAAGATTCAGTCTTCTCATGTGAATATTTTCGAACAATTTTTTTTAGTTCTTGAATACCTCACCTATACATAAGGGTTTAAAGTGTTTCTTTTGTACACAAAATAATAAAGTGTAGAGTAAAGAAAGCAGCAAGATATATATATATATATAGCTGAAGCTATTCTTTCATTAAATCTCATCAAAATGTTAACAAAAGATACAAGTATATCCTTCTCGAAGCACTTACAAAAAACTCCCTACTTGAAACCCCTTACAATGAGAACCCCTCCTTTTCTCACTGCTGATGTATTCACCGAGGCCTATCTACACATGGGCCTATTAATGTATATCCATGGACAAGTCCATCTTTCATGATCAAGCTCACTCATGGTGTAGTATCGTCGCTCTATGACTAAATACAAGTCATAATTTGAGTTAATATAAACCCTCGCATGCTTACATACCTTTGACCTGCCTTGCCGAAGTCAAGTGCTTATACGTCTTTCCTCGCTCGCATGCATTTGTGCACTTTTGGGTCTTGCATGACTTAGTTTGCCAACTCCACGCAACCTCGCATCAGAATCTCACGTCTCGTTAAAAATTTCTGCCAATGCGCATCTACACTTGTTCACATGTCAAATCTTGCCTACTCTTGAGATCTTTGCCAATACTTCCTGCATCTCTCGCCTACTTCGCAAGTCTCTCGAGTTTTGCTTGCCAACCTGCAAGACTTTACCTTGTTCCCTCGCCAAACACGCCTTCTTCATGCCAACCTGCATGCCAAGCATTAACCAAGACTCGCCAATACTCGCACGATCTTGCAATCTAGACTTAGAGGTCTAACAAACCACCCCTACTAGAAGGATTTGACGCCCTCGTCAACATAATTTGTAGGCACTCCTCCACGAGCAGTTCCCTCAAAGGCTCCTTCGCCAACTGTCGAAGACTAGAGCAAGTCTTCTCTTCCATTGGCACCTCTCCCACCTACCAACTCCTCTTTCCGTCGAGTTTGTTTTTGCATGGACCTTCCTCCATGAGGCCCATAACATTCAAATAGGCGATGTTATTGATGGCTCCTTCCCCCGAATCATCTTCATTGCTTTCTCCTTCGTCCTTCGCGACTATGGAGTTCATTTGCTCCTCACCTTTCTTTCTCTTCAGGCATTCTCGAGCATAATGCGGCCCCTCACAAATGAAGCATGCAATCGTCTCCTTCGATTTCTTTTTCTTATGTTAAGAAGATTCTCCCACCTTCTCTTTGCTTATCTCCTTGCCATTTCGGGTTCCATCATTTTTCGTACCCTCTCCGCTGTGTAAAATTGGTAGTGACAATTAGAGATCTACCAAGACATTTGTCACCGCTATTGCACTAGGGAGGTCCTTCACGATCTGCCTTCGAAGCTCTATTTGTACCCAACCTTGCAAGTCACTAATGAAATTGAAAAACTTGCCTTCCTCTAACATGTTCCGCACGTCCAACATCACCGATGTGAACTTCCTCACATACTCCCTCATCAAGCCGTCTTGCTTCATCCCTTCAAAGCTTCACGCGCAAGCCATGAAGTGTTGTTGGGTAGTAACTGGTTCGTTAGCTCCTTTTTCAGATTATCCCACGTATCAATGAGAAGTCTGTCCGCACTAATGTCATTAGAGATCCTCGTTCTCTACCACAGCTTGGCATCACCACTATATACATTGTTGTAATAGACACCTTTTCTAAATCCGCCACCTTTGCCGCTGCAAAGTACTGCTCCATGTCCCACATAAAATTTTCGAGCTCCTTGGCACTCCGCTTGCCATCGAAAACTTGTAGCTCTCACACCTTTACCATAGTGCTTTCCACTCGAGCACCCTGCTTTGCCATCACACGCTTGAGCACCAACAGATCATAACTCATCTCCTCGCAAGCCTTCATCTATTCCTCGAGCATTCTTATAGTTGCTTGAAGCTCCCTCTTCAAGGCTGCAATACAGTAGAACAAAGAAATTACTCCCTCATCCGTTGGGAATAGAGACTCAAGAATCGTTTCTATTCAGATAACCATTTCCGTCAAATTACTTCCACTAGCCATCTCTCTAGATTGACTCTGATACCAGCTATCACGAAGGTCTACTTTGGACTCCAACTTTTACCACAATTCGTGCCCACCTTCGCACGGCAATCCTGCTTCGGTCCACTTAAACAAGATTCAATCTTCTCACGTGAATGTCGCCGAACAATTTCATTAGCCCTAAAACACCTCACCCACACACAAGTGTTTAAAGTGTTTTTCTCACACACAAAATACACACAAGTGTAGAGTAAAGAAAGCAACAAGAGATATATATAGAGCCGAAAGTGCACTTTCATTAATTCTCAACAAAATATTAGCAAAAGACACAAGTACCTCTTCCTCAAAGCACTTACAAGGAAGCCCTTACTCGAAGCCCTTACAAGGAACTTCTTACTCGAAGCACTTACAAGGAACTCCTTACACTGCTAATGTGTTCACCAAGGCCTATCCGCACATGGATCCATTAGTGTATGTCCATGGACAAGTCCATCTTTCATGATCAAGCTCTTTTATGATGCAGTCTCGTCGCTCCATGACTAAATACAAGTCATCATTCGACTTAGTATAAAACCTCGCACGTTTTACATACCTTTGACTTACCTTATCAAAGTTAAGTGCTTATACGCCTTTCCTCGCTCGCATGCCCTTGCGCACCCTCAGGTCTTGCATGACTTAATTTGCCATCTCTGCACGACCTCGCATCCGAATCTCATGTCTCGTTGAAGATTTTCACCAATGCGTATCTACGCGTGCCCAAATATCGAATCTCACCTATTGTTGAGATCTTTGTCGATATTTTTCGCATCTCTTGCCTACTTTGCAAGTTCCTCAGGTTTTGCTCACCAACTCGCAAGACTTCATCTTGTTCTCTCGTCAACACGCCTTCCTCGTTCCGACTTGCGTGCCGAGCATTAGCCAAGGCTCATCAATACTCGCACGATCCTGCAATCTGGACTTAGGAGTCTAACACTAGGCATGTCAAGTCCAATCACAAAAGCCCTTTCTTTTACAGTTAATTATTAGTCAATAAATTCAGACTTGATTATCAGCTATGTATAACTTAGTCATTTAGTATTATTAATATCTCATTGTGTTTGGTAGTCTCCTGATAACCAAGTTACAAATGTTTAGTATTATTAATATCCCATTGTGTTTGGTAGTCTCTTGATAGCCAAGTTACAAATGATAATGTAGCTGATATTGGAATTAGTAACTCAGTGATATTAAGGTCCTTTTTGTTTGTGGTGGTCTGATTCTTCCTTTACATAGCCTTAACAAAACTTATTAATAACCACACGTTGCAAGGGCGGGTGGACTGTAGACAGAAGGAAGGTTAGAACATGCTTGGATTATAATTCCTTTTAGGTGGCGCCCCACAAGACTGCTATATATTCTACTCTCTGAAAGAACCAAGGGAAAAATATTTGTAAAAAGCCCCTTTGGGGAAGTATCATATAGTAACCTGAGTTTTGGTAAATATGAAATGCTTCCTTAAATTCAATATTCACTTATTATGCCCGTAGTTCCAAAACCTTAATCCCAAGCCCAAAACTGTCATATCTTGGTTCTTGATAATGGCAAAACATGTATGATCTGTCTAAACCTGTAAGATGATGATGGTTAGAACCTTAACCAACTCTTGGGCTTAACTAATCCTTGTATCTCCTAAAAAATTATTGTAGAGATCAGCCCCGAATATTTGCAAGACCCGCAAGGAATAAGCCCTCGTTGGGCCATGCAAGAAAGAAATCATGAAACTTATTTTGGCGAGGATGGTAAAGATGAGAATAAACTTTCACGATGATACTCCATAGGAAGCCCCTAAAGGATACAAATCCTCCTTTATGCAAAAGGACTAAAGGAGAACAACTGATGCTAGTAGAATTTAGCTGTTTTATTCTAGCAAAATGAGCCCCATGTATGAAGACAAACAAAATCACAATCCATATTGCAAACTCCATAAATCCTTTCAAACAGTCAAAAAATAGAGTTTTGAACACAGCCGTTTCCTCAAAAAGTGAGGATTTGAACCTTTACACACAACCCCTAATATGTAAAAGATGTATCCTTAAATTTCCCATGGACGTTGAAAATTGATAATCTCTTCTCCTTTTCATAGACTAGCATCATTTTATTAGTGGACAGCATATTTGATGTGTTTCTTGCGGCATCTTCAGGGATTGAGATAGCTGCCTTTGAACATATCTGGCATTTTACTCCATGGTCAATTATTTTGCTACATAAAGTCTGGATTAATGAAGATAAGTTAATTTTGGCTAAATGTGTTTGTTTTACATCAAGTACAGCTGCATAACTAAACAGTTCAGGTTACACGCTTTGCTATCAGGGACAAGAAGCATACCTTCAACATATAAACCCATGACTAGTATTATCAATCTATGAAACTCTAACACCAGTGAGTTCCAGTTGAGCAACAGCAGCATTAATGGCATCAATGACATCCATTTTTCCTAGATTAAGGGCTTCATCAAGTGGAGTCCTCTCATGGCTAAAAATCAGTCAGTGGTTAGGCATATAACAAAAAACCATTTGCACCATACGTACACACACAACCACAGATGCAGAAGTTTGGTGCTTTAACAAACCTGTTTAGACTGCTTATATTGGCTCCAGCTAAAATCAATTTCTTAATGACCTGTGAACTAGTATTTAATTAAGAATAGAAGATTATGTAGTCACAATACACACAGAGTGATGGGTACCTCAACATGACCATTGAGGCAGGCCCAGTGAAGAGGTGTATTCTTCTCCTCATTAGAAGCATTGACATCCTGCTCAATTGACATGTCAAATTAAACGTCTGTACCTAAGCCCCTAAACTTGCAATTCTGTGACAATGCAGCACAGTTGGAAGCTGAGCAAGCAACAGTAACAGTATAATAGCCACATCGGTTGCAGAATTCATTCCAGTTATATGCTTTAAATACTTGGCACATTTACAACCATTTGTTTGTAGTTAAGGCTGGCATCATCCATGTTAGATAAGCGAATGAACACCAACTAATCTGCTAACATGCTACATTGTTTTGAATTTAAATTACATTTAAGTGCTCAATCCGACATTTTAATTGCATCGACTTAAACATGCCTATCAAAAATTTGGGCCTAAGAATGGTTTTGGTGACCATTTAAAAGAGCATTCAATGTTGGGGCCAGAACATAATACAACACAAGGTTGCATAATTTATACAGTATAGGTGAAAGATAGGATGAAAGGAAATAAATGAAAATCTAAGGCTAGAATAAAATTGAATTCAATTTGTGAGAAGGATGCTGATGCAACAATAGGGCTATTAGCTAGGACGGTTCCAAAAACCATATAAAGCAAGGAAATGTTAACATGCAATCAGTTCAACCCAAGAAGTGTCAACCCAAGAAGTGATAAGCACTTGGGTATCGACTTGGAAGCCTGCTATTTTCTGATAGAAATGCTCAAATAACCCATTTAGAGTGTGTATGAACATGATAGAGATTTATATTGCCTCTATAGTGAAATGCAACAGAAATCCGGATTAATTTATGAACAATTGCTACAAGCATTTGTAGAAAAAAATTGACCAGAACATTGCTCCACACAAACACGCTCAAGATATGATGAACAACTGCCTGCTTTAACATTCTCATTATTTGGGAAAGTTATTAGTTTTGCATTGCTATCATTGCCTAAACTAGCTTTACCTTCCAAAATTACTTACAAACAGAAGTATGGATCGTCTGAAAACTTTCTTTCACCATAGAAGAATAAATGAAGAATGAATAGCTACCCATAACATGAACAAGCCAACCAAAAATACTAGCAATCATACATCAAGTAGTTCACAGAGTTGCAGCAAGAGTACGTTTAAATTGAGAAGTATGTTAGATGAATGCACTCACCACACCATGACTGATAAGGTACTCCACTACGTCAACGCGATTATTGGCAGCAGCCATATGGAGTGCTGCAATCCCAAATCAGTAACACAAAATCTCAACGAAAATGTTAAAAACTCAAAAGAAGAAAATAGTTATTCTTCCCCACCTAGGATTACTACACATTAAAACAAAAATCAAATAAATGGCAGTAAACTAGGTGCATCAAACTCAGCTAAGACACATTCCATAAAGAGACAACTTTTAAGAAATAGAGTCCACACCCAGTTGGACTGGAGCTAATTCCTTCGGAAGAAACCTGGATCACTCTACAAAAGCCCGCCTACAACACACTAAAATCCTATAAAGAAGAGTAAGCGAGGAAAGAACCTGTGCGGCCCAGTGAATCCTTGGAATCCAGAGAAACACCAGCAGACTCTAAGCTTACGATGTCATCAATATCATCATATCTTGCAGCCTGTGGAAGAAGCCAAACATTGCAAAGAGAAGGCAAAAACACAAACAATAAAGTCAGCTAACAAAATAATAATAATAATAAAAGGGTATGTTAAGGCAGAAAATGGGGGGTGGCAGAGAACCTCAAGCAAGGCGTTGACGCCCTCCGGCGACGTTTCCGTTTGGCTGTGGTTTGCGTCCGCTCCCATTGGCTTCGAGGTAAACCGTAAACAACTCGACGTCGGCGATTTTACCATAATACTAGAAGTCCGGGCCTTGAAGTGCCTTGCCTGGCCTGGCCCAGTTTCAACTAGACCCAAGACCAAGAGAGTGTCTCCAGTCCATTCGCGTCGGTTACTCTTTTCAATTAATCAACATGATAAATGAAAATTTGAAAGTAGAATGAATGAGGAGGCGTTTTATATCGACCACAACAATCCCTCGTGTCGTTGTTGCCTCCTATTTCTCCAATCCCTAACGAAGAGGGAGTCCTGAGTCCTCTCTCTCTTCTTTGTAGAATCTTCAATAAGTTTATTCTTTAGCATCTCTTTCTTTTTCTTCTTTCTTTTTTCACAGTTACTTACCATAAAAATTCGTGTATGTCTCTGTTCCTTTGAGAAAATTAAAACAAAAAAATCAGGATTAGAATAGGTTTATGTTTTGAAATTTTTAGTGCTATACAATAAGAGTTTGCCTTTGATTTCTTCGTCTCCGTCATCATCTTCAGCATGACGTCAGTTATTAACATGGACGTTGATCTTTTAGCTTCCTCCCTTCTTGGTACTTCCATTCAATATCAGGTATTCTTGTCTTTCTTCTCTGTTCCATTTCGATTCCTAATATTTGGTATAAGATCCAGTTTTTCTTTGCATTCTGGATATTTTCGTTTTTCTTTTGTGATCTGTGTTTCGGCTGCTTAGGAAATTGTGCTGAAGAATTTAGGAAATGGAATAAATGAAATATTTAGACTTGTCGTTGATTTGGGACTTTCATTACTAGCAGGGGTTTGGGTGTATCATAAGGAAAGTCGAAATTTCTTAATTCGGTGGTTCTTTACAAATAAAGATGTGATTTTGACTCTAGGTGTTGTAAATTTATTTGGGATTTTGGTTTCAGGGTGAAATCCAGAGCAAAGAGGAGAGTAGTGACAAGCGATGTGCGGATCATGGTGGGATATGTGCTATATGCTTGGAAAAGATTGTGCTTCAGGAGACTGCTCTAATCAAAGGCTGCGAGCATGCTTACTGGTTAGTCCAATCAATTTCCTTCCTTATCGTAGTTTACTGGTTTCAAGCTAGTGCTTCCTTAGCCATACCTTTTGCCACCTATGTCCTGTTTACTTGTCTATTCTATTGGATTTGGAAGTTCATGTGCTTGTGTATATGTTACGTAGAAGAAGAAAGCATGAAGAAGGAAGAAGATAGTTGATAAGCAAAATGATGTCAAAGTGTTTCCTTCTTGTTCTTTAATTAAAACGATGCAGTTCAGTCTATGTGTTACGTTCCTTTGCTATACATGTCTACATGTGTGTGGCATGGGTATGATGACATTTGTTAATCGAGGGAAGGCATGGATGTTTATATCTGTAACAACTGACAGGTTATAAGAATGTCAGATGATATTGTCGCGTTGTTTTTTCTTCTCATTGTCCCTCAATTTCTGTGGATGACTGTCATGTTCATAATCTCTTCATTTGCACTTAACAACTTAGTATTAGAGTCAACAGAACCTCAGAGCATTATCATGGCGGAAGGAACAAGAGCATCTGAACTTCGATGAATCAAGGAGAATGTGAAAATGTGGCTGGAAAACCAAGTGAAGAATGAAAAGTTGTTGGTGGAGAACCAAGGAAGAATGAGGAATTGAAAACCATGTTCTACCAGTTTATACAAACCATGATAGCTGTGAGGGAACAAGGTACACTACGGAAGGAGCCTATAATACGTTCGACGGGAGCTGTACCCTGAAGAGAGATTTACACGACTACTATAAGGTTCAGCAAAATCAACTTACCAGTGTTCAAAAGTGGGGTGAAAGGGTGGCTGTATGAGGTAGGGATTGCTGCAATGCATTTGGAAGGGGAGCTAGGGGAATCGTTAAGTTGGGATGAGTTGAAAAAATCAATAACACAATGGTTTGATGAGGAAATGTTCGATGATCTAGTGGGGGGGGTTCAAAGAACTCAAGCAAGAAGGGTCGATACAAGATTATTGCGCCAGATTCAACAAATATTCAAATTGACTTACATTTGTCTGAAGAATACTTTGTGAAGTTCTTCCTAATAGGATTGAGGCTAGAATTGGAGGTCATCGTGAAGCTCTTAGAACCCACACTCTCCCTAGCAAGAAAGCGGGTGGTGGTGCTAATCATTCATACTATGACACTGACTCACAAATGGGTCTTCACAGTTATTCCACCCTTAGGAGCAAACAACGCTGGTGGAAAACCCATCGTATTGTTCTATTTAGAGAAGCGGGATTAAGAAAGAACGAGAAATGAAGGATTGAAGAGCAGCACAGAAATTACTTATCTCCATAATCAGTTTGAGAACTTTAGAACCTAATTCGGAATTTGCTGGAGGCATTTTGCAGGAGTACAAATAGGGTAACTCTTAGATTGCGATTTGGGGAAATCCCGAATGAGTTACCCCTTCAGCTGTTTGCCTCTCGTGGAATTTAGTCTCTTGACTATGATTTCGTTTAGATTGGTTTTGTTATTGGCTACTTTGACGTTTTGATTGCCTTTTGTATCCTTGGTAAAGGATAGTGTTGTACTGAACATTATTTTCTTACTAATTTATTTAATTTTTCAAAAAAGAAACAAAGGTAGGTTCCTAGGTGTTAGCGGGGTCCCCAAGCCCAACCCGAGAAAGGCATTCTTACAACCCCAAGGTGTTACCACGCGAAGAAGGTCAACGTGAAACACCGTGCCAACCAAAGCCTTGAGTAGTAAGGACTTTGACGAGCGAAGAGTGAAAGACTTAAGCTTTTGGTGCAACAAGAGATACGCCCTACGCCATAAATGTTGGAAGAGATAGCTTCAGTTATACATGGTTGAAGATGATGGGGAAGCTAGGGAAGATTCGGGAGAGCCAAGGGAGGAAACAATGGAGGAACTCGAACACCTGACAATCTCCTTCCAAGCTCTGATAGGAGTAATTGAGAAGATGGAGTACAAACAAATGTGAGTGATGGGATATCACGCTCGAAGTTTGATCTAGATACTAATAGACGATGGGAGCATGCATTATTTCGTAGATGAGGCATTGGATAAAAAGGACCATGAGAGGTTAGATTCCATTCCAGACATTAGCAATATGGTGGGAGGAGGTCTCCGAATTAACTGTCGATAGAGGTATGGAAGATTCACGTGGGAAATATGAGGCATATCATTTGTGACGGATGTGCAGATAGTTCCATTTGGTAGCTGCAACGTCACTTTGGGCTTGCTGTGGCTGGCGACTTTAATGATGTCTTATGGAGCTCTAAGACACAAACCATGAAGTTTTCATGGGAAGGAAGCTTGATAACATTACCAAGCAACGAGAGTGTAAGAACCAAGTTGGTATCAGGAAAAGGACTAAGCAAACTAATCAAGGGAGCTTGGGTTGCAGGCCTCTATATAATGCAACTAACCACTCTGGTTGAAAATCAATTTCAGCAGATGAACTTGGAAGAAGAAGGCTCTACCACTGATGAACTTCAGTCTCTATTGGTTGTGTTTGGGACATTATTTCAAGAGCCACAAGAACTCCCCCCAAGAAGTAACCACAATCATTAGATTCACCTCAAGGAAGGATTAGACTTGGTTCATGTTATGCTTCAGTAGTACTTGGGAGAACAAAAAGATGTGATCAAAAAGGCGGCGGCGGAGCTGCTCCCACAAGGATTCATCCGCTGCAATGTAAGCCCATATGCATCTTCGATTGTTTATGTGTGAAAGGATAACTCATGGTGCATGTGTGTAGAATATTGTGAGTTGAACAGGCACACGATGAAGGGCAAGTTCTAGCTTCCTGTGATGGAGGAACTCTGCATGGTTCCTGTTGATACTCCAAATTGGATTTCCGATCCAGATATCTATTCGAATGTGGGAAGGAGATGTGGCCAAGACATCTTTAAAATCAGTGAAGGTCATTACGACGTTTTTGTAATGCACTTTGGGCTGATGAATGTACGTCAACTTTTCACAACCTTTTGAATGAAATTTCCTGGCCATTACTCAGAACGTCCATACTGGTCTTCTTCGACGACATTCTCAATTACACCAGTAGTTTCCACCAACACTTATGCCAAGTAAAGGAAGTGCTGGAGACCCTCTGAACTCATTAGCTATACTTGAATGGGCACAAATGCGTCTTTTCTTTGTAGCCTCTGCAGCGAACTTTTCTCTTCACTGTTGTTGTTTTTCTGTGGTTGATGATAGCTAGTAGAAAAACTTCAGATGTGTTCCTTAGAATATGCTGTTGGCGCCAAACACAAAAGGATGTGCTTTGTTTAACTAATTGGGATTTAACTAATATCAGAGCTAGTTTAGACACTATCATGTGGTTTACTTTCTTGTGATATGGAATTCACTGTGATAGTTTTCTTGTAATATGATATCTGTTTCACTTTACCAGTTTCCTCAACATTGGTTATTCCACAGAGTAATACGTTATTGGTAAATGTAGCTGGTTTATTAATGGGGATTGCATACAGTGGGACAGTTCTTGATTTGTTTGCACAATTTTTGAGATTGTGATTAGTTTGATGGTGTTCCACGTTCTCTTTTTCTGCATATGTTAATTCATATGTATATTCTTAATCTCTTCTTAATATGCTATCTAATTTTGTTGCTTTCATTTGTTTCTTTTGTCTTCAAGAATTTGTGATGGCTTGCATGCGTCTATTCGTTGAGGCTTACAGTTGCCTCATTGTTGAGGAGTAAATTAAAACTCTACACTGCTTTACTATCGACTTAAATTTTCTGAGCAGGTTGGTGGAATTTAGAAAGAGAGGTATGTCTACTTTCTGATCTTTGACGAGCCCCTACTGGTAGATATTTTGGCCACTGGGAGTTCTTTTAGTGAATTTTTTTGCAAGTTCTTTTGGTGAATTTGCCATCTATAAATGTTGAGGTTTTCCACAAACTTTCTTATGGTTTTACGTATAAGTTTTTTGAGCAATGTAAATTTGAGGAACAAGCTTTGACTTCTTTGAAGAAGTGAAAAATCTCCTCATTTCTTTGTCTTTTTATGGTGGTTGATTAGTTAAATTCGTGATTTTGTGGATTGCAGACTAAAAAGTAACAGGTCATTTTAGTATTCAGGTCTCCAATCTCTGTTCTTTGTTTTGTGCAGTGTGACGTGCATCCTTCGATGGTCCACATACAGTCAGATTCCTACCTGTCCTCAATGCAAACATCCCTTTGAATTTCTCAATGTTCATCGATCCCTTGATGGCAGGTACCAATTACTTGTCTGTCCTCCAAAAAACACATTTTCCTACCGGTAGTGATTGAGTGGACTGATCTTTGTCACTTTAAAATATTTTCAGTTATTCTTTTCAAAAACAGGATGGCTCAATTGTTTCTAATGCCTAGTTCCCTCTTCTTGACCCTTTTTTTTTGGGTTGTTTCTCACAGATATATATTTGTTCTTTTACAGCATCCAGGACTATATGTTTGAGGAAAGTGTGTGCCTTCTTCTTAGAGCTACATGGTTCAACCCTTTAATTACGGAAGATCACAACTATGGTTGTGATGATTTAGAGGACTATGAATATGAATACGAGGAAGAGGATGATCTTGATGAAGTTTTCTTGAGCAGGTCATCAACTCTTCGCATTGGTAACCGAAGGTGGGGTGATAATGGATATGTTAGGGCAGGCCGTCAAGAAGCAAGACCAGTTCATCGGCCAAATTCCCAGGAGGCAGGGGCAAGTTCTTCACGTGAAACTAAAAAAGAGGTAGCAAAAGATAAAACAGGGCGAAGGGCAAAGCGGGCGCTCAGGCGAGAAGCTGCGGACAAGGCGGCTGCAGCTAAACATCAACAGCATTTGGCAAGGTTTGGAAGGGAGTGATTTCTGTATTCTACGGGTGGAGTGGCGAACTCTTTGAGCCAAAAACCCTTTTATGTGGACGTTGTATAGTGCTTTAACTTGGAGAAATAATGTGACTGGATAGTTGTTTGGGTATGCCAGAGGATACCCATTGTATCTTTCAATGTTCGATTTCCAATTGCAAAAGTCAGTAACCTAATTCATAACATCAACTTTATGGCAGTTGGACTTTGTTAGCTTGCTGGATTGAATTGAACGCTAAGACATTCTGCCTTGGATGAAGTTGATAGCTCCCATTTTAATTTAGAATCCATTTGGAAATTTGATGGAGTTCGTCTGTAAATCTGGAAAATATGATGTCAATCAAAATAAGTGGATTTCAAAATTATATGGTTCTAATCGTTGATGTCATTATTCAGAACGTGGAAGTCTGCAGGCAATTTTTTGCGAAACATGACAGGATTCTAGCTGGAGATCTTATTCTTATAGACCACTGGTATTGAAAGGATTAGTTCAATGACAACATTTTATTTTATCTACTATTAAACATGATGTAACATTTTATTTTATCGTCAGAATTTAACTTTTATATTGAAATTTGTAGTAAACAATTGCCGACTATCGATTTCGGCCGAAATTTGAATATTAAATGTAAAAGTGGGTCTAAGAGTTCTCGTGAGCTCTATCCCGTAAACGTGTCTCTTCCCATGATCCATGGCCAACAAAGAAAACTAGCCCCCCAGACAGGCCACCAGATCAGTTTTCCCCACTATATCCTATGGAATACCTAGTCCCTAAGAATGATTTTGTAGGTGCAGGGTTTACAACATGGAAGGATAAAGTATTGAATAGAGAGAGGGACAAGGAAAGAGCGCATAATGCTCAAGAGCAAGTGCGTGCCTAAAGATCTCATTGCAGCAGGTATAGTTAAGAGGGATTTTAAGGATGGTAACCAAGGCTTCCCGATGTTTCATGTTGACCAAACATAAATGGCGCAACTACAAATTCCTTGGAGACAATTAGTTGTTAAACTTCTAGGTCGTACAATTTCATTCAAGATTCTCTTCTCGAAAATTGAAAAACTTTGGACTCCTACAAGTGGATTTGATGGCCTAGACATTAGTCATGATTTTTATTTGGTGATGTTTGACAAAAATGGTGATTTTAATAATGCTATACTGGGTGACTCGTGGCTGATCTTTGATCATTACCTTATAGTTTGTCCTTGGACTCTGAATTTCTTATCATTGCATGCTTCGGTTGATTCAACATTTGTGTAGGTAGGATTTCCTGATGTTTCGGTGCAATACTATGGTGAAGACCTGCTTATGGTTCTTGCAACTGGAGTGGGACTTCCTGTAAAGGTAGACAAGAACATGACACTTATAAATAAGGGCCGATTTTCAAGGCTATGCTTTGAGATAGAATTGAACAAACCACTCATTGGCCACATTGAAATTGATGGCCTATGTACAATGTGGAGTATGAAGGTCTCCACACTATTTGTTTTAAATGTGGAAAATATGGACCCAAGGAGAATACTTGTTCGACCAATACAACTGAAGTGATTCAAAACTATGGCATCCTATCTTCAAATGCTTTGAGGGATGGCGGTGTGATGAGGACTGAGATTTACCAGGAACAGCCCCAGGGACTCAAGGCTAATGATGAGATTCAAGCTCAAAATCTTAGCTTTGGTTCTTAGATGATAGTGGAAAAGAAATCTAGGAGACCCCAGAGGAGTAAACAAGTAGATGTGACGACTAAAAATACATGTCAGAGCTCAAATCGATTTTCTTTATTAGACGATGTTGAGAATGCAGTTGTGGACCTCCAAACTTTTACAAAGATGGGTCATGAAAAGGACAATCTTGTTGTTTTTAACTTTGAGGTAGGTGGCCCTAGTGGAGCCAGGGCTAGAAGATATGCCAATAGGAATCAAGATAATGATCCTATATCAAAGGGTGATATAGTTTATAATAGGAGTCCTACTATGAAGAACTAGCTATAGATGGGAATGTTGTTTCTAATCCTAATTTTGAGTTCTCTTTCAGGGCGTCAGAGAAGGAGAAGACTCATGGTAAAAAAACTAGTCACTATCTTGCGGCGTAATCCGGATGAAAACTTAGTTCAGTTTGTTGCTTCTCATTTTTAACAAGCTTTTAAGGATTCTCCTCCTTCACCTGGCCTTGTTAATTCAATGATCATTATTCACAAGGGTAATGGAATGGAACACAACATGTTTAGAGTTTTCAAAATCCAAAACCATCAGATCCTAGACAGGGACTCTCACAACTCGATAACATAGTGTCTGTTCAACCTAGCATGGGCAACATGAAGGGTGGTATTGCCGACGTCTTGCCTAGTGATGGTAAGGACATTGATATGGTTCCAAGCAGTGTTGCTTGAGTCTGACTGAGGTGTTCTCTTTGACTCTACTATTTTATTTTAATGATCAATAAGCTTAATATTTTATCTTGGAATTGCAGTGGAGCAGCCAAATCAGAGTTTGTTGGATTTGTGAAAGACCTCATTTGAGGTACCAAACTAGATATTTTGATAATTAATGAGCCACAAATCTTTACGATTAAGGCAGACAGGGTTTCTCAACACCTTATTTTTAAACATATTGTGCGCATGGATTCTATTGGTTTTTCAAGGGGAATTTGGTGCCTTTGGTGTCCCTCGACAATTAGGCTTGAGATTTTGATGTCTCACAAGCAATTCCTTCACTTCCTTATGTCAGATTCTTTTGGCAATCTCTTGTTTCTAATGACAGCCTATGCTAGTCCACATTTGTCGGGTAGAGCTGTCTTTTGGCAAGAGATGAAGAGGGTTGCCAGGGTAGTGGATAGGCCCTGGCTTCTTATTGGGGATTTTAATGATTATGCTTATTCCTATGAAAAACGAGGATTACCACCATGTGTAAGTAGAGCAACAAGATTCAGGAAAAATTTAGATGATTATACATTAATAGATGTCGACTTTAACGGCCTTCCTTTTATTTTTCAAAACAAACAATATAGCGCAATATCTACTCTTGTTCGGTTGGCTCTGTGTAACTCGGATTGGAGAATGTCATTCCCTAAGACCTCTCTTCATCATCTCCCTCGGACTATCTCGAACCATAATCCTATTCTTTTGAGACTACTTGGAATCAACCTCCGAGTGGGAATCAACCATTTCTTTTCCAAGATGCATGGACTTTACACAATGGTTTTTGTTTAGTTATGGAAGATGCTTGGAACCTAGTGCATAACATCCCTCATGAGGCCCTTCTTCATATGCAAGAGGCTGCCTTGAAATTCAACAAAGAGGTCTTTGGGAATATTTTTCACTGGAAGAATAAAGTCCTCACTAGATTGGAGGGTGTAAAAAATACTTCTCTATAAGGGATTCGACCTTTCTTTGCAATCTGGAACAAGAATTGATTAAGGAATATAACAATATTCTTCGGCAGGAAGAGTTATTATGGTTCTAGAAATCTAGGACTCAGTAGCTCCAACATGGTGACAAGAACAATAGATTTTATCATGCCATGACTCTTTGCCGCCGCAGATACAATAAAATTGAATGACTCCGTACTCCAGATGGGTCTTGGTTTATTGATGAGCAAGGATTACAAAATCAGGTGCTGTCTTTCTTTCACAATTTAATTTGTTCCACTGATAATATTACCGCTCAATTCCCTTAGGTGCATGATCATCCAATACTTTCCATAGAGGATAGTCAGGCTCTCTTAACCCCAAGAAGTCTTTGCAGCAATGCAATCTATGTAATTTTATAAAGCTCTAAACCCTGATGGTTTTGAACCGATCTTTTATAAAAAGTATTGGGATATTATTGGTGACTTAGTTTTCAATATGGTTCACCAAGCTTTCTCTTTAAGTACTTACCCAGCTGACATTACTGAGACTTTGATAGTGCTCATTCCAAAGGAAGATCATCCTGCATCTATTTCTCAATTCTAGCCCATTAGCCTGTGCAATGTGTGTTACAAGATTATCATGAAAGTGCTTATGCAGCGTATTAGGACTATGTTGGTTTCTATCATTAGTCCTATGCAAGGTGCCTTTATTCCAGGTTGTACAACATCAGAGTATGTCATTCTCACTAAAGAAGTGATGCACACCATTCGTAGATCAAAAAGTAAGGAAGGTTTTCTAGCAATGAAATTTGATTTAGATAAGGCATATGTAGGGTGGATTGGCGTTTCTTGTGACAAACGCTAACTGATTTTGGCTTCCTACTTCGGATTGTTACTCTTATTATGTCATGCGTTTCTAGCTCATGACTTTCTATCCTATGGAATGACTCTCGACTTCCTCCATTCTATCCTAAACGGGGGCTGCAACAAGGGGATCTGTTATCTCCGTATTTATTTGTCCTATGCATAGAGAAACTTTCCTTGCTTATTAGGACAAGAGTCGCCTCTAAACAATGGAGACCAATTCAAATTGCGAGAGATAGTCCTGTTATATCCCATCTACTTTTTGCAGATGATATGCTGTTATTTTCTCATGCCTCCATTCGTGACTGTAGGTCCGTCTTTGATACCATACAAGCCTTTTGCGATTGTTTAGGAATGGTTATCAATGAACAAAAATCCAAAGTGTTCCTTTCACCTAATGTTTCCCGAGGACTTCGGGAACATCTACGTCACCAATTTCATCTACAACTCACATTAGACTTTGGTTCTTACTTGGGTGTTCCTTTGCATGGAAACAATAGGAAGCGTGAATTTCACCATGTCCTTGAGAAGATCCAAAACCATTTGTAAGGGTGGAAGGCCAAGCTTTTAAACAAGGAAGGACGACATACATTAATGCAATCTACTGTATCTACCATTCCTTTGTATTCCATGCAGACATGATGGGTCCCTGATGGTATATGTAAAATGATTGATAAAACCTGTAGAGATTTCCTTTAGAGCTCGTCTGACAATGGAAAGGGTCTTCATTTGTTGAATTGGGAGGTAGTGTGTAGTCCCAAGCACAATGGTGGCCTAGGCTTACGTATGGCACGAGATAACAATGTCTTTATGTTAGGAAAATTGATCTGGGCTTTATTTATAAATGAGGATAAGCTATGGATCAAAGTTTTGTATGGAAAGTATGTTCGTGATCATCATGTTCTTGAGAAGTTGTTGCCACAATCTGTTTCTCCTATTTGGCAAGCTATTCAACAGTCTATCCCATTATTTAAGGAAGGTTTTGTTTGGAGAATTGGTGATAGATAACAAGTTTCGTTTTGGAATGATAAGTGGTTAGGGACATGCCTCTTTGTAAACTTGTCAGTAGCATTGATCCAAGAGATGCTAACCTTCGGGTATATGAGCTGTTATGTTCTTCTGTGGCCTTCGACTTTAATTGTATACATACTTCCCTACCTAGTGAAGCTCAGAATCAGGTCATTGCTACACCTATCTCTTGTAGGGATGTCAACAGGCCGGGCTGGGCTTGGGCCAGTGATGGCCCGGCCTGTCGAAAAATACTGTCGGGCCAGCCTGGCCCACGGCCCAGGCAGGCCGCAAAAGGTTGGTCCGTGGCCCAGCCCATGAGGGCCGAAATGGCCAGTGGGTCATGGGCAGCTTGCCGATGGGTGACCCGTGGAGTGGCCCGTGGCCCGGCTCGCCTAGCTCACCCGGACCACGGGCCACCAGCCGGGCTGTTATTAGCCTAGACTTTTATTATATTTTTAAATTTTTTAAAAAATAAATTTAAAAAATTGTTGTTGTATTTTTTAAAATTAATAAATTATAAACTTTTTTATTTTATTTTTCATAT
>JAOSBN010000177.1:20964017-20974854 GCA_027563595.1 Erythroxylum suave
AAATTATGAATTACATTAATTACAAATTTTTAACTTACTTAAATTATTTATTAATTATTTTAATAAATAATTAAAAAAATTTGGTGGTGGCCGGGCTTGTGGCCCATCTACCCCCGGCCCATGACCCGGCCCGGCGGTCCACAGGCCATACATATTTGGGTCGTGGCCCGGCCCATAGGCCGGTCAAACTGGGCCAAAAATCGTTGACCATGGGCCAAGCTCAAATTGACATCTCTAATCTCTTACAATATTGGCGTCAAGAACAAGCTTATATGAGGGTGAAAGTAGTTCAGGACATTATTCGATTAAATTTGGGCATGATTTTCTTGCTCACTTTCCTTTCCCTGCTGATCCGACAAGACAATGGGCAAAATTTTGTAAACTTCTTGTTCCTCAAAATTTTGCTTTTTTTTTAGCATGTGAGGTGGAAATGTCTTCCTACTAATGAACTCAAATATAATAGGAATATGGCCATATCTCTAATGTGCACTCGATGTGGAAAAGGACATGAAACAATTCTCCATACCTTGCGTGACTATATTTGAGCTGCTCAAGTATGGCATTCTATTCTTGATGAGTTCACTATAAATTTTTTCACATATTCACTTGATGAATGGATTAACACATATGATCTAGATTTTGGCCTATCTAATATCTCGATTTTAAATTTTTTTATGTGTGCATGGATAGTATGGAGAGCTCGTAATTTAGAGGTGATCCAACTTACCACAATCCCTATTACTGGACAATGCCAATGGTATAAGAACCTCTTACAACAGTGCAAAATGGCTTTCGTCAATGACAATTGTACATCTGCTCCAAAAGAAGAGAGATGGGTTTCTTAGCATGCTCCTCCTACTACATATGTTAAACTAAATGTTGATGGAAGCTCTTTGGGAAATCCTGGTGATGCAGGGATTAATGGTCTTATTCAGGATGAGAATGGGTGATGGATTAAGTGCTTCTATAGTTTTATTGGACATGTAATAAATCTGGTTGTAGAGTTGCAGGCAATTAGGCGTGAATTAATGTTTACTTGGGAATTGGACTATTGGTATGTGGCATTGGAGTCCGATTCTTTGGAATTTGTTACCTGTATTAAACATTATTGTCCTGCTGATCATCCTTATTTGCCTCTCGTTATAGAAATTAATGCATCAATTGCGTTGGATTGGGCTTGTTCCATTTCCTATATTCTCTTAGGAGCTAATCAATATACAGACTTTATGGCAAAACAAGGTTCGTCGAACACTTATTCTTGGTTGATATGGGATACTCCAGCTCCGGGCTCAAGGCTATTACTCCAGAATGATCAACAATTTGTTGTTTTCTTAAGGAGTTAGCCCTCTTTTGTTTCTAATCCATTGCACCCAAAAAAAAAAGAGAGATTTGTCATGAAGCCCCCACAATTGTCACTATTGTAGTGGTCTCAATTCTCAAATCCTTAACAAAAGCTAGTTGGTGATGTTACGAAAATAATTCGAGCTCATTTGCAGCATTAGGTCTTGAAATGTCAACAATTTCATATCCAAAAAGTTTTTCTCCATGTTAGCAAGCTTTATTCGAGAAGAATTAGACACTTGATCCAAGACTAAAAGCAGGTTCTTGTCATGGGTGACATGCAAGATGTGATTTTAGTGCTGTTTGAAAGAAGAGGTGAAAGCACAGAGAACAAAAATATTAGTTGTGACAGTAAAGAAGAACATCAAAAGACTCCCTGTAAAGGAGTCAAAGAGTTCTCTTCTAGTGAACATCTAATCAGCATATAGAGAGCAAATTATCTAGTTTGGCATGCTATTTCAGTTAGTTTAACGATCTAATAATGGGCAACTAACAAAAATATAATATAATTAAATTTTAAGTTACAAATAATTCCATTGTATAAATGTTAAGGTATAAGGTGACATCAGACGTATCAACATGGGCTAACTTAGATTTTTTGCGAAACATTATAAGGTAATTTACAATTTTTACTTAACTTTCCAGGTTAATTCTTTCATAACTTCACCTATTCCTCTTTTGTTTGTTGTTCCTTTCCATTATTTTCTGTCGTCAACTTCTCTTTTAGTGTTCAAATTCACCGATATTTTAGTGTTGAAAAATGGTGATTGACTTGTCATATGTTTAACAAAATCTAAAGGCTCAAAATTGATTATACTTAAGGGATACACATAATGTAAGGTGAAATTAAAGAAAGGGATTAACAAAATTGTATTCTTAAGTACCTTTTTCATCTCAATGCCTCTAATTTAAAGATGTGGTCTCAACATGCATATCGAAAGCAAATTCTAAAATTATCTAATTATGGATGATATTACACAATAAAAGAAAATAAATCATAATATAATTATAATGATAATAAATGTTCTTAAGCTCAAAACCGAATATTTTAAGCTTATTTATGAAAAATTCTAATCACTTTCATCCAAATCAATAATTAAAACATTCATTCATAATGGAGCAAATAAAAATCCATCTAATCATGCTTTCATATTCAAACTTAATTCATTGATTTGTAGCAATTAAACATGCTTCAAGATAAGAATCAATAAATTAGAGATCTTTTGACCAAGCTTAATCTTTTGGTGCAGGGCATACGGGAGCTTTTGGACCGCAATTGGACTATTCAGATTCAGCATGTTTATCGAGAAGGGAACCAGAGCGTTGACTAGCTGGCAACCCTAGCGATGTTCGCCAGACCCAGTCTGCATGTACTGTCAGAAATCCTAACTGCACTATGAACGTGAGTCCGCAAGGAAAGCCAAGGCGTGTCATATCACCGAGGGATGCGTTAATATTGTAATTTCGGTTGTTTCTTTTCCTTTGTATTCAAAAAAATAAATAAATTAGAGATCTTTAAAAAGAAGAATCAATTAATAAAAATTAAAATTTTAACTAGAGATCTTCAAAAAGACGAATCAATAAATAAAAATTAAAAATTTATTAAAATTTGCTTGAGTCACTGGTAAATCTATAATTAGAAAAATAAAAAATTCACTGTACACTTTACCCAAACTTGAGGATGTACATTGTCTCTAATATACACAATAAGTCCATAAAAGAATAGAAAAATAATTGAAAAGATAAAGTGACTTGGTATTTTCCCAATTTACAATCTAGAAGTTTGTATTTGTGGTATAATATCCATCCATTATCATCCTTGAAACAAATAAAATAAAATAAAGATTAAAAATAGAAAGAAAATAAAGAAACATAGTTAAACTTTTATGAAAAAAAAACTATGGTTTAGAATATTCATAATAAATAAAATAAATAACATAATATTAGTTTAATAAGGCTAACTCCTTGTTAACAATCAAGATAAAATAAAATACAAATTTATGAAAATAACAATAAAATATAAAAATGCCCTGTCAAACATCTTAAGACTCTTGGACGATCTAAGTAACCATATTAGACAAAAAGTCTTGACAAGCCAAAACCATATTGCCTAAATAAATTGGTTGTAATTTGCATTTTTTTATATAAATTTAGGTTAATAGTAAAATAATCTTCACATTAATTAGGTTAATAATAATGATAATAATTAGAAATGCATCAAAGGTATCAAGTTGAAGTATGAAATATAAAATTATAAAAGATAACGAATAGATCAAAGATTGGAGAGGTCAATGGTGCTAGTTAGACCTATGATTTTTGTCCATTTACTTTTGTTTATTATTTATTCATATATGAAAAATGTAAATAAAGAGTAAATAAAACTAAAAGGGAGGGGGATCGGGGGAGTACTTATTCTTTATATTAAAAATATTACTTTCATTTTTTCTAGTTTCATATCTCTTTTATCATATAAAAGTTGGCAAGTTTTTGTTCACTCAATATTTATAAATTTCTCAAAATTATCTTTTAAGGAATTGAAACTAATAATCATCTATATAATCCTCATGTCACTATAAACTTACCTGTTTAATCTGCTTTCCATCTTACAATCATTAGCATAGCCTAGTTCTTCACCTAGAAATCCTCACTTCAACTCAACCCTCCTTCCTTCATCATTGATGCTCCCTAATCAAAACTTCTCAAGATGAGCACTTGACATCTTACTTTCTTTAACAAGATCTTAGATTTTACTTTTCTGGCAACATGTCAGGTTACACAAACAACTTCCCATCCCTCAAATTTTCCCTTCCTGCCTCAAAACTTCGCCTTTTCAAGCTCTTCTCCTCCTCCTTAACCCTCCCAAATTGATGCTTTCACTTATTATGATACCCCTTTGTAGCCTTTGGATATTTCAACTTTTAGCAATGTGAGACAGTTATGGCTTTAGGTAGTTGGAGAAGCAAAACCTGATGCAAAAACTTTATTATACATCACCAAGTAGAATTGATGAATAGCAAGTTGTAACTCCTTTACTTGAGATCTTGAAAAAAGGAGTTATATGATGGAACTTAACAATTCTTGGTTACTTTCTAGACAAAAGAGTCTATTACCCATTCTTGAAGTTCTAGGCTATTGCAAACTAGAAGCCATTTGGCATAACAAAATCTTGGTAAATGAAGAAGAAATTTTTTTTCTTTAAATTCCCAAGTAGTTTCATTGCAATGAAAGGTTGGTCCATAATATGTTATGAATAAACCTAACTTGCTTCAAATTTGGAAACCTAGATTAGTAATAAAAGGATCCATAATCATAAATATTCCATTATGGATGTGTGTGCATGATGTTTGCCTTGAATATTGGACAACCAGTGGCTTAAGCTACATTACAGATTATGCAAGTAAGCCTTTATGTTTGGATCAAGCTTTTGCAAAAATTTAATGCACAAATTATGCAAGAATTTATGTGCTAATTGAAGCAATGAAGGACCTACCAAATGAAATCGTAATAATGAGACACAATGATACTATCTAATATAAATAGGATGTAGTTAGAGTATCTTATGTTTGGAATCTAGGACCTTTGTCAAAAAATATTCAGAAACCAACTAGAAAAGTTTTCAGGATTGGCGGCTACAAAGAGTTACCATACAACACTGAGAATGAAAAATATAATACTAGAAGTGAGTTAAATGTAATTAAAGATAGTTAGACTTAAAAAATATTAACCAAAGTTGTGAAAGCAAAAAAGCTCAAGTGAGTTTGGAGAAAGTTGAAATATGCAAAATTAATTAGGAGCAGTTTGAAGCATCATCTAATAATAGTGACTAGTTGACAACCTATAAAATAAAGGAAAATGAGACCACAATAATTTTAGTCCTCCAATATAAGGTAAGCAAATGAATTTAGTACTCCAAGAAGAAGAAAATCGAATAGGAAGAAAAGAAATCCTTCTTTCACAGTGGATCCATAATTATTCTTGCTTGGATTGTAAAGGGTATGAAATCCCTGACTAAACAATTAGTGATTAGGAATTTCATATTTGAAAATAAGCCTCACATTTTTTGCATTTTGGAGTCAAGAATTAAGAAGGATAATTTCAATAACCTCAATTTTGTGTCTAGTTACTAGAAAATGGTGGATAATTATACATCATTATAATGGAAGAATTATGGTCCTATATGATGAGGATAAAGTGGGCATGCAAAGCACTTTACTATATAATTAGATAATCGACATGAAGGTTAAGCTTAAGCAGGAGTAGAGTACAGTGAATATCTCTATGGTATATGGTCACGAGCACATATTCTAAAGAATTGATCTATGTAATAAGCTAAGGGAATTAGCCTCTTCTATTTAAGATCCCTGGCTTATCTTAGGAGATTTCAACTCAATGTTGAATCCATATAAAGTTAAAGATAATAGCTACTAGAGGAACTATACTAGTGATTTCAAATTGAAGATGTTGAGGAAGCAATAATATAGTTCATACTATCATGTCTTACGTTAAATATAAGAACACATAGGTTTATATAAATTAAACATGTACATTTAACCTAATATAGAAAATTACACTCTACCCTTTATTATACATAATAACCAACACTCCTCCTCAAGTTGGTGTAAAAATATTACACATGCTCAACTTGCAAACTATGGTTTGAAAGGCTTGACTATTGAGTCCTTTTATGAAAACATTAGCTAGCTATTTTTCTGACATTACATGAAACAAGCTCAAGAAACCATCAGTTAACTTTTCTTTGATAAAATGTCGATCAATTTTGATGTGCTTTGTTCGGTTATGTTGAACAAGATTATGAGCAATATTGATTGCAGTTTTGTTATCACAATAGAATGATAGCATGTCTTCTTTAGCCAACTTTAACTCTGCTAGCAACTTCTACAGCTATAAAAGTTCACAGACACCATGAGTCATAGCTTATATTCTACTTCTCCACATGATCTTGCAACCACACTCTATTTCTTACTTCTCTAGGTGACCAAGTTACCTTCCATATGTGTGTAATAACCAGAGGTGGATCTTTTGTCATCTAAGGATCCAAACTAATCCACATCTGTAAAGGCTTCAATTCAAAGATGGTCATGTTTTGAGAAAAGAGGATCTTTTCCTGAGGCTGACTTTAAATACTGCAAAATGCGAAAGACAACTTGCTAATGAGATTCTTTAGGTTCAAGCATAAATTGGCTCACCGAGCTAACTGCATAAGCAATGTCTCGTCTGGTGAGATAAGCTTACTAACTAAATATTGATATTTGCCTTTATCAACTGATTCTTTGGTTTCTGCTTGTAGCCTATGATTGCTTTCAATGGGTGATTCTACCAATTTACATCCCAACATACTAGTTTCATCCAAAAGATCCAGTTGTATTTCCTATGAGAATTGAAGATTCCTTTTGTTGATTTTGCAACTTCAATTTCCAAGAAGTATTGTAACTTTCCAAGATCTTTGATCTCAAATTCTTGAGCCAAAAGCTTCTTCAACTGAGTCATTTCTTCTTTATCATCTCCTATCATCACTATATCATCAAAATAAATAATAAGAAAAGTTATCTTACCCTTTTAGTGTCTCATAAAGAGGGTATGATTAGCATTGCTCTGTTGATACCCAAAAGAGATCACAGCTTTGCTAAATATGTCAAACCAAGCTCTAAGAGATTATTTCAACCCATACAAGGCTTTCTTTAATCAATAAACCTTTCCTTAATTTCTCTCATTATCAAAACCATAAGGAATCTCTATATAAACCTCTTCTTCCAAGTCTCTATATAGGAATGCACTTTTCACATCAAATTGCTACAAATCCCAATCCAGGTTAGCTACATATGATAGTAAGATTCTAATTGTGTTCATTTTGGCAACATGTGCAAATGTCTCCTAGTAAACAACTCCATAAGTTTGAGTGAATCCCTTTGCCAGTAAACTAGCTTTGAATCTTTCAAACGAACCATCATCTTTGTGTTTTATTGTGAACACGTACTTACAGCCAACTAACTTCTTGCTTAGAGAAGTAACTAATTCTCAAGTTTCATTCTTAGTGAAAGCTTTCATTCTTAGTGAAAGCTTTCATTTCTTTTGCCATAGCTTCTTCCCATTTTGGGTCTTTGATAACTTCCCTCCAATCCTGTGGAATAGACATAGAGGAAAGAGACAAGGTAAAGGCTCTATAGGAGGGAGACAAGGAATTATAAGAGACAAAATTAGTAATATAATGTTTAGTACACAACCTAACCCCTTTTCTCTAAGCAATAGGCAAATTTAAATTAGAATCAAAAGATAACCCAGGGATTTTTGTAGGTTCGGAAGCATGATTGCTTCCTTAGACTTATTCTTCCTCGAGTATCTCAACAAATCAGTTTTATCTAAATGTCCAACAACATTCTCTCCCTGAATATTAGTCTACCTCTAAACATCAGTCTCCTCATTCTCCCCCTGAATAAGATCATGAAGTACCATTGGCACCACTTCTTCTTCATTACACTCCCCTTGAAGAGGTGATTGTGTAGTGCCAATGTAAGGTTCAGACTCCCAAAAGGTAACATGCATACTGACATAAAACTTCCTAAATGGGGGTGATGGCACTTATATCCCTTCTGGGTTGGAGAATACCCAATGAACATACATCTTAGGGCCCTCAGGTCTAATTTCCCAACTTTCCTAATGTGGATAAAGAAGACACCCAAAAACCTTTGTTGGAACAATATTGCCATATTTTCGGGTTAAGACTTCTAAAGGAGTCCTGAATTGGAGAGTTTTGAGAGGCATTCGATTAATAAGATAGGTTACACTAGTATAACGTCGCCTCATTATGGCTTTGGAACATTCATAGTAAACATAAGGGACCTAGCAACTTCCATCAAATGTCTATTTTTCCTTTCAGCTACCCTATTTTGAGCACTAATATAAGGACAACTAGTTTGACAAACAATCCCATGAGACTTTAAATAAGTACTGAACCTACTATCCATGTAACATCCTTCAGCAACTTATTGAGTAATATGGGTTATTAAGCCCGACTTCTCAACTGGTGCAATATAAAGCATGGCACTTGTTCTGGTCTCTTCCAACTGGATTAAAGAGTGTGCCTCCTCAAGAGACAGAGAGGGAGATCTGCCAATAACTTGAACTCTCAATTGATCAAATTCAGGGTTCAAACCAACCAAAAAGTCATAGACTCGCCCCTTTTCAAGCATATTTTGAATAAGTACTACATCATTAACACCTTGGAAATCTTGATAAGAATCCAATTCCTGCTATAAACTACCTAGCTCAGAAAAATAATCTAAAACAATAAGCTCATTTTGTTTTGTCTCATGAATTTTGTTCCGAATTTCAAAAATCCGAGCATTGTTTCCCATACTAGAATAAGTGATTCTGTAGCTTTCCCTATCTTCTCCGTAGTGTCAAGGAATAAATACTGTTAGGAGATCTTAGGATGTATGGAATTAAGAAGCCAAGACATAACCAATGAATTATTAGAGTCCTATTGAGCAAAAGTAGGATCAACAATAGGTGGTGGTTTTTTATTCCCATCAATATAACTTGTAGCCTTTTATCCTTGATAGACATCAAACATGATCTAGACCAGGCTAAATAAGTGTTATTGCCATCTAGTTTAATAGGACTAATTAGAGAATAGGGATTGTCATTAATAGGGTAATGTTTCTCTACCTCCTTAGAAGCCTCCTTAGTATCTAACATAATAGCACGATAGGGGTAAAGAAAGGAACAACAGAGAAAGGACTTTGAAACGAAAGCAGAACCTGTTGAAAAGAGGTCCAAAAAATCAACAATGTCAGAAGAGACTAGATTGTAGCTGGTCAGAATCAGAGGAGGCCAGCTAACATATCTATCAAAAAACGACGACGGATGGTGGTCAGACGAGGCAGCATGCGCTACACACACCGACGAGTGAAGGAGTTACCAAAATAGATGGGCAATGCGTGTGCTCATGTGCGAGGTCTGACAACACTGGAAACTTGGGTACTGGCCAAACTTCATCTGGGTTATGCTCTGGTGATGGTTGTGTGGAAAGGAGAGGAGTGAAACGCGACCTCTTCACATTTGTAAAAAAATGGTGTATCCGAAAAAACAATTTTTCTTAATAGACTTACTACAGAAAGAAGTAACTCAACCTTCGATCGGTAATGACTGCGATACCATGAAGATTTAAAGGAAGCATGTTGGCCCCCAAATTTTTTTCATTGAATTAAGCATAATATGTTATGGAATAAACATGGAATTTGAATTTTTGCCTTAGAATGAATGGAGTTGTTAAGCATGATTTAAATAAATTATGAAGTCATGATAAAATTTTATTATTGGAGTCATTATGTTAATGTTAGTAAGATTATATGATATATGTTATTTGAATTAAGTGTTAAGGTAGTAAAATTTCATAAAGGGCATTTTTGGAAGACTACTTAAGGTTAAAAGAAGCTAAGCTTATAAGGAAGGGCAAAATAGACATTGTGCAATCATTAAGAGTATAAAATGGAGAAAGAAGACTTGTCTTGCATTTGGAAGTGAGAGAAACGAAAATTAGAAGATAGAAGAGGGAGAAAGTGTCGTTGGAGAGAAAAGAAAGGAGAGAAAGAAAGCTAAGCTAGGTTTTGATTTTTCTTAGTCTTAAAGAGTGATTTTGAAGTTGTTCAAGAAGGGAAAAAGGAAGAGGAAGGTTAAAGCTTCCATTAGAGCCAAGAAAATCATTGTTTGGTGAAGATTCAAAGTAAGTTTCATTTTAATGTTTTGGATTTTTGAAAGGGTTTTGGCTCAAAGAGCTTAAGAAATGTATGGGTTTAAGAATTCTAGGATCAATTTTAGTGAATATATCTTGTGGGTTCTCCAATTTGGATCCCTATTGAATAGGAATTTTGTCTTTGATAAAAAGGAATCAAAGAAGGCAAGAGGAGCAAGAGTAGAAGAAATTTTGAGCAAAGTTTTCAAGCAAGGAAATTCAAGGTGGGTAATTTATTTATAGTTATTGTGTAATGAGCAAAACGCCTTGTGTGTGTGTTGTGTGTTAAAATGGTTTGCTTTGAAATATTATGATGTAGAAATTACATTATGATGTATGACATGTGATAAAAATGAATTGTGAGTATGATTATGCTATGCCTTGGAATTGTATCATGGCATTTTGATTTAAATGGAAAGAAGAAAAAGCATGAGAATATGAACTTGTGATTGATTGAATTGAGCATGAGATTTGATTGTGATTGGGCAAGAGAGGAACTGTTTCGTAGTCACGTGCACATCGACATAAAGCCTTCTCCTGGCTGCCCGCTTGTGGCACACAAGATCTGAAAAGTGGATTCGTTTTGTTCACGGAATAAACTTCGATTTCTCTGTTTTGTTCCATAGAACCCTCGAGCCATTTGTTTGTGCATTTGCATTTTGATGTGTTAGGTTTTGATGAAGTTGAGTATTATGCTTTGATGTTAAATCACCTCCAATATGTTTTATGTGATGATGTATTGAG
>JAOSBN010000177.1:20998315-21017044 GCA_027563595.1 Erythroxylum suave
CTAGCATGCATTTCTTATAAAAATAACACAATAATAATAAAGTTTACCTCAAACTACAGAAAAGGAGCCGGAAACTTCAAGAGAATTAGAGTGAAACCGCAGAGAGAGAAGACAAATGAGAGGCGTGAAGGAAGGGGGGGTCGGCGGGGTTATAAAGACGCGTATTTACCGACAAAACCGAGTGTTCCGTCAGTAAAGTAGGGTTACACGAAACAACATGTCGATGGCGTGTCGGCAGTTACCGACGGAATGAACTGTTCCTTCGGTAAATGGGCGCCATAAGGAAGCGGGAAAAACTCAAATACCGACGGAAAACCAGTTCCGTCAGTAAAACAGGTCTTCTGAAATAATCTAAACCGCTAACTGGACCTTTACCGACGGAATGAATCACTCCGTCGGTGATATTGTTACCAACTCACCTACGGATGGCTCATTTCCATCGGTAAAGTAGTTGGTGAAAAACTTAAATACCGACGGAGAGATTCATTCCGTCGGTAAAGCATGTCTTGTGGAGCCTTTACCGACGGAATGTATCTCTCCGTCAATGACATGGTTACCAACTCACTGACGGACGGCTCATTTCCGTCAGTGAATTGGTTGGTTATGTTCATATTTTCCGACGGTAGTATTTCGTCCATCGGTAATACAATTTTCGTCTTTCAGATTTTCTAATTTACCGACGGTAACCTTGTTTCCGTCGGTATATATGCCGACCATAGCCTGTCCGTCGATTTTTGCCCATAGCTAATAAATTGCGCGAACGTTTCGCGCATTTTTATTCGTTTTTGTCGCTATATTTCGTCGGAAATATTGCGTGAAAATTTCTTTTCCGACGGTTGACACGTTCAGTCGCAAATGAGTCAGTTTTACCGACGAAAAAGACATTTTCGTCGGTGAATAGCGGCGGTATTTGTTCCGTCGAAAAAATTCAACCGCTAATTTTGAATTTTCTTGTAGTGATATGTTCACCTCCTCCAATTTTTAACATGCTACAACGTGGCTCTCCCATTGATAGGTAAAACATTCATTCTTTTTTATTGTTCAATAATTGTAATCAAAACATTTTTTGGAATGTTATAGTATGTATTCTTTGATATCATCTTCTTAGGAGATTTCTTCTTAGAAGGAGAACTTATAACTTAATATCCTTTTTCATTGAATGAACAAAACTTCATTAGCACTAATCCTATGTTCCTTTTTGTATTATTCGAGGGAGATTTACTTGATGGATGTGCATGCAAACTAATTACAGTAGTATCTCCAAAAATATGATACAATTATGAAAATACTTTACATCATTTTTCTTAAATCTGTGAGTCATTTTATGCACCCATAATAACGAAAATTATAAATGAGAAAAAATCATATATGAAGAAGAAAAGACATATTTTAACTTAAAATAAAATTTCCTAATATTTATTTGTAGCATTAACTTCAACAGTGAAGGAGTTGTAACTGATTCCAACTTTCTTGAGTAAGTTCTTGAAATTCTTCAATATAGCCTTTAATGCATTATACTTGTTCTTCAATTGAACATTAATGTACTCTTTGTTGAACTTTGTTAGAGGACCTACCTTAATATTCTCCCAGCCAGATTTAAAAAAGGTAATGGTTGTTTGATTTTACTTCTTCACTTCTTCAACCATTAATGAACTAAAATGCATCTCTATGACATTATTCCATATCCTTTCCTTTTCATTTATTTCCACACAATCATTATAATCATTTCTATTATTCAAAGCTTCCATCATTAGAAATAATTACATATAAGTGGTAATAAAAAAGTGACAAGAAAATATTATATTAGATAAAAAATTTCATTATAAACTTCATTGTCTTTATTTCAAAATGAAGGTTAAATCTAAGCTTACTATAATCTCATTAACATAATGTAAGAAGTAAATGAAAGTTTACAAAGAATCATCTCATACTATTAATAGATTTTCCTATATAACTAAGATTAGTAATTTGACATTCCATTATTATGATTAAGTTCAATATTACAACTTATATTGACTAAATGATTTCAACATCAACAACACTGGCATGACTAGGTTATTCTTCTACCACCAAAATTTCCTGTTAAAACATGCAGCAATACAAGACAATGGCATTTTCCATTTTCATGTTATGGATGATTTAGTTGATTAAAGCAATTGGATTTTGGATTATGTAGTAATCGACTAATTAAAGCCTAATTTTGATTTAGAATATATGCAATCATATTTTTTTTAATGAATAAGTGGCTTTAGTTTGGAAGTGTTTTCCCTCTTCTTTTTCTTTAATTGTCTTCAATGGTATGGAAAGGAGATTTAAGGTTTCAAATTCCAAGTTCCTAGCTAACTGACAAGGTCTTAGTAACATTAAAGTTGAACAATAATAAACAACTTACATATATAATTTTTACAAAGTTTTTTTTATTGATGTGAACTAAAGGATAAAAAGCTTCTACACTCCATAAGCAAGTGTTATTGTCAAGTGTCAACTCACCACACCTTATATTGTAAACTAGGCAATATCAATAATATTATCCATATCCAGATTTCATAAATGATTTATTATTCCTTTATTATGTTCCAGCCATAGAACTAATGTTTAAGGTGGTATCATTTCCTCTATTACTTTGTAGCATATAAACTCTGTTTAATTTTGTAGTCCATTTAACAGTCATATTTTTGTTTCAGCAAATAGTTAATTGATTTGTAATATTTTGTTAGTTTACTAAAGAATTGATCTCAACTTTAGATTAACACTTGTTTATAAGCTAGTTATTTGATGCTCTAATGTAAGTGGCCTGACCATGGCCTACCAATTGATTTGTTCATTAAAGCATGGTAAAACTATATTTTCCTTTATACATCTACATGACTTATAGTACAACCATCTTATGTATGCACATGATTATGTAGATTGCACATAACTTTATGTTATACATGGATATCACGGTCCCATTGTGTTTTGATGGATCAATACTTTTCTATTTTAAGGAAAAGAAGGGGTACCTTATTATGTATTGCTTAGATATGGTATTTTATTGCAAATCTTATAAGTAATTACTAATTAGTCTCTTTTCAAATCACGTGGGTACTCAATAAAAATGGAGTAGGAATCTTTCAACGTTCATTTACTTTGAATCTATATTAACTCTAAATCATTTTGAATAAAGAGTTCATCTATCCCTCTTTCCTATGGTATTGTCCTCAATATCAACATCAACATTTAGTTGAATCCCGCACTAATTACGGGATTTAAGGAGGTCTAATAGTATGCAGCCTTATCTCAACATACTAGATAGGCTGTTTCTGGTAGATCCACATACAAATGTGACATAAAGATTTTAAAAAATAAAAATGTGATAAAATAACTAGATACATAATAAATAAATAAATAATAGAATAAAGTAATAATAAATAAAGTAAAATAGAATAATATCAGTTAAAGAAAAGCTACAAATCTTCATTTAGGTGATGCAAGTTTAGAAGACAAAATTATTAAGAAAATAGCATAATAGATATACCTGATATGTTGCAGAATTTTGCTTATACCTGATATGTTGCAAAGTTCTGCTCACCACTTCTCCCGTTGTGCATGTCATCCTTGCGTAAAGGCCATGCTAATCTGTTCTGTAGCATTCTAATTTTGTCGGACATCCCCAAAGGGACAACCAATAGTTGTTGTGTCATAATAAATAAAGGCTAGTTTACTATTATAAGCTAACAATGTGGTTTTATTCAAGCTACTAAGACAAAACAACGAACTACTTCATCGTTTAATTAAAAACTAAACAAACATGTGGCGTTTGGACTAAAGAGTAACAAACATAATTGATCACACACGATTTGGGCAAACTCATAGTTAATCAATCAACAATATGGAAACCACCATGAAGTCACTAGCAATCATGAGTCCATAAACAATAAAAGACACATTTTTTATACTTCACATTTTCAAGCATAAAACAATAAAGCTACCTGTTGTATCAAAATACAAATTTACCCTATATACAATCAAAAAACAACATACAAAGAATAGGAAGAAATGATAGAAATAGGAAGCTTAACTATCAATATCCCATTGCCTAAAACCATAAGATCACAACAAAAAACGAATTGATCTCCTCGTATGCAGAAGTTAAAACATATATATAGATATAGATATGGATATAGATATATGTATATATAGATATATATCTATACATATGTGTCAGCGTTAATAGAGATCACAAGTTAAATATGAAGACATCACCAATTTAAAAGAGAACAATAGAAGGAGACCTTAACATTCCATGAAATGACGATGGTGACAGATTGGGAACTCGAAATGTAAGAAAAGAATTCACAAAGAATGGAAGACCCAAATTTTCAACAACAAAATTATAGAATAAACTCCTTTAATCATATACGGATGAGAAATATGTACAATCAACAATTACAAGACGTGATCCAAAGGGAAAGACCCAAATGCTCAGAAAATGGGGCCAATCGAGGTAAGTAAGCAGAAATCTCAATCAAAAAAGAAAAAATCGAAACTTTATCCATAGCAGCGAGACATAACAATAAGATCTCAGACCCACTAGCAAAGATACTATCAAGTACCAAGGATCAGTAAACATACCAATTCCCAAACCCAAAATTAACAAATAGGGAAGAGAAAACAAAATATAAAGAAGAACCTTACAGTAATACATGCAAACACGAAGCTAATCCATAAAAAATCTAACCATAGGAAAATCAAAGCAGAAAATGAAACAAATAACATAGATCAAACAACAGGATGAAATCAAAAAAGAGAAAGCAAAAATAGCAACCAAAGGTAAGAGTAGAAGAGCATAAGATCTAAGAAGAGAACATAGATCTAAGAAAAAGAGACCATTTTTGTCCTTGTCAAATAGGTTGAAGGTCGTCTAGAACTTAGAGATCTAGTCGTCCATTGACAACCATATCTATATAATTATATGCTAGATTATTTCATTGAAAGTGAGAAAAACTAAGACCTGAAGACAAAACTAGGAAAAGAGTAAACTAAAAACCCTAGATCTGATGAGAAAAGATTACCTTTGTCAACCTTTTACTTTGTAAGATTACCAAAAATAAAGTTATGCCTAAATATGTTTTCCTTGCCTTTTAAATCATTGATTCATTAAGTAAATTACTTGATAATTTAACCACGATATATAATTCATTTATATGATAGGGAAGCTTGTGCGCTTAGTGTTTACTTGTTGCAACATCAGGATATCTCTCATTCTCTTTATCTTAATAGTATCATCTAAACACTAATTTCTCTAAAAAGCACGCTTTAATGCAAAATAGATCAAATATGGATATTCTATATAACCTAAGTTTTTTATTTGTTATTTGGGTGGTTAACTCAACGGTAGAGTACTCGGCTTTTAAGCGCGACTAACATTTTTTACCCATTTTTATGAAGAAAGGGATTCATCCATACCATTGGTATAATTTGTACGATCACGACTGATCTTGAAAGGAATGAATGGAAAAAATAGCATGTCGTATCAATTGAGATTTCTGATAATATTTCATTCTTAGTGGATCGGCCCCCAACCAGTCTCTCTTTTTAAACATATTTTTCATGTCCCCTATCTACTTTTTACTTCTCTTTCTTCTTTTTAGGGATGACAATCTCGACCCGACTCAACCCATTTTTGGGCCTAGGTCGTGGCCCACTCACTTTTTTTAAAACGATGTCGTTTTGATATATTTTAAAAAAAATTAATGGACGGGCCAAGCTGGCCCACCTGCCCCACTAATGGCCCAACTGGCCATAGGGTGGGCCATAAGGCAAGCCACGGGCTGGTCAACAAGGACCAAAAGACTTATGGAGGCTCTCCATGTGCAATTAGGCTATCTTTTGGAGAGGATGGAGCAATCCAAGCCTATTGGAGGAGAGCTTTATGGATCTCAGCCTGCATTAATCCATCTAACTCAAATCCTTGGACCGGATACACTTGGGACTTGAAGACAAAAAGACTTGGGCTAATTTTAGTCCATCATTTAAGCCCAAGGAGCATAGGCCCCAGACATGTGTTCATTAATTTGGACATAGGCTATTTTATTCACTTAAGCCTATAATTAGTCTCTTTTATTTATTTTTAAGTGTAAGACACTTTTAGGCTAACCCATGTTTTAAGCCCAAGTACTTATTATTAAGCTTAGGTATAAATAGGCTCATTAGGGTTAGCAGAGGGGGAACTTTTTTGACTCATTATTCGATTGTTGCCGTCGGTTTCATTGTGATAGAAAACTGTTTCTCTTGTTCTTGTTACCTTTCGAACCTTCTTTACTTATTAATTGATTTTCCAATTATGGCATGTTGATAGTTCTTTTTTTTGGGTTAGTTTTGATCATCAGGATTGCTTGGAACAAGTTTCCAAGAGATGTTATAGAGATCAGCCTTATGTATCCTTTAGTTAGTTTTTGAATTTACTGTTCATCCGTACTATTCATTGGTACTATTCATCAGTACTGTTCACCATGATTACTGTTCATCGCAATTGTTCACCGTGACTACTGTTCTCCGCAACTGATCATCGCATATTCCGTGGAGTGCATCACGAACCCTCCTCACCTTTGCTTACTTTTATGTGGTCCAGGTACAATTCATGAGGTGATAAAGGTAGTATAATGAAATTTGTACCCTTAAACTTAAAGGAGTACCTATTGGTATACTCATCATGTGCTACCCTCCTGTCAAACTGCCAAGGTCTCCCAAGTAACATATGACCAGCCTCAATCGGTACCACATCACACAACACCTCATCTTCATATCGCCCTACTAAAAATGGCACTACAACTTGCCTGGTCACCTTCACGCCAGCACTATCATTGAACCACTGTAAATTGTATGGCTCTAGATGTTTCCTGCATGTCAAACCTAATTTCTGTACTATAGTCCAACTAGCTGCATTAGTGCAACTACCCCCATCAATGATCAAATGGCATACTTTCCCACCAACTAAACACCTCGTATGGAAAATATTTTCTCTCTGATCTTTAACCTCATATGTGGCCCTTGCACTCAGTACCCTCCTAACTACTTGTGCTTCCCTTATAACAACTCTTTTAAAGCAACTATCATCCTCAAAATCATTATCAACAACAAGCTCAAATTCACTACCACTATCCTCCAAATCAATCATCTTATTATCCCTCATAATCATGACTTTCTTATTTAGCCATTGAGATGCAATATGGCCAGTATCGAAACACCTAAAACATTTTATGCTAGAATGCTTACTAGAAGAAGCTTGGGTGTTAGGTATATCTTTAGGGTCAAACCTTACATTCAACCTTTTGGGTGTCTCGTTGAAGTCTAGCACTTTGTCTTTTGACTTCTCCTCTCTCTTGGGCCATTTTGAACTCCATGATTGGCTAGAATTTTCCCCACTCCTTGCTGCCGATCTAGCTTTAATTTGCTTTTCCACTTTCATGGCCATGTTCACTATGTCCTCAACCTCCACCTCAACGTCCACATAGTATTGCAATTCTACCACATTAGCTATCACCATATTCAAACCACTCAAGAACCATGCCATGGTTGCCTCCGGGTCCTCCTTTGTGTTGGCTTGGAGCATAGTTATCTCCATCTCCTTGTAGTAGTCCTCTACTGATTTAGACCCCTGAGTGAGTCTATGAAGTTTCTGGTGCATCTCCCTGTAGTAGTAAGAAGGAACAAACCGCTTCCTCATGCATTCCTTGATATCATCCCAAGTAGTAATTGACATCTCTCTATTTCTCCTCTTAGATGTCACTAACTGATCCCACCATATTAGTGCATAATCTGTAAATTTAATATCGGCTAGCTTTACCTTTTTATCTTCAGAAAAATTGTGGCACTCAAAAACCAAGTCCACCTTCCTTTCCCACTCCAGGTAAGCCTCTGCGTCATTCCTTCCCTTGAAGGCTAGGATCTGCATCTTGATGGATTTAAGGTCTCCATCTCTCCGGTTAAATGGCTCAACTCTCTGAGCTCTCCTAGGTCTACATGCCTCAAATTCCTCCTCCTCCTCTATCTCATGTCGAGGTGGTTGTCTACGAGGTGGTAGTTGCTGCTGGCATACACCTGCACGCCTCCCCTGAGGTTCCTCGAGTCTCACTTGTCTGAGCTCATCCATCTATCCCCTAATCTTAGTTAAGGCTAGATTGAACCTCTCAAATTGTTGTTGCATGGCTCTCAAAGTGAAAGCGATATTTGCATCTCCCCCTTGGTTGTCATCATTACTACCTCCCTGTGACATTGTAAATAAAATGATATACCTGTAAAACAAGGTTAGTAGTAAATAATCTCACACATGGCCTCAAGTGTTTCACTCAAATAATGTCACTCCCCTCGTGTTTAAGTCACGGTATGACTCTCTCAAATAAGCTCACACACTCTTACTTTTACCAATCAATCCCTTCTAAAATTCAATTCATCACATAGAACAAATTCTTAACTGATCAAAAGAATCCAAAGAGGGTGAAAATTTTGAACTAACTAGCAAATATGAGTATAACAAAACAATTTTTTTCCAGATTTTTTTAGATTTTTCTGACTTTTCTTCGTTTTTGTTTTTTCAAATTTTCTGACTTTTTTAAACTTTTTTAAATATTTTTCCTATTTTTTAGTTTTTATAGCTTTTTGGATTTTTTTTGACTTTTTCTAAGGAACTAGGTCAAATATTAGTAGAGGATGAAACAAGAAAAATAAGAAACCCTAGGTAGAAAGTTGATTCACACCTGAGTTGTTGAACTGACGATAATTGGATGGTGATGGGAGGCAGTTTCTTGAATTCCAATGGAGTTGAATAAGAATTCTCCTCCACACCAACGCTCTTATCCAACTAATGCGCTCCACGGAATTGAAAGATTGACAAGTTCGAATCTAAAGAAAGAAGAAGAGGATAGATTCGAATTAACAAAAAAATTAAATATGATATGCAGGGTTTCAAATTTACCTACTAGACCTTACGAAGAACTTGTCTCAAGCAACCTAGATAACGGGTAAAGAACAAACCAAGAAAATTGTTTAGGATCAAAATCACGCCACAATCTGATTCAGTTGATAAGTGATGTTCAATTCCTAAGTTGAAAAGAATAAGAGGGTTTTCTCCTCTCAATATGACCGATGGCGTACAAGAAACAATATCATCAAAAGTTGTCTTCCAAAACCCTAAAACATAAGTATTTATACCTAGGCTTAATGCTAAAAGACTTGGGCATAAAATACATGGAAGCCCAAAATATAATTAAGTCCAAAATAGATCATAAACATGCGCCTAAAGGTCTGGTCTTATTGAGGCTCCTCCTCTTGGGCTTGAAATGACGAAGAATTGCCCAACAAAATGGTCTTCAAGTCCCAATTGAATCCGGTCCAAGGATTTAAGACAAGTGGATCAATTTAAGCTATGATCCAACTAGCTCTCCTCTAATAGGCTTGGCTAGCTTCATTCTCTCCATAAGTTGGCCCACATGTGCATAGAGAGCCTCCTTAAGTCTCTCGGTCCTAGTTTTAGACATAGATCCAACTGGAATGACAAGCTCACCCTCAACATGCACGCCATCTCCATGGCGATCCATGCTCCTGCTCACATCAAGAACTATTTTCTTTCTAGCTTTCCTTGAGACTACAACTTTGTGAAAGATCGAGGTGTTCCTCTCTCTATTCTTTAACCAATCAACCCTGACTTATTGCTTCATTAGAGAAGAATCATAAAGGAGTGCTTGTGTGTAGCTATGTAAAGCATCCTTTTCTTTTAACTGCAGAAACTGAGATCTAGGATTTCTATATGCAGCCTCTTGAATGGACTCTAATTCCCGTTTTGCTTTGTTTACAAGATTGTGTGTATTGTAAACATTAACTTTAACTAACATCATCATTTCATTATTGATGATGTGCATTCTCTTTACATAGGCATATTGCTTAGTACCTCTGATGTTGCATCCAATTGCTTTCCAGATTCCTTCTTCGACTCTAGCTAGTTGCAACATGAAGTTGTTAAATTTGAATGGAAAGTTCAAGTTTGTTGTTGCTAATTTGGTTACAATGGGGGGTGTGGTCTAATAGCATGTTGTTTGAGTACAAGGAAAATTAGTTGGGGAAAGCAATCATCCATATTATATTGTAAACTGTTCTATCTAACTTTTTCCAGATTAGATGGTCATAATTTTTCTTGTTGTTCTATGTGTAAAAACACCACCCCATGGTAGAACAGTGAGCTAGACTTCTTCAAGACATTTTCCAAGTTCTATGCAGGGACTATAAATTGATCTTACTCCATCTGCTTCCTCTGCTTTCAAGATAGAGTTGAAATCACCTGAGATCATACAAGATAGGGTGATTAAAGCTGTTGAATCCTTTATTTGACTCCACAAGAAGTTCCTTTGATATGCATTGCTATGTGTATATATAAAGGATCAGTAAAAGTGTTAGTAAAGCTACTTCATTAAACTTGTACGTGCCCCATCTAGTTTGTAATGTTAGAACAGTTAATAGATAATATATTGGAATCATATAGAATTATGATTCTTCCATTTGGATGACAAGTATGACTGGAAATGATTTCCAACTGGTAAGGAAATAGGTTAGCCAATTTGCAGGACTACTTTATAATTCTAGTTTCTAATTTTCGAGCAATTGCTACTTTATTATGCAAAATAGTTTTCTTAATCATAACTGATATGTGTTTAATTGTTGATACTTCTAATCATTTACACTTAGCGATTAAGGATACAAAAAATGCTTAAGATACTCACTTTAATTCATATATGATTTTAGGTACAATTTGGAAGTAAAGAAATTAAAGTGAGTTGAAAGCACTATATTTGGGTCATTTTCTGAAGATTAATTTTCAATTGTTTTTATAGAGTAAGAAGAAGAAAATTAAAAGATAAGAAAATTAAGATGATGAAGAAATTTAACTCACGACTACTATACATGAAAATATCATATTTTTGCCATGCAACGACAAATTTAATGGAGCAGCAAGAGAGGAAGAGAAGCAAAACAACAATTAAGCATGAAGAAAATGTAATCTGCTTTTCACGTAGACCATATTTATGTTTTACGCAGACGTGCTGCAGAAATGTGGCATTTTGAAAGATCGTACAGAAGACAAAGAGAGCTTGTTGTGAGTTGTGTACAGTGAGGGTGGAACAAAAACCACAATCTTAAATTGTCACTTCAAGCTACGGTAAAAGAGTATAGTAGCAACTAGGGAGAAAATAGAGAAGAGTGCCAATAGAAATAAGAAGAGCTGTGTGAGAAGAGAAGAGTGATACGTGAATAGTATAAATGGACCACCATCTTTATTTGTCAAATCGTGAACAGTAGTTAGGAGAAGAAGCTTGTTTAGTGAAGAAGAAACAAAGGGGTCTTCGGTTAGGGTAATTTTTATAGGGTTGAAGCTTTTTCTTGGGAGACCTACAGAAGGCTAAATGTTTCGACATTGGTTCGGAGGTGACATCAACGCTAATGACCAAGCTTAAGTGTATTTTCATGTTTTTGCTGTTACTTTCTCTCATTACAAATTGAGTGTGTTATACTATACTAATTGAATTGGGTTTTATGTATGGATAATCAAACTTTTGTTATTGTTCGATTATTTGTGTATAAACCCATTGGGTATTGTAAAAGAATGATTTTAATGCGTTCATTGAACCGTTTAATTGCATACCCATTCCTAGAATTTCAATATAATCCATAATTGTTATATTGAAATTTATGTGTAATGACTAATGATTCATAATCATTAGGAATAACATAACCTAGGTTAAATGACGTATCATATGTGGTTATTGCCTTGATTAATCGATTTCCCTAATTCACAATACTACTGCCTAATTAAATCTAAAGATTGTATCCTAAGTTATTCGGTGGTTAGGTTTAATTAACGATCGTATCTTGATTAATCGTATCCTATGGAAGGCTAAAATTTTTGACACTGGTTCAGAGCTGACATCAATGTCGATGACCCAGGTTAAGTGTATTTTCCTGTTTTTGTTGTTTCTTTCTTTCATTAGAAATTATGTATATACAACATATATGCACCCAAAACATAATTCTAATATGTAGCATTACCATAGGGATTAATATGAAATGTAAAACCCAGAAACCATATCACAAGAAAGTTCATATCTAACTTGGAATCTCCCTTCTATAGAATGGAGAATCATTGGAAGCATTGCACAAATAACCAGGAGGTGCATGTACATATATGGAGAAATACCTGTCATGGCCCCTAAAGAACCTTTCCCATAGTGGCAACATCGGCAAAAGGCCTCTAGTTAAAAACAAGAAGGCAACTTTAAGCAGTTTATGAAAGGGATAACCATTCTTATATGGAACCAAAGAGGCCCTCTAAAAAATCTCTTCATCATTCATTTAATTGGTCAAATTCACAGGACTCCTAAACATATAAATAGCAATGAATGAAATGATTATGCATTTTTTCTTTATAAGGATTTTACTACGTTGGTAGGGCAGCCTAATGCATGAATGTTGGCAAGGCTGGCTTTTAACACTTCTAAATAATCAGGTAGATTAGTCCTGTTCTACATTGACTTCTTCAAGTCCTTTAGGGTGTGGTTATGCCTTTCGAGAACACATCATTTTGCTCAAAACTACCTGACGTAGTGAACCAAGTCACTATCCTAACCGATTCCATATATCTAGCAAATGGACCTTTTCAAGTCCTAAAACACCATGTTTGCCAAGATATTCTTCTCCATGATCAAATCTGACTCTCTAAATAGATTTTCCCAATCGGTTCTTAACCTTCAGTCTTTAAGTAAGAACTCATAACTATAATGGGAATAATCATCAACAAATGTCAAAATATATTTGGAATTTCACAATGCAACTGTATAAGGTCTTTTGATATTCATATATATCATACTCAACAAGTCAGAAATAGGAGTTGACCCTTCTTCCTTATTAGTTAACTTACCCTGGCAATAGTCAACACATGTTCCCAGATTATCATAATCTAGAATTGAGAGAATGCTTTCCTTAATCAATCTCTCAACCCTAGCTAAGGAAATGTGGCTTAAACTTTTATGTCATCCTATGAATGACTTTTTATTCATTAGGGTCCTTCATTTCAAAATTTGTTTAGCAAGATACGAAGAAGCATCTATCTAATTCGGGGTAAGACACATTTTATACAAACCATATGATAAGAAAGTTGTACCATTATGTTTTGCAATAAACACAATTGTAAAATATAAGCATTAAATACAAAATGCCAACCTTTTTTTGTCTATAATTGATCCAAAGATCACATATAAAATGTGTCGTTTAAAAACCAAAATGAACCTTGCAGCAAGGTTCAACTCATACATTCCCCTACAGATATTTCATCCACTTCTTCATTGATGTGAACCATCAGTTTCTCCTTCCCTTTATTTGACTTTATCCTCGATATGAACCCCCGCATTATGGAAGCACCTTGATCAAATACTCCACTATATAGCCACCGAATGCTTAATGCGTCTATCATAAATCAAATTCATAAATTGATAAGCTAAAGAGTTATCTGATGGTCACAGTCTTTCTTTTTAGGCCTCACATTGTTGGCTCCTTTATGTCATGCAGATCTTTACCAGCAATGGATTGATCAGTATCAGTACGTAAAGAAGATTTAGTTTTTCTACTTTTGATTTTAGCAAGCTTTATCTTTGCCTTCCCTTTAGCTGCTTCGAGTACTTAATCCTGGATATGAACCCCCGCATTATGGAAGCACCTTGATCAAATACTCCACTATATAGCCACCGAGTAATTAATGCGACTATTGCAAATCAGATTCATAAATTGATAAACTAAAGAGTTATCTGATGGTCACAGTCTTTCTTTTTCTACTTTTGATCTTAGCGGGCTTTATCTTTGCCTTCCCTTTAGCTGCTTTGAGGGCTGTAGGAGTAGTAAGCTTAAGCTTCTCCTCTCAACAACGCAATGGGCAATCAAAGCATTGAAGTACCATTCATCATCCTGTGAATAATATGTCTTCACTAGATTAGTAAACTCTGGAGGGAGTGTATTCAGAGCCTAGTGAACTATGAAGAAATCAGAAAGAGGAATGTTTAACATCTTCAGTCTACTGTGAAGATGGACATGTACTCCTTTACTCCCCCTTCTACCGTATACCTCATGGAGAATAATTCTTTCATCAAATCACTTATCTCAACATTAGGTAAGACTGTGTACCTTTGGGAGACATTACCAAGAAATTACTTTGCTATGTCTGTGGCTAGAAGTCCACTTAGTAGATGGTTAGGAATGGATCTTTTAATGATCATGGGACTTAATCTGTTAGGTCGATCCTAGGAATCATAAGCTGCTTTATGAGCTTTCGAGCTCATGGATGTAGGTAAAGATGGCCTATCCTTCCGTGTGGACACATCAACCTCATTTATGTCCATAGCATTTAATATATCCTCTGTCCACTTCTTCATAATGAAACCCATCAAGGTTTCGGTTTCAATGGAGACACTAATATTGTTGACCAAAAAGGTGACTTACAAAATGATAATTATTAGATTAGTACAAATGTAGGATAACAACGATACTCAAAGTCATTAAATAGTATCTTTACTGAAAATTAGGTCATAGACATTATAAAGCACCTTTGGACTGAATAGATAATATATGCAATTAGACTTTCATATAAAAGCGATCAAAATACAAACCATCAACTCTCATGACACTGCCACCTTTTGGCTAATAGATCACTTGAGCAACAACTTTCCTCCATCTAATACCTTTATGCATATCTCAAAATGTTATGTAAGGCCAACACCTTTGGGCAAAATAACCAAACATAAAATCAAAGGCATCACCCTACATACAAGTAAAACAATTCAAAATACTAACTTGAAAGGTCACTTTAGTGACTACATCGTCTTCAGCACTTAAAAAGTCCACAAACACAAGGGATACATGTTATGTTATCTCATATTCTTGACTCGCATATAGTATGTGATAATGTAATATCAATAAAGGCAAAAACTGAAATGTACAGTCTCATTGTCACATATCAATGCTGAAGACATTCTTTGAAAACTTTATTTGAGACTTTCGTAAAGGAAAAATCTCATTACAACGATTATCGTGTGCCATTGGACACTAAACTGACCATGCAAGACACTAGAACCATATGTATCTTCCTTATGGTAAGTTCGTTACATAAAAATTCACTCAAAAATAGCTTCAAAATGTCTTAATTCTTTTTTAAGTAACTATCATGCAATCCCAAACACTGAACATAAGACCTGAAACATGAAAACTTGAAGTATCTCCCTCATGTAATGTCCGAAGCATGAAAATTTACTTGAAATCGGATTCAGAACACCTTAATTCCTTTTTATGGAGTTAAACATTAATTTATTACTAATGAAATAAATTCAGATAAATGGAAATTTTCAATTTATAAATTTCTCGGACCTGGAAACTGACCTAAAACACCCTGGCGCATCCTTACAGAAAATATGAAATTTTGTGGTTTTTTTAAATATTCTAATACACCCGTACGACTAACATCATCATGACACACGTGCGGTGTCTGGGGCATCCAGACACTCGTGCAATGAAAGTTTTTCCACGTGTCTGGCGCATGTGACACACGCGCCCGACAGTGAGGCACACCTCACCAAAAAATGACAATTTTTGGCAAGTTTTAGGCCATATTTTTGTGCTCTCAAGCTCGTTTTCAATCATTTCTCAAGGCTAAACACAGTTATACCAATTTCATGCAATAAAAAGCAAGAAAAATCGAGAAATAGAAATTAACTCTCTGAAAATCTTATAGAGAAACATCGGAAAAGCTTTGTTTTTAACCACCCTATCACTTTACCGCTTTGATACCATGTCTAACACGTAATGGTATCTTAGTTACATATCCCGGATTGAATGTGAAAGGGAAATAAACAAAGAAATATGAAAAATACCTGATTTCGGTTCCATAACTTCAAACGAGCTTTTTGAAGCTGAAATAAGCACGAATCCACCGTCGTCTTCGTAGGAACTCTTCACCGAAATGCGATCAACATCTTTCTACAGTTTTCTCAAAACATAAGCTCTTTCAGAGAATCCTTATGCTTATGAACAATATAAGCAATTACAGGAGACCTTAACCTTTATATGTAGCATCCATATCGGGCTTCCTCATCACAAGATTAAGATCCATTTTTCACAAGACTTCGACCTATTGATTTAGATCATTTATTGAGCCATTTTATTATCTTTATCTAGATCAAATTACGTAAGTTAACCGATAAGTTATTAGAAAAACCAAAAAATGCAATTAAATATTGTCCAACTTTATAAGAAAAGTCAAAATGTCCAACAAAAGCAACATCATATCAACTAAGGAACAAAACCCAAAACCAAAACCACGACATTTGAAAGATCTGTTTTTAGTTGTGCTCTTGGATAGCGAAGTGAGCAAAGCTTTCAATCTTAGTGTTGTTTTAAGAATCGTGGAAATCGCGAACCTCACCAAACTTCATCCTTATGAGAGAATCTTCATTATAGAGATCCAATTCAGAATACCCCAAAAGCAACACAAACAGATTTAGGTTAATTGATTTTGAAGAACGGGATGATAGTGAGAGTAAATTAGGTCACAGACGTTCTGCAAATTGAAGAAGGAAGGGACTTAGATTGGTTGAACATAACGACATTGTCTACTAAAGTCACTAAACGACGTCGTTTAATTAATCAATGTTTTGAATCTTAACTGCTACTAACGTGTCTGATTAATTAACATCCCTTCACATATGACACTGCTATGTTAGCAAAGATAATGGAAACATTAATGTCGAGTTATAATTAAAAAAATTGAAAATTTGGATATTTTATTGCTACTTTTTAAGGTTCAAACTATAATTAAAAAATTTATGAAGGTTTGAATTTTTTTAATTAACCCTAATTTTATTAGGAACACCTTTCGATATCTTAATTTTCTCATATATTTTATCTTACAATACTTTAATAGTTTCAGGCATGTGAGACTTTATCCTTCAAAATCCTATTAACATTTTTCACTTTTGACAGGTTTTTACAAATAATCTCTTTTCTTTCTATTTTATAATTGTATTCATGATCTATCCATTCAAAGAAATCAAAGTCATTTGTTCATTTATTACATCTTATGAACCTTTGTCTAAGTTGCTTCACAGCCTACGATATATATGCATTAACACAATTTTCATGCTTACTCATTATGTCTTTTTTAACTGCTTTACTCGCATACGAAGATGTATGTGACACATTTGAAGTAACATTATTGCTTGACTCTATTTATTTATTAGAGTGATAATTCATATATTAACCAACAGTTATGTTTAGCATATAGTATGGAGAACAATGTGAATTATCTTTTTTAAAAAAACTCAAACACTAATGTCACTATATGATTAAAGTAGCCAACTACTATAACACCTTTAAATTTTAATAATTAATCTTTAACGATTGGTGGACAATTAATCAACTTTGCACATTGTTGAATTTTTCTCTACCGATAGTTAAAACTAAATGAAATATCCTAAATTTCACAACACCCATAGCAAGAGCATAAATAATCGTATATTTTAAATAAATTATGAATTAAATGAAAAATTTCCTGAGTACTTATTAATATTCACATTTCTAATACTTGAATATCTGGAATAATTCTAACCGAGATCAAAACCTGTAATAAATGCCCTAATGGGGTCAACCAGAAAACATTATCTGTCAACTCTCAAGACCAACGTTCACGCGTAACTCCCATAATCCCACGTCAATCTATTTTCTGTAATGAGTGGTCTTCTCGGGTCTTTTCAAACTCCTGGAAAACCTCCATTGCAACTTTCCAAGGCAAGAAAAGTTTTGAGCACTAGTCAAAAATAAAAACTCCACAATGTAGGTTCAAGGAACCTGGTTGGTTTAGGTCCTGATTATTACAGGTAATCTAGTTGGTTGTTTCAAGATTGCCAGCTTGCAGCGTGGCTTCCTCCAAGTCTAACCAGTCTTTTTCCAGGTTTTTGAATATCTGCTAAAGTTTGTTTAAGTGCTTGTTGCTTGGACATGACAATTCCTTTCTTGACATCTTGTTCTTTTTATTCCTTAAAAGTCCATCATGCTTTCTGTACATATGTAACACTTTCTTCTCATTGGTTAGGTAAAATTTGGTAGCAATATATCATATAATAATTCACCCCGAAATTCTATTGGTATTTCACTAGATGGCATGACATCATTTCTTAGCTTCTCCCTTCTCCGTTACAACATCTCTCCATTACCTCATTTTTTGCCCTGTAGAAGTGACTCAACCCGTGGTGAACGGTTGTCCAAAGAGTTTCCAAGTGTATAATGTAAGGTGTTTGAAAATCACAAATAGACTATTTGCAGAAATTTTCTCATTTATTGTGGATCAAAAATATAATATCTGATATATTTTATCATATATTAACAGCTTATTTTATTTATAATATAAAATAAATGAATATTTTGGCCTTATTTGGTAAATGATTGAAGAGCTATTTTTGGCAAATTTAGAAGTATTTGGATGTTTGACCATGTCAAACCACTGATAATCATGTTCAGTAAACCAATTCGTTATTTTTGAAAATGCTCCTATGATGAGCGTTTTGTTCCAGTGGTAAAAATTAAGGGACTGTTGTAAATAGTGGTTTATCCACTATTTTGTAAATGGTGGATGACAATGATCCCATTATCTTTATGGTTGTCACA
>JAOSBN010000177.1:21017144-21039569 GCA_027563595.1 Erythroxylum suave
GGTTTACTTGGGGTCAGGAACAAGAGCATGCATTTACATTGTTGAAAGAAAAATTATGTTCTGCTCCTATTCTCTGTTTACTTGATTTTGAGAAAGCTTTTGAGGTTGAACGTGATGCTTCTGGGATTGGTATAGGTGCTGTGCTTTTGCAGGAAAACAAACCATTTGCATACTTCAGTGAAAAGCTTAGTAGTGCACAACTTAATTATCTAACCCATGACAAGGAATTATATGCTGTTGTGAGAGCACTAGAAGTGTGGAGCCATGACCTTCAACCCAGAGAATTTGTCATTAGGATGGATCATGAGTCTCTAAAGCATTTGAAAGGACAAGGCAAGTTGAGCAAGAGACATGCCACTTAGGTAGAGTTTTTGGAGACCTTTCCTGACAAGCAAGGGAAGGAAAACGTGGTAGCTAATGCTTTATCTAGGAGGTATTCCTTGATTACTACTCTACATTCTAAGTTATTAGGATTTGAGCAGCTTAAGGATTTTTATGCTTCTGATGTTGATTTTGCTACTGTATATTCTGCTTGTGAACATGTTGCATTCCATAAATTCTATAGGCATGACGGCTACATGTTCAGGGATAGTCAATTATGTGTGCCTAATCGTTCTATGCGTGCTTTATTTATGCATGAGGCCCATAGTGGTGGTTTGATGGGTCATTTTGGAGTTGCTAAGACTTTTGATATTTTGCATGAACATTTTTATTGGCCTGGTATGCATAGGAATGTTGAACGTGTGTGTGCCAAGTGTATTGCATGTAGATAGGCAAAGTCCTCTGTCAAACCTCATAGATTGTATACCCCTTTACCTGTGCCTACTGAACCGTGGGTTGATATATCTATGGACTTTGTTTTGGGCTTGCCTAAGACAAAGAGGGGTTCTGATAGCATCTTTGTTGTTGTAGATAGGTTTAGCAAGATGACGCATTTCATTGCATGCCATAAGACTGATGATGTTGTGCATGTAGCTGATTTATTTTTTAGAGGTGTTGTTAAATTGCATAGCATTCCTAGGTCTATTGTTTCTGACAGAGATGCTAAGTTGTTGAGCCATTTTTGGCGTGCCTTGTGGGGCAAGTTGGGTACAAAATTACTTTATTCTACTGCTTGTCATCCATAGACAAATGGGTAGACAGAGGTAGTTAATAGGACCTTGGGTACCTTGTTGCGTGCTGTAGTGGGTAGGAATTTGAAAACTTGGGGTGAATGTTTACCATTAATTGAGTTTGCATATAACAAGAGTGTGCATTCTACCATAGGTTTTTCACTATTTGAACTTGTGTATGGTTTTAATCCATTAATTGTTTTAGATTTGGTGCATTTACCTTTGGATAAGTTGTCTAATACAGATGGCAAGAGGAAAGCTGAGGTGGTTAGGGCTATGTATGAGAAGGCAAGGCAGCACATTGAGCAGAGGAACAAGATATAAGCAAAGTAAGCCAACATGGGGTGCAAGATGGTGAGCTTTGAACCGGGTGATTGGGTTTGAGTGCATCTAAGGAAGGAGAGGTTTCCTACTCAGAGGAAATCCAAGCTGAATCCTAGGGGTGATGGTCCATTCCAGGTGTTGGACAAAATAAATGACAACGCCTACAAGATTGATATGCCTGGTGAGTATTCTGTCTCTGTTACTTTTAATGTTACTGATCTTTCTCCTTTTGATATAGATTCAGATTCGAGGACGAATCTTCTTGAGGAGGGAGGAACTGATGTGAGCAAAAGAGGCGAGCTAGCTATGTTAGTTGGGTCCATGACCAGAAAAAGGACCAAGAGACTTCAGGAGGCTCTCCATGCTCATATGGGCTATCTTTTGAAGAAGATGGAGCAGTCAAGCCTATTGGAGGAGAGTTTTATGGATCTCAGCCTGCAGTGATCCATCTAACCCAAATCCTTGGACCGGATATACTTGGGACTTGAAGACAAGAAGACTTGGGCTAATTTTAGTCTATCATTTAAGCCCAAAGAGCATAGGCGCGGGACATGTATTCATTAATTTGGACATGACCTATTTTATTCACTTAAGCCCATAATTAGTCTCTTTTATTTATTTTTAAATGTAAGGCACTTTTGGGCTAACCCATATTTAAGCCCAAGTCCTTATTATTAAGCCTAGGTATAAATAAGCTCATTAGGGTTAGAAGAGACAGATTTTTAACTCATGATTCTATTATTGCCGTCGGCTTCATTGTGAAAGAAAACCATTTCTCTTGTTCTTTTACCTTTTGAACCTTCTTCACTTATTAATTGATTTTCCAATTGTGGCGTGTTGATTGTTCCTCTTTTTTTTTTGGTTAGTTTTGATTATCGGGATTGCTTGGAACAAGTTTCCAAGAGGTGTCGTAGAGTTTAGCCTTGAGTATCCCTTAATTAGTTTTTGAATTTACTATTTATCGTGTACTATTCATAGCCGAAATATTTCGAACTATTCATCGCGTACTGTTCATAGCCGAAATATTCATTCAAAGAAAACCATCAAAAATCTATCATCCAACTCATTCCTACCATGGAACGTGTCACGCCATTACCATCCGTACTTCATTTATGGTTTCTCCGATCTATTCAAGTATATAATGAATTTTTAGACTATAAATTTTTAGGCTTTGACTTGAAGAGTCGTCATTGGAAAAATTTCTTATTTAGTATAATATTTTCTGATTTATCTGAAAAACAACAAAGATATATCTGAAAAATCCTAAATTTTGATACTCGTTATCCATCCAAATGAAAACATAAAATAAATAAGAAAAATAGTAAAAAACGAAGACAAACTTAGAATTTTGGACTTCTTATTTTCTTGAATAAAGAAATCTATTGCAAAAACATAACCAATATGTTTTTGTAATTGTGCTGTAAGTTTTTTAAATTAAAAAAAATAAAACAATATAATCCAAACACATTTTATCTTTCTTATTTTTATTTTTTTCCCAACCAAAACAAAAATATAAATGAAAAAACCAGACCTCCTTAGGGCTCGGTTGCGTTGTTAACAAGCCGGACCAGCGTTGATCAGGGCTCTAAGAACATTTCCGTAATTCCCTATCGGAGCCATTAAACCCTGCAAAACCCCTCTCTCCCTCTCTGTCGATCTCTAATTCAGAGAAATGAGCAGCTGGAGAAGTCTTCTGCTCCGTATCGGAGATAAGAGCCCCGAGTATGGCACATCCTCCGACTTCAAGGACCACATTGTCCGTACACCGTCTGTCTCTCTCTCGCTACATACACCGTAGTCAATTTTTTTTTCTCTCTTTCTTGGCGAATTGTTTACCATCTTCACTTCCGAATGCTTTTTTCAGGAAACGTGCTTCGGTGCTGTTCGGCGAGAACTGGAGCACTCTGAGCATGATATTCTATCTGTAACGTCCTTTCTTCTATTCTGTTTGCTTACGATATAAAAAAACAACTTTTTGACCTTCATTTTGCTGCCCAGGTAGTGTCTGTTGTCTTGTTCTTTCAAAAAAGAAAAAAGAAATTACTCATCCACTTTTATTTTGACGCATTATACATCGAATGAAATTTGAGTTTGCGTTGGCTTGCTTTGGAGGGGAAGTAATCAAATTTATTTTGGGCTTGAAATTCTGCGTATGTTACGTGCTTTCCTTAGCTTCAAAGATGCAACGGCGTTATGCGTTCCTTTTATTTTCAAAGATGATTCCTGCTGAAAAAGAGCCCTTTTTGTTCTGTTTGATGCAATATAAATGCTGGCACCCTCGTAGTTTCTGAGGCTATTGTACTTGTTTCTCATTTGGGGTTTAACGTTTTAGGCCTATTGCATGGACATTCTTTTATTTGTTTTCTTGAAGAAAACAAATAAAAGAACGAAAATAGGTTAATAAAGTGATTTTGCATCCTTGTGGTTATGTTTGATCAGTTACAATTTTTACAACAGTACTGATTGAGGAAATGATGTGAATTGTTTCTTTTTTTTTATGCAAGTTATTTTTATGTTAATCAACTACTGGTATTCATGTTGTTTTATTTCATGCTGACAGTTTCTTCTTCAATGTGTTGAACAATTGCCTCACAAGATTCCTTTTTATGGGACACTGGTAGTGTATTTCTTCATTGATATTTTATATCTCTTTCTCTTTTACATTATGTGAATACTTGATGGATGTGAAAATAGTTTCATTCGCATTGACCCCTAGATGTCTATATGTAGGCAAGCTTTCTGTAATCCCAAAAGATTTCAAGAAATGAGTGGTCCAAGTTTATTTTGGGAGAAAGATCTTGCAATATAGAGAGAAGATGACTGAACTTTTCCTTAATAGTCCATGTTCTTGTTTACTTAATGGGTTTGGCTTCTTATTTATTGTTAGTACATCATGAGTGGACTGGAGAAAGATTATGGTTTCCTGAAAATCATTTCTTGCCAAGTTAATGATGCTTATTTAACATTTCTTCAGTAAAAAGAATCTTTGGCCTCTAAAGCCGTTTTAGAGGCCATAGGAAACAAAATCATGGTGCTCTCGCATATTGTTAATGTGCTGAGGAAACTAACCATCTATGAGTTTTTCTGTGCCTTTTGAAACTCATCTTGTTACTGCCTGGTCATTATCCACCCTTTGTTGCTGGTACTGACTCTATCTGTCTTCGTTTCATGCTTCCTTTCAGATTGGATTGTTGAACTTGGAAAATGAGGAATTTATTGAGAAGATTTTAGAGAAGACTCGAGAAAATTTCCAGGTGGCTAATCTTTCAAGTTGAATTGGTTGTGGTTCTTTTATGTGAAGGATGATCATAATATACTTGGCAGATTGATTTGATTTATCTTTCTAATTGGATTCATCATAATTTAATGACATATGACTACTTATATCTGCTGGATTTTTGTTGATAGTTGCCTTTGTGTTTGCCACTGTACCGATTATATATTTATCTTCAGTTACTTTTCTTGTTATGTATTTTGTAATATGTTATGTCTCTGGTGTCCACAACAATGGCCAGTGTGTATCAGGTGAGAAAGTGTTTTGCCCACGTGAAAGCTGTGTTTGCCATGTGTATTGTGGCATTCACTTCAGCTGTTGATCCTTGAGGAGATTTTGAATTTTGAGCACATATATTCTATGATCTAATAATTGCTGAGTGTTTTTCAAGTTTGAGACTGCTTTGCAAGTGTTCTTCCTAATGCTTGTGAACATTTCAGGATGCCTTAGATTCTGGAAACTGCAACAAGATTCGTGTTTTGATGCGATTTCTCACTGCTATGGTATGGTGGTTTTGCTATCCGATCATTCAAAAAGAAACATAGGAGATTGTTTATGAGGAAAATAATGTTGTTCAGGACTTTGAAGAACTTTTATTGAAGTTTTTTTTTAATTATTTACCAAAAGATAGGCTATGACAGACTGTTTACTGGAACTAGATTACCTTCTATTCCGTCCGTTGAAACTAAACAACCTGTCATAAGGTTGTTATGTTAGGCATCACTTACTTTGGATTTTGTATGAATATCTTTTTTGGAAGTTGAAGATTTGGTTATCTGTATATGGTTTGTAGATGTGCAGTAAAGTGCTCCAACCTAATTCTCTGGTAGTTGTCTTCGAGACATTATTGTCATCTGCTGCCACAACAATAGATGAGGAGAAAGGAAACCCTGCATGGCAAGCTCGTGGTGACTTCTATGTAACCTGTGTTTTATCCTGCCTTCCATGGGGAGGATCAGAACTTGCTGAGGTAATGCTTTTCTGTTCCATCTTCAAATTAAAAGAAAAAATCTTTAAGTGTCCTGATCATTATTTGAAATTGACAATATATCTCTGTTCACATTGATTAATCAGTATCTGTGTCAGTTCACTAACATAGCATCTGTTACAGCAAGTTCCTGAAGAAATTGAGAGAGTGATGGTTGGTATAGAAGCCTACCTGAGCTTTAGAAGGCATAGTTCTGATGCTGGCTTGTCATTTTTCGAGGAGGATGGGTCTCAAAATGGTATTGTTGAAAAGGTATGATTTAATACGACACAGTCCATTGTGCATGGAGCTCATAAAATCAGAGAAGAAGAAAGATTCAGTTGATTAAGTTTCTTGCAATCGATCCTACTTTAACTGTGATTCTACTTATGTGATATTCTTATTTGGCTATTTCATTTTGTATCATACTAATTTGTATCTTTATGTCAGGATTTTTTGGAAGATTTGTGGGAGAGGACACAAATGCTCTCCAACAGCGGATGGAAACTTGATAGTGGTGAGAACCTGTATTGCCTTTCAATTCATTTGGTCTCACTCTTTTATTGGAATATATCCTGCAAAAGCTATAGATTATGGAATAAAGTTATAGAGAAGTAATTATGCAAATGATTATGCCACCTAGGTTTAATCATCCTTCTGTCTGAGCTGGAGGATTTAAGTGGTGTAGAACTCATTTGATTGAGAAGTATAATGTTTCAATGATTTCTAGAACTTCAGCTCAGACCTTCTATTCACTTTTGCTGTTAAGTCTGAAGTTGATAATCTCTCCTTTTACTGAATTTAACAACGCTCTTCTCCTCAGAACCTGTGCTTAAAAATTCAATTACAACTCAATCAGTGTAACTCTAAATGTATCATTAATCTTCCAAAGTGTTCCTTTATTGGATAGTACATTGCCAAAGAACTGATCAGAAAAAGAGAGAACTGTTGTCATTTGCAAGTTACTTTCACATCTTCAGTTTTCTTTTTCTATGCAGCAGTATGTAGGAACACTACTTGGGGTTATAGGCTTTGATGTTTAGATTGATGGGTGCTGATTGCGTGTTTGGTGGATTGGATGCTGACATGAGAGATGGTTCTAGTGTGCTTATATGTACATATATATTGATATATTTCCTGTGTAGAGCTCATTGAGTACCACGTGCTTCATGTTTTTTATTTCCTATTTTATTATTGCTCTAGTTAATCATTGTTTCCTACTTCCACTTTCTAGTCCCGAGACCTCATCTCTCATTTGAAGCTCAGTTGGTTGCTGGAAAGTCTTACGAATTTGGTGGTGTCAATGCCCCTGAGCAACCAGAGCCACTTTTACAGCTTTCAGGGATAGATTATGGCAAACAGAAACACAGTGCAGAGTTGAAGTATCCACAAAGGATACGCAGACTCAATATCTTTCCTTCAAGTAAAACTGAGGTAGTGAATGATTGACTATATTGCAGCTTGTGTACAAGAGGAGAATCACTTTTTCATGAAAATTTTTTGAAATCCATATGTAAAATCACCTTTGAATCTATAGCACACAACGACTACACTTTTCTTATATTGATCTCCATGGATCGTAGGAATTTCAGAAGTCTTGTTGATGGACAATTTGCAGCATAAATTAGTTAATACATGGTCAATGAGTCTTGTAGCTCATGTCAAATGACTTGTAGCAACCTTAAACATATTAGCTCTATGAATCTTTGGATTCCCCTGGTTTTGCATCTTAATTCTTCAGAACAGACTCATAGCTTAAATTGATAAAATTTGATAATTATCTTTATGTCCTATATGAGTTTGGTATCTGTTGTAGCATGAGAAGTGGATAGTCTAATGTGGTAAAACAAAATCCTAAAGCTCTACTAAATTGAAAGAGAAAATTATTGACTAACAATGTTGAGTAAATTCAGGATTAAAGAGGAAAGTTCAGTCTAATAAAGTAGCTCTTAGCATTTCATTCTACCTGCCTTTAGTATTTGAGCATTGTTTTTTCACATTTTCTGTCTTAATGAAGTGCTACACTTTGACATCACAAATTGAGTTTTAGCATTACATGGAGTTGAGGTTGTCTATGCATGATGTTGCTATTTTTGTTATTTATTTAATTTTGAAACTGTAGTTAAGTCCTAATTTTGTTTGGTAGCAGGATATGCAGCCTATTGATCGCTTTATAGTGGAAGAGTATCTGTTGGATGTGCTTTTCTTTCTAAATGGCTGGTTTGTAAACTACCATTCACACATTTTTGCTACTTTGCATTGATCTCTTTCATGAACATAATGAGAAGTTTGCTAATTCTCTCCATCAGTAATAAGCCCCTGTTTATCTATTGTAAGAAGTCACAAAATGCATGATTATTAAACCAAGATGACATAGTGTACAGTGGGACACTAAGATTGATGCAACTTGAATATTGGACGGATAGCTTAATTGGGCACTACTTCTGGGGTAACTACTTGTTCTTGCATGCATTTCTACTTGTTCTTGCATGCATTCCCATAGTTTTATTTGGGTGTCGTCCAGTTTGATGTCATTCCATACTTCATTAATTTTTTGTCTTGTCATCAATGTATGTGCTTAAATAATTGCTTATTACTTCCTGATGTTTTCTTTATCTTTCCTATATGTACTTTAAGTTATTTCTATTTCTTGGTTTATGCAAAGCTAGTCGAAAGGAATGTGCATCATACTTGGTTGGTCTTCCTGTGCCTTTCCGCTATGAGTATCTTATGGCCGAGACTATTTTTTCTCAGGTAACATGTTGTATACATGATGCTGTTTGGAAATTTCCCAATAATTTCTCTGTTAGTTTTGTTACTCCTACATATATGTGGTTTAGATGAGATTTTAGTTACTCAAATTTATGTCACCATTACCACTAACATGTATGTTATGTTGATCAACTATATTGCCTCTTTATGCATTATTATTTGAGGTTTCTATCAAAATTGTCTTCACAAATTACTTCAAGGTATTAAGCTTCAATACATCATACCTCTTTCCTTTTTTTTTATAAAAAAGTATGATCTCCGTTTGATATCAATATGAAATATTTGAATAAATTTAAATGGCCTTCACTTTAGTTTAAGGTGTAATTTTTATGTTTTAGGGTGTTGGAGAGACCATTTGTTTTTCTTTTTAGTTAACATGCACTTTATTGGCTTTGTTAACAATTACAGATCACAATGGTCTACCATATGATCTTCATTCCTTTTGCAGTTGCTTTTGCTGCCGAATCCACCCTTCAAGCCAATATATTATGCATTGGTTATTATGGACCTGTGTAAGGTAACTGGGACTTCTCCTTTCCTCATTTTTGCTTTTGGGATATGTTGTCTAATTATTAGACAAGCTATACTAAATGTGACATCTTATAGCAGTATAAAGGTTTTTGACAATATTCTTAATTCTTAGGCTCTTCCTGGGGCCTTTCCTGCAGTTGTAGCTGGTGCAGTTCGTACACTTTTTGAGAAAATAGCTGAGTTGGATATGGAGTGTCGTATACGATTCATCCTTTGGTTTTCACATCATCTGTAAGTCTCTACTTTAGGAAGTTGGCCAATGCGAAGAGGCCAAATGTCATACGTTGACCATCTTTTCTAAGCTATGGTGTTTTCTGTCATGTGATGCAATAAGTTGTTTCGTGGTAATAAAATATTATTGTTCCCTTGAAGGGTACTAGCTATTTTTGGATCTTAATATCAAATCGGTGATGTTTGGAACTTCTAAGCTGACTGAAATTTTTGGGCCCTGAAAAGGCAGAAACTCTTGATGTAGGTTTGAAGGGTGACTCTTATGAAAGTTTGAATTGTCTGTTAAAACTTTAACAGTGATAGAGTCCTTGTCTTAAGGCAGACAGGCAGTTAGTTGAGAGAGTCCTTGTACTGTTACAAAGTTATTTTTAGAGCTGAGCATGGCTTTGAACAATCTCAAGATAATTCAAGTTTTGCACATCCTATTTATGCATGGCAATACGATGCTTGACATCTCAAGATAATGGATGCTTGTGTTATGAAGGGTAGATGAATCTGTAGTTGGTTTGATATTTCAGAAACTTCCTTATATAACAGATCAAACTTTCAATTTATTTGGCCGTGGGAGGAATGGGCTTATGTCTTGGACCTTCCTAAGTGGGCTCCACAACGTGTGTTTGTTCAAGAGGTTTTGGAGAGAGAAGTACGTCTATCATACTGGGATAAGGTTAAGCAGGTATATACATTGAATTTCAATATTTATTTGCAGCAATTTTTTGTGAACTCATTAGTCTGCCTTCTACACTTAAAATAAGCTCGGGCTCTTTTACTTTCTGTGAAGCAGGTGCCTTGTTTTTTGCTTTCTGCTAAACTTTGCTTCTACCCATTGTCTTTCACAGCCAAAGAATTCAGATTTGTTTGTACTGTTCCTAATATATGACTGACATTTAAGATCTATCAGTTCTATATTCCCCAATATATCCCATTTGGGTCTTATCTAACATAGTTTGGGCAGCGTGTTGGCCTTTTTCTAATGTGGTTTTCTTGATACTTTGTCGGAACCTTTCTTTGTCCTGATGCTACCATTCAATGTAGAGCATTGAGAATGCACCTGCTTTAGAAGAATTGCTTCCACCAAAGGGTGCTCCAAACTTCAGATACAGTGTTGAAGATGATAGAGAAAGGACAGTAGAGCATGAGCTTTCTATGGAGCTCACCAATAAGGTGAAGGGACGCCAAACCGTCCGAGAAATAATCTCATGGGTAGAGGAAAGCGTGATTCCTAATCATGGTTGGGAAGTTGCTCTTAAAGTTGTTTCTCAAACACTTCTCGACATTGGTTCGAAGAGTTTCACTCATTTGATCACTGTCTTGGAGCGATATGGACAAGTTATTGCGCGAGTATGCCCTGATCATGATAAACAGGTCTTGTTAATAGCAGAAGTGAATTCCTATTGGAAGAACAATGCTCAAATGACGGCTGTAGCAATTGACAGAATGATGGGTTATCGACTTCTATCTAATTTGGCTATTGTAGCATGGGTGTTTTCTCCAGGAAATGTTGCACAATTTCATACCTCTGATCGTCCATGGGAGGTACATCATGAGCTCTCTCTCTCCCTCTCTCCCCCTCACTCTCTCTCCACTGTTTGCATAAATTGGCTATTGTCTGTCTTGCAATAGCTCTATAATTTGTTATCACACAATGCATGGTGTTGGTCGTTGAAGCCAATTATTGTCAAGTAAATACTTGTGATAATCCCAAATAATAACTTCTGAAAAATTTTTGAGGAACCATTTTTAGTTTACCCGGGAAGTTCATTTCTCAAAACAGTTGGGCATTAGGCGAGAACCTCTTGTGAAATGGTTAATTGTATACACCTAGTAAGAGTGAAGTTCTATGGTAGGGCTATGATATAAAACCTTCATGCAGTTGACAATTAGTCACCATTTGGTATGATAAGAAGTATAAAAAGTGAATGAAAAATGTTACATATAACCAATAAAAACTATTAGAAGCTAAGATAATAATATTTTCTGAAGTTTGTCTAATGTTTGATGATGTTAATTGTTCACCTTTCTAAATAAAAATGTTATGTCCTGTTGGAGAGGAAAATCAGCTTAAGCTGGATCCGTTTAACTTCTCACACAGCTTTCATGGTGCATGATAAGGATTAATACAGCTATCAACTTTAGTTCATAAGCCCATTAATTGTTTGACTCTAACCCATTTCTTGTGATTATACAAATTCTTTAAATTTCCTTCTTATTTTCTGTATGTATATGACTATAGGCTTAAAACTACATGATGAGAACAATTTGTGGGATGCTGCTTAACAGAGTCGCCTGTTCCTGGATCTTCTCTTCCATGCCAATAATACTATGGATTATGTGATTATAGAGTTTGGAAACTAGACTTTAATGTTTCTATTTACTTCTTTCTCTTGCTGCAGGTGCTTAGAAATGCTGTAAGCAAGAGTTATTACCGTATATGTGATCTAAGGAAAGAGGTATCATCTCTTAAGATAAGTGTTGTAGCAGCTGAAGAAGCTGCAGCCAAAGCAAAAGCAGATTTGGATGCTGCCGAGTCAAAGCTCACATTGGTGGATGGTGCGCCTGTTCTTGGTGAGAATCCTGTGAGAATGAAGCGCTTGAAATCACATGCTGAAAAGACAAAAGAAGAGGAGGTATCAGTCCGTGAATCCTTGGAAGCCAAGGAAGCTCTTCTTGCTCGAGCTCATGAGGAAAATGAGGTAATCATGAAAGATGAGCCACAGCATCCTTCTGCTTTACACACTTAAATATCACTACTACTTGTGTCATGTCATCCAATATTCACTTTAGATATTAAAAGATAAGTACGAGCCTTCTGTATGCAGTGAGAGGAGATGTGGAGGTAAAGGTGGATGTCACTTTGTTGGCTCGCTTGAACCTCAGGCTCTTCTTTGAATGTTATATTTGCATATCTGGATTATGTCATCAAGAAATAAAAGAAGTCTTGCTAATCTGATCCATCATGTATTCTTTATCTTTGAGAATCTCTCTGTCCCTACAAGTTGTCATCTATGGTAAATTGTTTAACCTTTGATTCATGTGTATCATATTCTGTTGGATTTTTTTTTCAATTCACTAACAGACAGCATGTAATTGAAATGAAACTTTAATTTTCTTTAAATTGACAATTCATGCTTGCAGCTGTTTGATGACATACTTGTGCTGTCATTATGTTGTCCTTACAAATGTTGTGATGTCCAGACATTGTTCCTTTCTTTATACAAGAGCTTCTCAAAAGTTTTGGTGGAACGCATGCCTGATGCATCTGAGGCTCAAACATTGCGTGGATTGAACTCAATTCAAGCTGATGAAATGTCAGTTGATCATGAAGAATCATCAGCAATGGAGGTGGATAATGAGGACGAAAGAACCAAGAAAAGGTTTTTTGGCATCCTGACTCGTGCCCTCCTTTTCTTTTTTCTTTTTCCTCTGAAGAATTTATTTAAAAAGTGAAAATAACTGCCCATTTTACATTTATCTTGTCATAAAGTCAAAATTTATTTGACTCTATTCTTGCAAAAACTTTTGCAGTCAGTCAAATGGTGGGAAGGCAAGTAATGCTTATAATGTAGGTGAAAAGGAGCAGTGGTGTCTTTCGACCCTAGGCTATGTCAAAGCATTCTCAAGGCAATATTCTTCTGAGGTGAATCTGGTTTCCCAACGGACTGTAGCCTTACGACTTCATTTTATAGTTCTCCAGCAACCACTGGAGTTTAACGTGTGTCTAATGTGTATGCTCATGATCGTGCATTAATTTGCTATCCCAGCTTATAAAATTAATTAGGTGATGTGGTACTTGGAAATTTTTGGAATCTAATTTCATGAATTTTAAAGTTTTTCTAACCTCATTCATGAATTTTATCATGAATCTCGGTGGTAATTTTCTTTATATTATGTGGCAGATATGGTCTTACATTGAGAAGTTAGATGCAGAGGTGTTCACTCAAAGTAAGCATCCTCTTTTTTTGAAAGCTGTTTATTCAGGTTTATGTCGCCCTGTAAATGAGGTTTCATCTGGCTGAAGCTTTAAATTTGGCTATTTATGTTTCTGGTCATTACCTACCCAAAATTCTGTTGATGTTTATTATATACTAAAGTAGAGAAATATTAGAGCTACAAAATTATATGTGGCCTCAATTATTTAGTTGAATGAGCTCTGAAGCTCTATCTTTTCTTTTTTTTTTAATGTGCTATGTAAAAGTTCATGAGGTAATATCTGGGAAGTTAGGCGTCATAGGTGGAAGCTGATCGTTAATGCTGGAGAAGGGGTAATTACGAAAGAAGTATATTATATTTGATTTGTCTTTTGATAAGATCGGCGAGGTTTGAGTTTGATGAAGTTTGTGGTTTAACAATTAATTAAACTGGTCTTTCTCAAACATTATGATGGGTTCAAACATTATGATGGGAATCATATATGATTTGAATATGTTCTATAGAAACATAATCAGCTAGTTTATAAAATTGAAGTATATTTTAATTCTGGAACTTGTCTTTTTGCAATATTAATTAGTATTATAAAATGTTAATTAAATATAAAATTTCAATTATTTATCAAATTCTTTTTGAAGTTGACATAAATCCTTAAAATAAATTTTTAGATGTGAACACAACAATTTTAATAAGTGAAATATTTAATAAATTAAAATTATAGGTCTTAATGTTTTTGAATTGTTCTTGGCAATAATGGATTGATAGTACATTGGCTTTTATTTTTATTTTTGCTTTTGTTTTTAATCATTTATTTATTTAATTAAAAAATATGATAAAAGACATGGGTTCTTTTATAATTTAGGAAGCTAAAGAAACTAATATTTAAAAATTTCCAAAAAATTTATATTTTAAAAAAATTTCTCTTAGACTAGCTAAAAAAAAGTAATGATGAAATATTCATGTTATGTAACATTATATATAGATGAATCAAATGTTATTAACATTTGATTCATGGTATAAACATTATATATAGATTAATCAAATCTGTAAGAATTAGCCATGAAATTGCCCCCTACATGTTGAAAATCGAAGGAGACTGAAGAAAAACTTATTCGGTCTGTGATACCCTTTTGTTGTGACAACATATTATATGGTAAAAAGTTGGGTCAAAAATTGACACGTGGTAAGTGTCATGCTTGTGACACGATTGTCACAGCGTGACATAGATATTCTTAATCCTTTTTAGTGCTGTCTTGTCTCATCTTTATTTTAATCTTTTTCCTTCTACTTCATGCGACAATAGAGACAATAGAGTATGAATATTGAGAAGATGATTCAATGACTCACTTTAGCTATTATGTTTTCAAATTGTACTTAAAATTAATATATGAACTAAAATGAGTCTCTTAAGCATTTTAAAGCGTTAATCAATATATCTCATCGATTAAATGTATAAACAATTAAACACATATCAAGTTTTTCCATACTTAGATTTTGACTGTCATCAAGTAAATTGTCAAAATCAAAGTCACAAATTAAAACATTTACTTATTTTCTATATTTTCTAAGAATAGATAATTATAAACAAATATGAATAACTTTCAAAAATCATAACAAAAACTCAACATCGATCTCTTGTACTCATGATCAATCAACATTTATGACTCTTAGAAACAAGATAGATTTATAGGTACACTTAAATATCATTAATGATTATGACATTCTACAACTTTGGACATTATTTCATTTCCCCATCACTAAGAGTTACACGCATAACCATAAATCAAAGGATTTTTCTAAGGTTATAATGTGGGTAAAGGTAAGGTGAGATGTATTTTGGGTAACGTAGCATTAAAACAATCAAGCTAATAAAGCAAAAGTAACACCAATGAAACATCAAGCACATACGTTAATATTCATTCAAAACTGGGTACTATTAGCTATAATGAATGCAATAATTATATTTCACAGCTCAATTTCAAGCTCTCATATCATAAACCACATGAAGCATAATCTATTAGAAGGAATCATTTGTAAAATCATTGGTAATACTATTAGCTATAATAAATGCAATAATTATATTTCACAGCTCAATTTCAAGCTCTCACATCATAAACCACATGAAGCATAATCTATTAGAAGGAATCATTTGTAAAATCATTGGTAACAATACATCGAAACTCTAAGGAGTGATTCTTCAAAAGCATCTACCTTATTTGCAAAATCCTTAATTCACCTATTCAATACAACTTTACGGCGAGAAAATAAATGAACAAATTTTCAAAACAATTTTTTTCGTTGATACTTTTATTCAAACATTTTTTCTCTTTTTTCTTCTATAGTTTAATAAAAATTGAAAGAAGCTACATCAACATGGCAATTTCATTTATAAAATGTCAAATGACATCCCAACAATAATAACCATCTCATGTACACCCCAACACTTATATTTTTGTACATCTACATTTATCAACAATTAAAAAATGCTCCACTAGCTTTAAGGTTTGTGTAGGACATTTGGTTTAGTTTATCTATGTAGTTAGTAGAAAAAGAAAGATTAATAAAGCTTAAGGGGGCTTAATAAAGGAAGATTCATATCAATGAGTAGGTTATTTGGCTAATATAGTTTGCAAAAATAAAGAATGTTTATATCATTTTCATGTTCATGCATGTGAAAAAAATGTAGTCTTGCATAGAAAATCAACACAAAGTCAAATGTATATGTCATGAAAGTCACACATAAAAGAAAGAGAATGAGATTGATATGGATGTGTCAGTCTATAAGGTTCAAAATCTCACTGGTTTTTGTCCACTACTAGTTACTACTCTTCTAAAGATAATGTATATTGACCAATAATAAGAGCAAAAGTATATGCTAAAGTTGCCATAGATTTTTCTAGTCAATTCTCACTTTAATTATGACTATACAGTTGTAAAAGCAATATAAAAGGATAAAATGTTTGATTTTGTTTATTTGATTTTGAAAACACCTAAGAAGCCACATAAACAACCATTAATCTAAAAAAAGTGTATAAAAAAACTAAGGTCCCCACTCCCACACTTAAAACTTACATTGCCCCCATTGTAAAATCAAATGCAAGAAATTGAGCATTTAATGAAAATAGCAAATGCAAAAAAGTAAGTAAACAGAAATCAACTTCCCTTGGGTTGCCTCATAAGCAGTGCCTTTGTTTATCGTTGTTAGCTTGACTCTATATTGCTCTCATCAAGTGACGCCGTTTGCGTCTTCCAACATCAACACTTCCATATCCTCTGTTTGGAAGTTTTCATAATATGATTTCAAGCGATGACCATTCACTTTCAATATCTTGTCAGATTTTAGATTTCGTAACTCTGCTGTACCAAAGGAAAGACATGAGTAATAGCAAACGGACCAATCCAACAAAAACGCAACTTACCTGGGAATAATTTGAGCTTGGAGTGATATAGTAGCACTTTCTGACCCACTGAGAAGCTTTTCCTTGAAATCATCTTATTATGAAAGCCTTTGTCCTCTCCTTATATATCATTGCATTTTAATAGGAGTCAATTTGCATCTCCTCCAACTCTTGCAGTTGTAACTTCCTATGTATACCTGCATCATCCAAATTCATGTTGCATCTTTTTATTTCCCAATACGTCTTGTGTTGTAACTCCACCGGAATGTGATATGGCTTCCCAAAAGCTAGTTTATATGAAGACATCTCAATTGGTGTTTTATAAGCTATCATGTAAGCTCATAGTGCATCTTCTAGCCTCATAGTCCAATCCTTTTTATTGGGCTAAACTGTTTTCTCCATAATTGCCTTAATTTCTCGATTTGACACTTCAAATTGTCCATTGGTTTGAGGATGGTAAGAGGTGGAAACCTTGTACATGATATGATATTTCCTGAATAGTGTTTCCATCATCCTGTTGCAAAAATGGGTTCCTTTGTCATTGATGATTTCCTTTGGCATCCTGAACTTAGAAAGGAAGTTAGCTTTAATAAAATCTGCAACAATTTTGGTATCATTAGTTTTGGTAGCTTTAACTTCCACCCATTTAGAAACATAATCGAATGCAAGAAATATATAATTAAAACAAAAGACATATGGAAAGGTCCTATAAAGGCAATACCCCAAATGTCGAAAATTTCACAGAAAAGAATAGGTGTTTGTGGCAAATGATCCTTACGGGACTAATTACTTGACCGTTGGCACTTCTCATATAACTTACAGCAGATTTATGCATTCTTGAACAATGAGGGTTAGTAGAAATCACTCTCCAAAACTTTATAGGTTGTCCTCTTTAGTCCAAATTGTCCTCCACATGCATATGAGTGGTAGAAGGCTAAAATTGAAGATGTTTTACTTTCAGGCACACACCTCCTTATGAATTGATTCGCATAGTGCCTCCATATATACAGGTCATCCAAAAGTAGTACTTTGCTTGATTCTTCAACTTGTCCCTCTGAGCCATTGACAAACCAACAGGTAATTTATTAGTAACCAAGGAATTCACAATATCTACATATTATGGTGGTGTCATATTGGCAACAAATAGATATTCATCTATAAATGCCTCTCTTAAAGGGGTGTCATCTACTTTTTTGATCAAGCGGCTAAGGTGATTGGCAACCACATTTTCTGCCCCCTTTTGATCTCTTCTCTCCAAGTCGAACGCTTAAAGGAGGAGGATCTATCTGATCAGCCTTGGTTTTACGTCTTTCTTCATGAGTAGGTATTGTAAAGCTACACGATCAACATAAACAATTACTTTAGCATCAAGAAAATATGATCAAAAATTTTCTAAAGTAAAAACTACAAATAAAAGTTCTTTTTAGGTTGTAGAATAGTTTAATTGAGTTAGACTGAGAGTCTTTGAAGCATAATAGATGGACATGTAAAATTTTTCCCACTCTCTGTCCTATAATTGCCCATTGCATAGTCACTTGTATTATATATGATCTCGAAGGGGAGGCCCCAATTTGGGAGTTAAATCATCAATGAGGATTTCAACAGCTCCATAAGTTTGTCAAAGGCTTCCTTTCACTTATCATTGAACTTGAAGGAGACATCTTGTTGTAACAACTTGCATAACGATGTAACTATCTTTGAAAAGTCCTTGACAAATTTATGATAATAACTTGCATGACTAAGAAAAGAACATACAACCCACACATTTTAGGGGTAAGGTAAAGAGGAAATGATATTAACTTTGGATTTATCTACCTCTATACCCCTAGCAGATATAACATGCCCTAAATCTATACCTTGATCTACCATAAAATGACATATTTCCCAATTGAGCATAATGTTAGTTTCAATGCATCATTCCAAGATAATAGTAAGCTTCTCAATGCATTCATCAAAGGAAAAACCATAAACACGAAAATCATCCATAAATACCTCAATGATTTTCTCAACATACTCTAAAAAAAATGCTCACCATACATCTTTTAAATGTGGCAAGTGCATTATATAATCCAAATGACATCCTTTAGTAAGCAAATGTATTGAATGGGCATGTGAAGGTGGTCTTTTCTTGATCTCCCAGTGTGATCAGTATTTGAAGATAACCTAAAAATCCATCTAGAAAATAGTAATACCCATAACTAGCCAATATCTCAAGCATTTGATCAATAAAGGGAAGGAGAAAGTGGTCTTTACAGGTCAGTGAGTTCAATTTCCTATAATCAATACAAAGTCACCATATGGTTCGTACTTAGGTGGGAACCAACTCACCTTCCTGATTGGTCACAACTGTGATTCCATACTTCTTTGGTACCACCTAAACAAGACTTACGTACTTACTGTCAGAGATCGAGTGAATAACCTTAGTTTCAAGAAGCTTAAGTACCTTCTTCTTCGCAACTTCCATCATCAGAGGATTCAACCTACGTTGAACTTGCATGTGAACTTGACTTCCTCCAGCAATAAAATACGATGCATGCATACAGAAGGGCTTATTTCTTGGATTTCTATGATCGTCCATCCGATGGACTTTTTATGCTCCCTTAACATTCAAACCAACCTTTCTTCTTGATTCGAAGTCAACTTTACTGAAATGATAACTAGGAGAGTCTACTTATCTCCCAAATAGGTGTACTTGAGGAGTGTGGGGAGTGGCTTTAGTTCCACTGTAGGTGCCTGCACATCAGAAGGTTAACAACTTCTGGTGAGATTCGAATAACTGCATGAAAACCAAGTCATACCTTTTTGGAGAGCTCCTTAATGATTCCAAAATAGCTGCCATTTCAACGAACTCTTCTCCCACTTCAACATCATTATTGCCTTTTGTTTGCACACACTTAGTCAACACTGTAATGATCCTTGCAACTCAATTTAAACATTTCTTACACTAAATGAATAATCACATCAATAGAGAAAATAGAATTATCATCCTAAGGAAGTTTCATGGCATTAAAAATGTTAAAATTAATCACTTTTCCATCAAATTCTATCTTGAGGTTGCCCTCACGAACATCTATCTTAGCTTGATTAGTATTGAAACACGATAGGTATGAGATTGTACGAAGTGTTATCATTTATATCAACAGCAAAAAAACCTGCAAGAAATTTGAACTTATTTACTTGCATCAAAACATATTTAACTACACCATCAGAGTAAGTGTTAGTATGGTTAGCTAATTGTATGATAATACTTGTTTCTTTCAAAGGGTCTAAATTCAAGGAAACATAAATTGAACAAGGCCTAACATTAATTAAAGCTCCCAAATCCAACATAGTTTTATTAATCACAATGTTACCAATTTTGCAGGGAATGGTGAACATACCTGGATTTTGTTATTTTAGATGTATCTTCTTCATAGAAACCATAGACATATTCTCACCCACCGTTATCTTTTCATCACCTCTCAACTTTATTTTATGCATATACAAATTCCTCAAGGAATTTTGCGTACCTCAATACTTGCTTAATTGCATCTAGCAAAGGAATGTTCACTTCCACTTTCCAAAAAGTCTCTAATATCTCCTTGTCATTTTCCTCCTTATTCAATCTTGCCAATTTGATAGGAAAAGGTGAAGGGTTAGTTTTAATGATATTAGGGCTTTTGAAGTTTACCATTGTGATAGATGAAGCGTTTTCTTCCTTTCCCAACTCCTCCATCTCTTCTTCATTAGCAATCCTTGGTGGAGTTCTCTTGATACCCGTAATCTCGTTTCTGCTCTTCAAAGTTATAACACTGATGTTCTTCGGGTTCATCTTAGGTTGAGATGATAGTTTTCCTCCACTTTGTGATTTTAGACGGTTGATCCTCACTGCCATCTGAACCATTTGGTTTTTCACATTTTCTATGCTCGATTATCTTCTGCTAAAACTGTTGTACACTCTCTTGAAGCTGCTACTTTATACCCTACTGAAATTGCTTCATACTCTGTTGAAGTTATTGCTGTATACCTTAATGAAAATGAAGATTATTAGCAGTAAAAGTCTTAATAAAGTCTTCCAGAGATGAAACTAAACTCGAAGAAAAGGTTTGTTGCCTTGGTTGAAATTGTTGTGATCCTTGTGGTCGATTTTGAAAGTAATTCTACTCTTGTATCCTTCATAACTCAAATTGAGTTGATTTTCTAGCCTGGGTTATACGATTAGGAGTACAGGTTGTGCTGGTTAGGAAAGTTCCCTCCCACAACATTCACGTATTCCATACTTCCCTCTTGTAGTGGCAGACACTCATCATTCGGATGACTCGTGTTTGAATATATTCAACATGCCTTTACTTATGCCTGTCCAACTACAATTTATCTAACAGAAGATGTTAGCTCATCTAAACGATGTTTGATAGATGAAGCACTTACCTTGTTCACACAACAAACATTGTTGTAAGTGCCAAATTATTGATTATTAGTAGCCTCCATTTAAATAAAATCCTGTCTTCAATAGGAGTCTTATTTCATAATGCCCCATCACTTGCCACATCAATTAGACTCCTCTCCATCGGTAGCAATCCTTTGTAAAAATACTGGATGAGAAGTTGCTCTGGAATGTTATAGTGTGGACAACTAGCATATAGCTTCTTGAAGCATTCTCAATACTCGTAAAGGGACTCCATTATGTTGCTTTATGCCACATATTACCTTATGTATACTTGCTGTCTTTGATGCTGGAAAACATTTTTCAAAAACAACCTTTTCATCTATAGCCAAGTGTTCAAATTCTCAATTGGTAGATCAAACAACCAATCATTTGTTGCACCTTTTAGTGAGAACAGAAAAGCTATCAAAATGATTCCGTCACCCTTGGAGACTTTATGCTCAAACACACCATATCTAATTCCTTGAGATGCTTATGCACATCCTCACCTGCACGACTGTGAAAATTAGGCAAAAAATGTATTAACCTAGACTTAAGCTTAAAAGTAACATGCTCAGCAAAATTAGGAAATGTAATGCATAAAGGTCTTTGGATTAAGTCTGGTGTAGCCAACTCCCATAATGTTCTCAGCTTCACTATTGTTTCTTTGAATTCAAGTTCAGTTTCTGCTTCCAAAGTTGTTCTTACTTCTCTTCTTAATCTCATCAATGTTCTCTCCGTGTCCAAATCAAATTCTACAAGTTCCCTATGAGGAGATCATTAACAAACATTTAAAGATAAGAAAATAACTAAAAGAAAAGATTATAAACATATATACACATAAAACACCAACTAAAATAAAAAACGAAAATTAAATCACCACACTCCCAAGCAACGACACTAAAATTTGATAGCACGTGTCGAGTGCATTATAAAATTGACCTAATTTTGCATACTAAAAAAAGTTTGTAGTTGTGGTGAGTCAAGATTGTATCTACAAGGAATGTTCAGTTAATTTTCACAATGCAAATAATTGATGTAAAGGAAAAAAGGGGGGGGGGGGGGGTTGATTTGATGCGATTTAGAAATCAAAGTAAACTTAAATTATGATAGCAATTATAGAAAATTGAAAACAATGATAGTGTTGAATGTGGGTAAAGTTCGATTTTTTGATCAATCTCTACCTGGACACGATTAAACATATCCTATTGTTTTAATGCTTTCACACCTCTCCTTAAACTATTGATCATAGACTAACAATAAATTATGTTAATCTCAGTTTTACCTTGGGTTGTGTTTAATTAAGACACGCTCGTTAATTAAACCTAATTGCCTTATAACCTCGGAGACGCTTTCTAGATTCAATCGGGCAGCTACATTATGAAGTGGAAAACAGATCAATATAGGTAGTAACCTCACAAGTTTGGGTTATCTAACATAAGCAAAATTGTTTCTAACGATTCAAGATCTTTAGCAGCTACTAACGA
>JAOSBN010000177.1:21039669-21062278 GCA_027563595.1 Erythroxylum suave
TAACCTCACAAGTTTGGGTTATCTAACATAAGCAAAATTGTTTCTAACGATTCAAGATCTTTAGCAGCTACTAACGATTCAAGATCTTTAGCAGCTACTAACGAATATCAAATATAATGATTATGAATTATATTCAAAATTCTAGCAATGGTTAAAACAATCCAATAAGCGCATTAAGATCATCTTTACAAAACCCAAATCAATCAACATCAAACAACAATAACAATTCAAAACGAGAGATTCAATATTAAACAAAGATGAGACATGCTTAACAGTAACTCGGGTGTTGATTTTACCTTTGAATTGGTGTCAGGAAGTTAGCTCTCCATCTTCTCTGTCAACCTCCAAGAATCAACCATGAAATCGTCTCTAACTTGTTGAAAACTGAAGGAGAATGAAGAAAAAACTATTCTGACTACGATACCCCTTTGTCGTCACAACATATTGCCTTGTATAGTAAAAAGCTATGTTAAAAACAGATAGGTGGCAAGAGTCATGGGTGTGACAAGGTGTGTCACGCCTATGACACTGGATGTCATGCCCTTGACACACTTGTCATAGTCGTGACAACACTCACGGCTATGACAACCGTGACACACATCTCATGCCATGACAAAGATATTCTTCATCCTTTTTGGTGCTTTCTTGTCTCATATTCATTCTAATCCTTTTCCTTCTTACTCCATGAAGACAATAATGTATGAATCTCGAGAATATGACTTAATGAGTATGGTTTTAGCTCATTTTAGCTATTATGCTTCTGAATTGTACCTAAAATCAAATATGAACTAAAGTGAGTGTCTTAAGCTTTCTAAAGCATTAATTACTAAATGTCATGGATTAAATATATCAATAGTTAAGCACATATCAAAAACATATTTAGCATAAACAAAAGTATGTTTGATTAAGCTTACAATTAAATTCTCTTCATATGGTAAGTTCATTCTCGGTCACTATCTATAATATATGTTGACCTCTATCTAGATTGTTTCTTTTCTATTGTAACAATCACAATCAATGAAATTTAAACTCATTCATCTCTATATATTTTTTTGTAACATTTCTAGTTAATAAATCAACACAAAATTCATCAATTCTCTTATCATATCAAAGTTATTTCTAAAATATGGAAAAGAAGAATATAATCTTTGTCCAAAATCATTCTTGCTCTATTCTTTTTTACCATACACAATGGAGTGTTCATTAGCAATTCTGAAACTTCAGTCACCAACACCAAAATATCAAAAACATTTTTCTACTAATGAGAATTTGATAAGCCTTAATGAAACTTCTCATATTCCTTTCATAATTGCTAAGAATGCTTAAAAATGTGCCTCCTGGAAGTTACAAATAATAAGTTTTCTTCTTATATATGAACTCTTTGGGTTTGTAGATGAGTCTCAACCATGTTTACTATAATTAAACCAAAACTTTTGTTTGTGGATTCGTTAGGATCAAGTAGTGCTACTAGTTATTTAATTTATAATCTATGCAATAGTTAGTGCCTACCATTAGAAAGTGTCTACTGAAGCTAAGAAAAAGCTAGAAATAAGTTATATATATATTGATTTAACACTGGAATGCTCCCCGTATTATCATCTTTGATGAACAATTCAAAGGAAGGAAAATTAGTCACCATATATATAAGTAAAGTGGGGACTTGTGGAGTGAAGTGATCCTTAAATTAGGGTATATGCAGCCAGTAGTCTTGCTTACCTTGTACTAAAAGTCCATTATTGTCAATGTTGAAGTTGTACAATTAATCCCAATTCTTAGTAATGATGATTTTAAAATTTCAAATATATATACGAGTAAAACGTCTTGTTCACGATTTAGCTCTTACTAGACATATGTTGCATGATTCCCAAATTATATCCTACACATTTGATGCTTTAGGTAATGAATTAAAAGAACTTGTAGTAATAATTAGCATTCGTGACATACCAACTACATTTAAGGACCGCAATGAAAAATTATTTGATGAAGAATTAATTAAAAAAGCATGGTGAGTAAAAAGAAGAAGAAATGTAGGTTACTACTTAATTCACTTGAAAGAGATCAATTTACAAAGTTCAAGAAGGAAGAAATCCTATTGGTTATAATAGTTGAAGTTTTGAAATTCGTACTGTACTAGTCGAAAAACGGTATAAAACTTAGTAGTTTGATAACGATTTTTGGTACTAGTTAGTACCGACAATTTTGTCTGCTACTGGCCAGTTCTAGCTTGTGTTTAAAATACCAGCCAAACATAGACCGGTATCGTAAAGTTTAAAAAATTCAAGGACTTGTCTGCAAAAGAAAAACCTAAGAAGACAAAGATGAATCTAGGTCTGAGAGAGCAAGAAGAAGTGGAAGATGTGAAGATCTCTTCTAGATTTGCCTAACTTGGCCTTGGAAGCCATTCTTGAGAAGCTCTCACTTGCTGAGATGTGTACATTGGCAAAAGTATGTGATAATTTGAGGGGCATGTGTATGAGTGATCATCTTTGGGAGAAACACTTAAAATAGAAATGGAGTAAAGTGATTGGTGAAGGAGCTCACAAGGAATGGCAATGGCGCATGGCTATGGCTTCCAAAAGGAAGCCAACAAGTCTCTTGAATCAAAACAATCAAAAGGGCTTGTTAGGAACTCTTGGCCATTTTTGGCCTTTCTCTTGAATTAAACCAAAATTTCAAAGTAGATTAAAAGAGAGAGATAACAAAATAAAAAGAGATAATGAGGAAAAAAAGTCTTTACCCTTTGAAAGCCATTGTTAGTAATGTTGTTGTTGCTGGGTGGTATGAGAGAGATTAAAGCCAAATTAGGGTTTTAAAATTATCTGACAATTATTAGAGTTTTTGAATTTTGATACAATAATTAGTAATATAATAATTATTATAAATTAATTAAATTAATTAAAATAATAACAATAATTAAGTTTTAAAAATAAAATTTCTTATTTATTTCAGTAAATTTATTAATTTAAAATTTTAAAAATGTCACTTCTAAAGTGACAAAAATTGATTGCATTTAATTCACAAAAACTTAATTGTATTTAATTATTATTTATTTTATGATGAAATTATAATATTTTAAATATTTTGTATTGTTTTTAATCATATATTTGTACGATGATTTCTTTTTTCATATTAATTGTGATTATTATTTACATGTAAAATATATGAAAATTATTGTTAATAAAAATAAAAAACTTGTTATTTTAAAATTTTATTATTATGATTTTTGGAGATATGATTGATATAAAATTATAAAGTATAAAATACAATATATAAATGAATTATTTTGTAAATTTTAAAAAAATTCAGAGATTATTTCATAAATTTAAAAAGTAGTCCGAAATAGTACTCAGTATTGATCGGTATCAGTACTGTATCGTACCATAACCCAATTCGGTACCAAGACCAGTGCGATAGTTATAACATTGATAATAATACCATTTACAATTCTAGTAGTACCTTATATGACCAACGATTTCAAACTAGCCATCCAAAAATCAATTAATAACAGTCGACCTATAACTCTAATTTTCATTCTTGCTAACCTTTTTGGTTTACCTCTCATTAGGGAAATCAAGGTCACTCTTGTTTTATATGTAAACTGTGTGATAATCTTAGGCATAGTGCGACAACATGTCAATCACGACATTAGTTATCTTTGTACTATCCCACACCTTAGTCAATATTATTGCAGGAGATTTTTCTCAAACAAGTAATAGCAAGAACGACAAAAATAATAAATGGTACTTGATTATGGTGTAATACATTATAACATTACATATATCTAAAACCTAAATGTGCATTCAAACTATGTTAGAGATGGTAACAATATTGATATCTTATATCGATTCTTCAACAATTAATTCACCTGTATCTCTCTTTACACTAGATAATAGTTTATGTGCTCTGTTGACAAGAAAAGCTTAATAACTTTTTCAAAAATTTGGAAGCAAAATGTCACTTCAATTGAACTTTTCCTTGAAACATTTTTCATGAAGGATTTGACTAAGAGGGCACCTTTGGTGAAAGACCAGAGTCAAAACAATCTGTACGAGTGACTGGCGTCTAACTTATCTCTTTAGTTATCACACATTAACCCATTAGTTTCAATCGTTTTCTCATCTCATATTTGATATTTGGCATCAACATCTTGGTTAACGCTCTCATCTTATTCAAAATAAAATATTAACTAGCAATAATATTAATGTTTCGAAGTCTTTTTGATGTTAATTCAATTTATGACTCTTCTCTTTACGGAAAAGGTCAAGAATTATCTCTTAAATACTAATCTATCAATTGTAATAAAATATTCCAAGTTATTTATTCATATGATTAGACCGCTTTTGTAAATTTTCACTACTACATTCATTTCATTGATTATTATATTAGATACACATCGTTGTAACCTTTTAAGATTAAACGTGATGTGCTTAGCATCTTTGAAAATTTCATTGAACTCACTAGGAATTTTTTCCATACCCAAATTCAGACCTTATGTATAGATGGAGGTGTAGAATATACAGCTCTCTCTCATCTTCTAGCTCACCTTGGAATTCAATACTTCTCGACCTTTCGCCCTATGAATATATTGGATTTGTTAAAAGCAAGCATTGTTTTATAGTCGAAAAAGACTCACACTTCTCTATAATGTAGTCATTCTTTTTCACTTTTGGTCTCATGCCTTACAATGAAAGATAAAGAATCATAAAGTGCTCAATCTTTTGGAATTTTTTGATTCAATGCTCAAGCTTTTAAATTTTACAGTTGAGAGACCAACCTTTTAAAACCTTAACAATTTAATTCAAAACATTAATTTTTGCTGATGTGACTAATAGATGGACATCCACGTGACATTTAGTTGGTATGCTATGCAATAAAAAATAATCTTTTGAACTAAATTGTTAATGTTGATCACTCAATTAAAAATCTTAAAAGCTTAGGTACTGAATTGAAAAAAAAATACTTTTGAATATTTTATCCCTTCAAAGTATTGTATGTCTTAGCAACTGTATGCCTAGACAGATCGTAAATCATGACACACCATATAACAAATTGTTTGGTAAAACCTAAATACACATCACTCTAAGTCTGTGTTTGTATTTATTTATCCCTAGCTTCAACACTATAATAATAATAATAAACTCTAACCAAGATCATGACCTTGTGTATATTTTGGGTTCTCTATCTCCCATCATTTCTTTATCTACTTTGACATTACTTCAAATAGAATCTTACACTTTTGGCATGTAGTTTTATTAAAATGATTCTTTCTACATAAAACCAAATCATACCCCTCTCACTTAGTGTCTCATCTCGTTTCCTCCTTCATCACTAACAACTCTTTATATAGCTATTACCGGTAAGTACGGGATGATTCTATCAGAACAGTAAATACTAGTAATTACTATTAGTCTATTATCTAACTGATATATGCTTAGTTAATTATACATTTATTCCATTACACTTAGTGTTTAATGACATGAAATACTTAAGACATTCACTTTAGTTTATAATTGGTTTTATGTACAATTCAAAAGCGAAAGGGCTAAAGTGAGTTAAAAGCACAATATTTGAGTCCTTTTCTTTATATTGCCAGTCACTTGTCTTCATGGAGCAAGAAGAAAAAGGACTAGGGCAAGAAAAAACAAGAAACTTGCAAAAAATGAAGAGTTTAAGCCATAAAGGGAGAGCTCACGACCATGCATAAAATTGTCATGGCCTTGAGACACATCTCATGGCCATGACAAAATTGTCATGGGTGTGACAACCATTGTCACACCCATGACTCAACATGCATGGGCATGACATATTTCCCACTCACTTGTCTTCATGGAACAAGAAGAAAAAAGATTAGAGCAAGAGAAAACAAGAAAATTGCAAAAAATGAAGACTTTAAGCCACAAAGGAGAGCTCACGACCATGCATAAAATTGTTATGGCCTTGAGACACATCTCATAACCCTAACAATTTTGTCTCACCCGTGACTTAATATGCATGGGTATGACTCATTAAGTCACGCCGAGGCAACAAAGGCTCGCAACTGCTAGCCCTCAAGGAGGCTATGCATGATCATGATCCACCATGCACATCTGTGACATTTAATTAGTTGTCCTGAAACCTTACTTTTTAGTATAAAAACATCATTTTGACATTAGAATATTATGAAAAGTTTGAGGAATCATTTTTAGAGTTTTGAGGTCTTAGTTTTGAAGAAGAGAAGAGACCAAACTCCATTCCTTTGGAGACCTATACAGGGTTGAGTTTTCTGATGCTGGTTCGGAGGTGATATCAATGCCAAAGAACCTGGTTAAGCATTCTCTCCATCGTCTTTATTGATCTTTCTCTCTTAAGAATTGATTATGTTATCTTGTGTTTATTGAATTGGGTATTGCGTAAGAATGATTGAATGCTCTATCTGATTGTTTTTATGTATGAAACCCTTGCTAAAATCAAATATACTACGTAATTGTTATGTTTCTGATTCATTTACGGTAACTAATGGTTTTTAATCATTAGGAATAACATAGCCTAGGTTAAATGACTCGAGCTTGTGTGTTTGTTTCCTTGATTAATTTGTTTTCCTAACTCATAATGTGGCTATCGAATTAAATCTAGAGAGCTTGTTTTAGGTTGGTTGATAGCTAGGTTTAATTAACAAGTTCTTCTTAATTAAACACGACCTAAGGAAAAATCGGGTTTAACAGAGCTTATTGTTAACCCAAGATTAATAGTTGCTAGGAGAGGTATAAGAATAACAACTTAGTGAAGTATGTTTAATTATGTGTAGGCCGATATTGAACTAATAACTGAGTCCCTAATGTATTAACCACTTTTTATCTTTTTTAGATTGTTTTCTTTAATTTGTTTTTGTTAGTTTAGTTTATTTTTATTTTCTTATTTGAAAACCAACTAAACACCGCCCATAACCTAAACACTGATTTCATTTCAAAAGCTTTACTTACACTCTTTATCGGATCGACCTAGACTCATAATTGCTATAGTTTAGGTATAGTTATTTTAAGTAGTGTTACGACGCACTACATCACCTATAGATTGATTGTGGTTGAATTAATGAAAATAAAATTAAACAATTAAAGTAAACAAGCAGCATGATTTAAATTAAAGAATTGGTTACACAGTTAATTATCGATATCAGATAATTAGTACCTAGACTTCGAATCCTCCTAAACCTTTAATCGATTGATTATTTTTCATGCAATTATGTTGTTGATTAATTGGACGGTGGAGATTCCTAAGGTATGCTAGTATCTGACCTTGAGTCTACTAACAACTAATCCTAAGGTTTCTAACTAAATTACTCACGTAAAAGCGTATAGGATTATGCTACCGTATTATGAATCCTTCTATTAAGTTTGACCCCAATCTAGAAGATTTATGTCGTTCTATTTTTAGGATTGTAATAAAACCTTTCCAATTATTGCAGATCTATTCAAACCGAGGATTTTTCAATTGCTAAATATGAAATCAAATTAAAGTGTAAAAATCAAATTAATAGACAATGAATAAAACAGATAATCTAATCTTAATAATCAACAACCACAATTGCATTCACAAAAGAATCAAAACATGTCAAAGTATTCAACTAGGGTTCATCTGACCTAGATATTAATAGAGAATTTAGCTATACATTGGCGAACACGAAATCATTTCCATGTAAAAAGAAAACAAAATAGAAAATATTGGATTCATAATTCTTAATCTCCTTGATTGTTCTCTATAATGTATTCTAATAATGAAGATGTCTGATATTGTGTTCTGATGGATTTGTCAATAAAAATCCTAAGTCTTCCACTCCTTAAGCTCAAATCACCTCTGGAATTGTTTCTAAAGTTCTTAGAACAATGCCAACTAGTCTCACTCCCGATTTGCCTCTAAGACGTCACTTTTATATAAAAATCTAGGTTTTTGGGTTATTCACGGTTGTGTGCACAACTGTTCATAGGAATATGAACATTGGAAATCACTAAATATCCTGAAAGTGCACGACATGCAAAAGTTCACGGTCATGCACTGCATTTGTGCATTGCTTTCATATTGCTAATTTTCTATTTTATGCCTCATTTTTGTCTAAATTTCTCTCTTTTAAGTCCATGAAGGCAATTATCAACTGTAAACACACTTGAAGCATATTAAGTACCAAATATAAAACAAAAGTGTAAAATATCAAGCAAGAATACATTGAATATGGGGTAAAATAACTGAGCTTGTGGCTCTTTGTGCACATTTATGAGCTTTAAGCTCTTTTTCACGCTAGTCATTCTGGTCACAACTCTTTTATCTGATCATGCATAATAATGTGATGGAATGCATCAACTCACATAGTATGATATCAATAACTTTCATTCAATGTGCATAGTCATTTATCATATTCATCAGATCTGAGTCTAGCATTCAACATTCAGTTGAGCACACATTTTCTATATTCACATACAATTAGAAAGCACTTCCAATACAATCTCAAGTCTCGAAAAATCAATGTCTGGAATTATCATGATAATATCAATAACAATTCAATATCTAAAAGTTAATCAAAAACAATTCAGTCATAGTGAGAAAACATCTAGGTTAACTTACGGGGCGCTTAAGATAAGCTATTGCCTTAATGACCCGACAATGTCTGGATGCTGACAATCAATTTATACTTCTTTAGTCATGCAATTTATATAGTTCACACATTACTAAGTTGATCAATCATATGAATATTCAATCATGCATATATGTACGAGTCATATTTAATGCATGCTCAATTGGGCCTTTTTGGGTATGTAAGTATTTATAAATCTTGACCATTCAAATATCATATTTTTGTATACTACCATTTTGCAATCAGGTTTGTACTTTTAAGTTAGCTTGGTTTACTCCAAATCCATCAACCATACTTTGCACTTATCCTTGAACATTTTCATGATCAAATGCCTCTTATAACACATACACAATTTTTACTTTAATTCTGGAATTTCAGCAAGCTAGACCTATACATTCATCAAACTTTTTCCAGCAATGTATATTCATACATTTACCCAATTCTCATTCATAAATACCCCATATTCTTCAACGATCATTCATCCATACCTTCTACACATGTCTCATGTCCTTAAATCATGTTTGCATTAAAAGAACTCATTTATTCCTTTAACAAGTCATAATTTCCATATTTGAACTCAACCACTTTAAAACAGTCCATTCATTAGATTATGGCAATTAACTACATAACCTTATCAAGCTCTTAACCAATTAATCAAGCAATGATCTAGGATCATTCCTATCCTTAATTAAGTCCAAATATACTAATTTAGAGTGAAAATTCTCAGCTTGTTCAACATGTATACAAAGCTGAAATTAAAATTCCAGAATTTGTCATCAACATCACTAATGTGTGTGAGTTAACTACCTTCAATACTTCACGAATTTTACAAGCTTAGAGACATCACTAACACCTGAAGTTTTCCAGATTTCATGACCTTTAAGATTACTTCATTTCAGGTTAATTTAACTTCTATATTGATTACACTAAGGCTTACAAAATTTTGCTCACTTATATCATTAACAAGTCTTTTTTTACAAACACACCTATAGCTCTAATTTTCCAGATTTGAAAACACTTTAATAACACCTATCTTTGGCATGAATTTCTCATCAATTATATTTCAAATCCCAACTTAAATCATCCATACAACAACTCATAAACTACTGTTTTCGTACATGCAAAAATAGAACAGAAAAGTACCCGTTCATTCTCCATTTTCCAGCACATCTTCAACGTCAACATCATTTACAATCTATCCCAATTCAATCATCACAATCTTTCTATTATAACATGCCATAAAGATCAATACTTTACTTACTTGTTTAGCTCAAGTTTCACCTCAATTCATCAAGTTAACCTAGCCCTCCTTGCATGCAAGATCATCATAAATTCAAGGTGGAAGTAAAATGATTTCAGCAGAGGCAAAATGATGATAACAAATTATAGCTATCTTTGAGCAGATTTTTGTGTGGATCTTGAGGTGAATATGAACGAAATTGAAGCAAAATTCAGAAGTTGTGAGAGTGTGTGAGTGTTTCTGTGGTGAAAGTAATGGAAAGGAGAAGAATGAACACAATAGAAACTACTCTTCAGTAGCTTGACTCATCAAATGCTAGGTGTCTCCATGTTACAATGGCATATTTCATTAAGCATGTAAGCCAAGTGTCACCTAGTTACTAGTCCATTTGTCACTCATTCATTGCTACCATTTTTCAATTAATTACCTATATCAAATGTCATTCATTTATCTATGCCAAATGTTACTCAATTTATAGACTTAGTCATCCTAATTTTTCATGTACCAAAAACCAAAACGGAAACTTTCATTCACTATCATTCATGTAATTCAAGTTCTTTCCCACTTCAAGGACACTAAATTAGCACCTTTCTTTAGCATTAATTCACCTACATTGTACTTTAAAATTCAATCTCATTCATCCATAAAACATCCTATAACCAACGGTTTTTATATGTCAAGAACAAGGCATAAAAGTATCCAATTCATGCATCTTTTTTTTTTTCCAATTGTAACAATTAATTCCAAATTTACTACTTGTAACCAATCAAACCAAATTCAAGATATGAGCAATACATAATTGACATCATTATCATTTTAAACCTTTCATACCCCATAATATGTCAATTAAGTGCATATACTATCTTTGCAATGTGTACGAAATCTTAATTCATGTATGTATGCTAATGATATGCATGTGAATGAAATGCATTTAATGAATGCTGAAATGATATGACTCATATGCAATAATCTAAGGCTTTAATCCTTAGTATGGCAAACAGGCTATTACACTAACATTTCCTTGATTTTTTATTCGAGACAACATTTTTATCACATGTATTAATATGGAAATGATATAGTCATTCTTTGTTTTACTAGATACATTAGCCTAATAGCCTACCTAATGATATGGTTTTTCCTTTTGTTAAGCCCTTTGAGCTTTATTATCCTTTTCTTTTTATTTTAATCATATTATAAACCCTTAACCTAATAAAATGTCTTACCTCGGCCTTAAAGCTAGTAGAGCATTTGTGATTGTTAATGCTTATGGATGCACAAGAGAATAATTATAGGTTGCGCATATATGCGGGTTGGTTATAGTTGATGGAATGTGATTTTTGTTACCTATCAATGAGTTCCATTGATATGATGATTGATTGTGCACATTTATGTGATGGTTGAGATTGAATTGTCAGTTAGATTTAAAACCCATTGATTAATTCTGGCAATTTTGTATTATTTGATTTGATTTATCTCTAATAGTTTATTTTTACCTTATTTTATTTATTGAATTTAACCAAACCCCCTTCCCTCATTCCTATACATTGATTTGGTTCATTACAAAACCTAAACACACTCTTTATGGATAAGATCCATTTTGACCATTACCAAAATTTAGTTTTACAGAGTTTGGTTCTATTTTTTGGTGTGATCGACATGCATCAGACTAAAAAGAAAATCAAAGAATTGCATGAAGGACTCTAGAACTTCAGGACAAAAAAAAAATCAAATTGGGTTTTTACTCTAGTGGGTTTATAAATAGAGTTATCAATTAAAGAGTTCTTTGCCTCTTCTAAGTAGAATGGTAAAAGGGACGTATTCTATATATTCATTTGATCCATTTTTCTACATTCTTTGGTCATGGTTTAAAGTATTATTCAGTTTCTGTTAAAGAAAATTCTAGTGGAAGGTCTGATTTCCTTATCTCTCATAGGTACAAGAGAGATAGTAAAGGAGATCTAGAAAATAATGGTACTCTAACAGTCAAAGGTAAACCTCACTCTCAATCAAAGTGTGGAATTCCCTTTTGAATGCTATTAAAACGAGATCTAGACAACATAATTAAAATAAATTCAAAAAAGGGTTTTGGGTTTAAAAGCTTTTTCTTTTAATCTAATAAAGGTTAGGAGGGATCGATAGGAACAGAGACTATTTTAAGTTTTATAAATGAAGAACAAATTTGAGATAAATTCATATAATATTTGTCTAAAAGATAAAGAGAGGTTAAAAGCTTAATTACACTTACAACATTAATCTTGACAAAACCAATGACAGATGAAGTGTTGGAGAAGTGATTTAAAGGCAATTACCTTTAGCACTTGATGTACAAATCTTTTTTATTAATAAAAAGGATTTTTCGTTAATTTGATGTTCATGTTCTTTATGAATTGATAGTGATCTTAAATCGAATTAATGAAGTCCTTGGTACATTACATAGCATGAAGGGAACCATGATGAGATCATAATAATGAGAATCTTATCATGTGCAATTATGTTAGTATCTAAATTATCCCTAGTCATAGGATTAATGAGATGGGACATTATTAATCTAGACAGACTAGCACATGTTATACTCTTTGATTAAATCAAGCAGTGGATCTCATAAGTTGGAAGCATGAGTTGTTTAAAGTTAACATATGAATGCTTGCTAAAAGTAGTAAGTACATTGGATTACTTGCCATGAGACAATCATACAGATAATCTATTCTAGTGTCAATGATAGTCTTATTATAGCAATGTTGCAAATATTCTTAGACTTGAGGTACACAAGGATATCTTAGATACTAATCCTATACTTTGACTCCATTCCTCATTGCCTTTTAGAGGTTGCTCATAAGGTAGTGATTGGGTACAACTTGAGGTATTCTAAGGTAATTAAATAGCCAAAAAAGGATTCACCACTCCTGATAGAAGGAGATGATACCCACGACCTCTTGTCAGGGTGACTACTTGAAAATCTCAGGCCTGAGTGGAAATGTTATGAAGATAGTCTTCAGTGACATATCCAATTGAGTAATGAGCCTCGGGGATAAAAACTAACATCATTTGGGCTAGATGTGATGTAGTCAGTCTAATGGGAGTTAACACTTTAACCATACTTTGAACCAAGTGGTATAGATAGTGACAGGATGAATTACACAGGAACATTGTCTATAGAAGGGTTGGAAGTCAAACCACTAACTTTCCGGTCAACTAAGGATCATAATGTGTTGCTAGATACCACTCATAACTTGCTTAAATTAAGTTTTAATTCAAGTGGTCAACATAACCGAGAACCTAATGGGTCACACACATTGAAGATATGAAGAATGAGTAAAATGGTTTTGGATGGAGATCTAAGATATGAGAGATGCACGACTAAGCTACATAAATTGTGGTAGTTTACGGGTCATTTCATTGTGAATCATACGACACATATGAATATTGCTTATTAGGTAAGACGACAAAATTACCCTTTAATGAGCCCTTTTAAAGAAAGGGTGGAAATTTCATGTAAAATTATTTCCGATAACTCTCCATTGATGTTGGGGGTTAGAGGAAGGCTAAAGGGTGTAAGAAACATCAATTTTGGTGCAAGAGTTGTGTGAAAACAAGAGACTTTTGGTGAAGTGTTCATCATCTTCTCTCACTCTCTATAAACACTCTCTCAAAGAATACATCACAAAGCTAGCACTTTAGTGTGTTTTAGACATTCTTCCTAAGAGGTTTCAGGTTTTGCTCTTCGCATGGATATCATTAGAGACGTCCTCCTTTGATCATTGTGGTTTATGATAACCCGAAGAGGTGAAGACAACGAAGAACAAAGGAGATTGAAAGTACACATTTTAAGTTCATGTTTTGTTAAAGTTACATCTAATGGCATTTGAACGTTCTTAGCTTTTTGGTTTTTGCTTTATATTTCCGTTGTTGTTTTTTATTTTTGATGCATGTGATGCAAGATCAAAACCCAACATGAAGAATATGCATGATGTTAGGAAACAATAATAGAAGTTAAAAAGTGAGAGTTCACTGGGTTTTAGAGGAATTTGTAAAGAAGAGAAAAAAGAAAGCATGTGGATAGTAGATAAGATAGAGGTTGCGTAGAGTTTAAAGTAGTAAATATTTAAGAATAAGAGGAAGTTTTAGCAAAATGAACAAAACCTAGAGGTAGTAGGAGTTTGAATTCAAATGGGACAAATCTTTTAGATTCTATAACGAGCAGGTAATTAAGAGTTTTAAACACAAAGGAGTCTTAATACAGCTACCATGCCTAATGTTCCTTTTCAATCAAAGGCTCTTTTTAACTAAAGGATGAATGAAAGTTAACCTGAAAATGTTTTTAGGATTCTTCTTCTAATCAAATTCTTCTAGGTTTTAAAAATTCCAAAGCCATTGATCCATATACGAGAATTTGATCAATTATCTTGAACTTGTTTTCGAGGGATTTTAGAAGGAATTCAATACCATATATTTGGTTTGTTCAACCAAATGTATGCTGAGGACAATTGTTGATAGCTTAACTAAAATTTCGTTATTTTAGAAAAAATAAGAAAAGGTCTAGTTGTTAAGATTTCTAAAAGTCAAGTAGATTATTTAAGAAATTCCTAAGCAAAAGAATTCGTAGGAAGGTTGTTCACTCAAGCTTGCAAGCGCTAAGTTTTACTATTTATAACTTTGGTAATTACTGCAAGTGCACGAGTTGTTCATGTAGTACCTAAGGTGTCGATCCCATGAGGAAGGGAACTAGTCCTAAAATCTAAAGCAGCTAAATTCATAATTCCTAATTGACTAGCTAGTGCAGAAATTAAAATTAATCAAGAATCACTTATGAGAAATTTAAGCACCAAGAAACAAACAAAATAGCAAATCACACAATTAGTCTGACAATTAACCTAGAAATGACCAAATAAGAGGAAGGAGGAATTTATTCAAAATTAAAGAAAATATAATCAATTATGCAAATTCTAACTTAATGGGCCTAGAAGATCCTAGGGTGAATTACTCTCTCTCGAGTTATAATTTTAACCCTAATTGATAATCCCTAATTTAAATTATGGAACCACAATCTCTCGATTTACGATTGACCCAAAACCTAAATTAGTTCTCAGTTGTCTATTAACCTACTGGGAATTTATATTTGATCTTTTGTTACACGACTCTACCGGTTTGATTCAACTCTCTACCTATCGATCTACCTAACTCTCGTTATCCTAAATCGATGATTTGCACTCAGCTCACCCTCTCAATTATTGCCGAGTTATGAAGAATCAAATTGAATCACAATTAAATCAAATAAACACAATCAAAGAAACTTTATTAATCTCAAGACCAAAACACCACGAAAGTGAGTTTAAACAAAAGATCAACACTTAACAACAAATATTCCAATAAATTCTCAAATCTTATACATCAATGAAATTCAAATAAAAATCGAAAGTACTGTTGTAATGGATCTCGAAGGTTGCGACTGCGGGAAAGTACCTATTTCGGGAAGTACATCACTCCAAACGTATCTCCGTGCCTCTCTTCTTTCATCTCCTTCCTCAATAATTCAATCCCTCTCTAGGTTGCTCTCGGATAATTGCAGAATTTCACCTTTTTGCTTAAGTCTCTTCGCTCTTCTCTTTTTTTGACGGCTGCTAGGGATTGTTCTATTTATTCTCTGACAGCCCTAGATCAAACTCGAGGTCGAAAAAGTCTAAAAATAAATTCAAAAATTGAGTTTTCGCATCAGCCCAATGCAGGTCACGATCGTGGCACTGCATGTCATGATTGTGGTCAGTGCTTTACCCTTTCTGTCAGGAGCGTGGCTTAAAGTGCACGATCATGGCCTGACTTGTCACTTTTTGTCACCATCGTGGCTTAGAGTGCACGAATATGGCCTTACTGCTTCTTTCTCTTCCTTCTCTGTCACGACCATGGCTTATGTGCATGATCGTGGCCTATGTCATTTAGCCGGAAAAATCTTTAAATCTTCACTGTTCTCCTTTGTTTTCCCTGCAACACTAGCACACACATCAAGGTACCTTAAAAATATACAATTTAAGCTCAAGAATTACAACTAACCCATAAAAATGCTTAAGTTCATAAAATAACCTAGTTAAGCTCTAAATGCAAACTCAACCCTCACTTTAATACTCAATGCATAACAAATTAAACCCCTAAATATCATGCAAAACACAACTACCAACATCCTCACACTTAAACATTTGCTTGTCCTTAAGCAAACAAAACAACAACACATAACACAATATAACACACAAACAATGCAACAATGCGACAATGACTCTAATTTTCATGAAACAAATTTAACCTTAGACACAACTATTTGAATTATGGCAAATCATTAACAAGCAAAATAGGTTGTTTAGGGCTTTGGCTCAATATACAACTAAATCAAGCCCTACATGTTAACTTAATTACCCTTTTTAATTGTACACATACATTGATAATTTTTCAATCCCTTAGGCTTTTGTAACTATTCCTAAGTATAAATCCATGAAAATTCAAGCTTATTACAAGTCCAATAGGTTTTTAATTAAGGTCACACACAATTGTTTTCGGGGACTTAACCTTTTACTCAGAGGCAAACATTTGTGATGAATGTCGATCCAACTACTCGATTAAGTCATTTATTAACAACTTGGTTGAAATGTCATTATAGCCTTTTTACATGAAAGCACACATTTGTGATGCATGCCGATCTAGTTACTCAGCTATACCACGTTTTCAACTAGCTACTATCTATATTCATAACTCGAAGGCTAACAGAATAGTGATTATTAAACATTTGTTAAACACATCATTCACTTTTTTCTTTTTCTACCTTATTGTTTTTCACTTTTTGTTTTCATAAAAAAATACTAGTTAAGCTACCTAGGCTAAAAGGCCTCAAATTACGAATGAATGCGACAATTTAGAGGGTGCTAAATTTACACTAAGTCCTAATTAGGCTGTATATTTGTCCAAAGGGCCCTAATGTACTAATTTCGCAGGCTAATGATCATTCACACCTTAATAGACTATGTCTAAAATTAAAATTTTTTACTCAATCTAAGCCATTGACACATTCACACTTTACAATGCAGTCTAACACTATCATACGATATGCAAAGATCACTTACAAAAGAAAAAAAACACATAATCACTTCCCCACACTTGAATAATACATTGTCCTCAATGTGAGAAGGAGTACACATAACACATAAATGAAAGAGAAAGACAGAATTAAAGTAAACAAGAAACACTTAAAATTGAAAATGAAAAATAAAAATAGAAATACATAGAAACAACATAAAACTGAAGGCTAATTTGGGAGGGCAAAAATTAAAGCAATTGGGTTAGAAATAAATCCTATGGAGAAGGAGGTGATGATGGTAATGGTGTTGAGACCAAATCCGCTTGACATCAAGCATGTTTCCCTATTTTCTAAATGATTCAAGAGAGCAAAAGAAATAGCAATCCAAACTGTTCCAAATCATTCAAAACTTATTTAAGAATTTAAAATAAACCTAGCTACACAACAATTTAAACCTAACTACTAAACATGCTAATTTATGGTCATTAGCTTAACCTTGCATCCTTTGAAACTCAGCCCGAATCAATTATCAGGGGGGCTCCACCCTTTTTGCTTAACCTCAGTTTTGTAGCTTGTAAGTAAGCTACAAATGCAGAATAATCAAAAGGATAGTGTGGATAATATTATGGAAATCAAGTAAGCTTAATAAGGTCCTTTTTTCGGATAAACTATCAACATAACAGGGAATAACAAAACTTCCTGAATCTGCCATTGAATCCAATAGTTTGTCCAGTACGAAGGTGAGTTGCTCTCTTTCTTCCTTAATCACCTTCATCTTGTCTACTTCTTCTACTTTACGAATAGAGATTTCCAAAACTTCTTCACACTCGGTGTCTATCGTCATCTGTTCTCTATGCTCTTGTTCTTCAGAAGATTTGAACACATCAATTATTCTGAATGAGTTACTAACCCTCGGATTTTTAAATGCATCATTCATGTGGAATGTCTCTTCTTCTTCATCAATCCAAAAGATGGGGTTCTTTGTACAAACATCTACCTAAGATTTTTTTATGTTCAAGTGTTGTGCACTAAGATCTGGCAGATAGTACGAGGGGTTTCCATACTTTTCTTCATCCTCTTTCTTAATTTCTTGGTCCCTTATAAGGTAGGGTTCAGCATGGTTTCTCATTGGTTCTTTTAGCTCTACCCTATTCCTAAGAGTGGTAGCCTCATATTGCTCTCGTTGATGTAATTCCATATTTCTCAAATAGTCTTCCACACTTCTCTTACAAAATTTACTGGTCTTACTTGAATCTCCAGGTTAGAATAGCATGATTTTCTTACTAGATTAATTTGCTCTTCTAATCTCTTCTAGTTCTCTTCCATATTCGTAAGCTTATCCATAATTTTGTCTACCTTGGACTCCCATGAACTAAATTCTTCGTATTGAACTTCAACTAGGTCTTGATGTCCTAAAGGAGTCCCTATGTTGTTGGACTAATAGAATTTAAGCTGGTTTTGCCATCCCGAAGTGTACGGATTCCAATAAGGGTTGTTATTTCCCTAACCATACTGTAACTCATTGTACTTCTTAAAATATCCTTGTTCCCTATAATATCTATCTTCCATTATCGTTCTTTTTTATCTCATATTGGCACTCAACTCTTCAGACGTCACTTTCTCACTCTAAAATGTCTTGATGTGTCCCTAGTTCATGCCCTAAACTCCTTCTATAAATTTTTTAAAGCTAAAAATAAAACGATGACGAAAAACCTTAGACTAAAGAAATAACATTCACCTTTCCTGGCAACGGCGTCAAAAACTTATTCATTCAAGGTTACAAGTGCTAAGTTTTACTATTTATAACCTTGGTAATTATCATAAGCGCACCGGTCGTTCGCATAATACCTAAGATGTTGATCCCACGAGGAAGGAAACTAATCCTAAAATCTAAAGCAGTTAAGTTCACAATTCTTAATTAATTAGCTAGTGCAGAAATTAAAATTAATCAAGAATCACTTATGAGAAATTTAAGCACCAAGAAACAAACAAAATAGCAAATCACACAATTAATCCGACAATCAACCTAGAAATGACCAAATGAGAGGAAGGGGGAATTTATTCGAAATTAAAGAATATCTACTCAATTTTGCAAATTCCAACTTAATGTGCTTAGATGATCCTAGGGTGAATTACTCTCTCTCAAGCTATAATTCTTAACCCTAATTGATAATCTCTAATTTAAATTATGGAACCGCTATCTCTCGATTTACAATTGACCCAAAACCTAAATTAGTTCTCAGTTGTCTATTAACCTACCGGGAATCTATGTTCGATCTCTCATTACACAACTCTATCGGTTTGATTGAACTCTCTACCTATCGATCTACCTAACTCTCGTTAGCCTAAATCGATGATTTTCACTCAGTTCACCCTCTCAGTTTATTGCCAAGTTATGAAGAATCAAATTGAATCACAATTAAATCGAATAAACACAATCAAAGAAACTTTATTAATCTCAAGAACAAAACACTATGAAAGTGAGTTTAGACAAAAGATCAACACTCAACAAGTATTCCAATAAATCCTCAAATCTCATACATAAATGAAATTCAAATAAAAATCGAAAGCACTGTCAGAATGGATCTCGGAGGTTGCGACTACAAGAAACCACCTATTTCAGGAAGTACGTCGCGTCAAGTGTATCTTCGTGCCTCTCTTCTTTTGTGTCCTTCGTCAATCATTCAATCTCTTTGTAGGTCACTCTCAGATAATTGCAGAATTCCACCTCTTTACTTAAATCTCTTCGCTAGCCTCTTTTCCTAACGGCTACTAGTGATTGTTCTATTTATTCTCTAGTAGTCCTAGGTCAAACTTGAGGTTGAAACGGTATAAAAATTAATCCAAAAATCAAGTTTTTGCATCAACTCGACACAGGGCACAATTGTGGCACTGCATGTCACAATCTTGGTTGACGCTTTACCCTTTCTGTCATGAGTGTGGCTTGAAGTACACAAACATGGTCTGACTTGTCCCTCTCTGTCACGATTGTGGCTCAGAGTGCACAATCGTGGCCTGGCTGCTTCTTTCTCTTCCTTCTCTATCACAATCGTGGCTTATGTGCATAATCGTGGCCTATGTCATTTAGCCCAAAACTCTTTAAATATTCACTCTGTTTGCCTTGCAACACTAGCACACACATCAAGGTACCTTAAAAATATACAATTTAAGCTCAAGAATTCCAACTAACCCATAAAAATGCTTAAGTACACAAAATAACCTAATTAAGCTCTAAATGCATACTCAACACTCACTTTAACACTCAATGCATAACAAATTAAACCCCAAAACATCATGTAAAACACAACTATCAAAGGTCTATAATGTGGGAGTTAAGATGGTTTAAACATGATTAACACATGATTTAAAAACAATGGTCTGCTGGTAAGTGGTTTGTTAAGATGTGGCCATGATTGGAGGATAATTAGAGTTTGAATGGTTACATGAGAACTAATGAAGGTGGTTGAACTAGAGAAGGTTGGATAAACATACCTACATCACACAAGGAAAAGGACAATCACACTATTAAAACTTAAGCCCTATCATTATTTTAACTTTCTTTGCACTTTGTACTTATCATTTACTTAAATAAAATTATCCTTTTAACAGCCTTAAGACTCTTTAGCATTTAGCAACTTCATAACTTAGAATCCTATTCTCTAAATTTTCCAAAGCTAACTCAACTTGTTACTTAGAATTTAGGTAGATTTTTAGGAGAATTCTTTCTTAGAGCACTCTAATTCTAGGTTGGTAATAAAAAGTGATCAATTACTACTAAAGTTAATGGAAGGGTGAAGAAGATATTATTCTCAAGGGGATTATATTATGGAATTGCTTATGATGACTTTGGAAGATTAGAGCGAGCGACATAGTGACATGTATTTGGAAGCTTAACTGATATTAAAGATGAGTTGTGACATTTATGGTAATGACCACTCCAATCATAAATTTCAGGTGTTTGATTGCATGTGGGATCAAACAACTGACATATGGAACTAACCATAAAACAACCCTATAAGAATCCTAATATTGCAAGGTAAATCAACTATCCCTTTTTGTATGGACCAATCAAGCTTCACCAAGATGTATACAATAAAAGTAGAAAAAGGAGGATCAATGTCTTGAAGAGCTCCTTATCAAATCCATCACCAAACCAAATATTGACCTCTATAAAACTAAAGAGTTATTCACCTCTTTCGATAACATAAGATTTTGACTAGATAGCTCCTCTAACTTGTTTTTGAAGAACAAATACGTGTTTTATATAGGCACACTGAGCCAAATCCTAGGGATTAAGTGAATTCAACATTGTTAAGAAGTGGAAAGAAGCCAGTTTTAGAGAGAAAACATAAAAAGTTGTTATTTTAGAAAAGAAAGAGAAAGATGGCAAGGAGAAGCCAATGAAGATAGTTATCAAGGAATTAGTTGTAGTCTTCTTAAATACGAAGGGCTTCTACATCCAACAAAGTAAATTTCCAAAGACAATTGAAGATCTAAAGGTTTTATTATTCCTTGTTATATTGATAGTTTGTTACTCAAAAAGGGATTATTGGATTTGTTTAATATTATTAATTTGACACCATTTGTTCTTATTATATTATAATATATACCTATTTGTAAGCTAATGGACCCATAATTAGAAAGACGGGTGGAAGTAAGCCACTGATTATAGATCTAGGTTAAAGAAGGGTTTGCTTAGAAGTCCATTTAAAAGACTCATGAAGAAGTACTAATTGTGAGGCAACCCAACAATTAGGTGTCTTTATTTTGATTGAGTAACTTCTAGGATTTTTATTAGTTGTTTATTTTCTTTCATGCATTACAAGAAAATTGAAGAGTAGCGGCGGAATTTTTCCGATGGAAAAAATTCTGACGCTATTTACCGACGGACATGACATTTTCGTCGGTAAAACAGATGATTTGGCAATGGAAAGAGACATCCGTCAGTACAGATGGAGAGAAAAATTTCACGCAATATTTGCGACGGAATATAGCGACGATAGGGAAATTACCGTCGGTAAAAATGCACGAAATGTTCGCGCAATTTTTGGCTACAAGAAACAACCGATGGAACAGCTACGGTCGGTATATTTACCAACGGAAAAAAAATTACCGTCTGTGAATTAGAAACTCTGAAAAACGAAAACTGTATTACCGAAGGATGCAAGCCTACCGTCGAAAAATATGAACATTATCAACTGGTTTACCGACAGAAGTAGACATTCCGTCGGTGAATTGATGACCATATCACCGACGGAGAGCTTCATTCGGTTGGTAAACGTTCCAAAAGATATGATTTACTGACAGAATTGGATTACCGTCGGTACTTGAGTTATTCCTGCCTATTTATCGCGCCCATTTACCGACGGAATGAATTATTCCGTCGGTAACTGTTGCCACACCGTCGTCTTGTGGTTATGCGGAACCCTACTTTACCGACGGAACACTCCATTCCATCGGTAAATGGGCTTCTTTATAACCCGCGCTGACCCCCCATCTCCTCCACGCATCTCATTTTTCTTCTCTTCTCCGCGGTTTTACTCTGGTTCTCTTGAAGTTTCCGGCCCTTTTTCTGTAGTTTGAGGTAAATTTTATTTTTATTATTTTATTTTTATAAGAAATGCATGCTAGTGAATGAGATTAGTTTGAAATGAGATTAGTTTGGGATTAGTTTGAGATTAGTAAATGAGATTAGTTTGAAATTTTAGAA
>JAOSBN010000177.1:21070104-21100142 GCA_027563595.1 Erythroxylum suave
TTGAATCCAATAATTTCTTTGTAAATTGACAATGTCTAAGTTATATTGAAATTGAACCAACTCTCGTAAGCAATTCCGAATTTCATATTCAAATTTTCCTATCCAACAATTTTCTTTATAAATTGAAAGTGTATAAATTATATTAAAATTGAACCAACTCACACAAATAATTGCAAATTTCAAATTAAAAAATTTCAATCCATGATTTTTCTTCATGAATTGATAATGCCTACATTATATTGAAATTAAAACAACTCACACAAGTAATTCCAAATTTCAAATTCAAATTTTCCGATTCATTAATTTTCTTCATAAATTGACAATGTCTAAATTATATTAAAATTGAACCAACTCACACAAACAATTTCAACTTTTAAACTCAAAATTTTCAACTTATAAACAATTCCAAGAATTGTAAGTTTCCAACTATTCCAATAATTCCAATTTCCACACAATTGCAACTATCACAAAACATACATATACAACTAAATATAATGTAATTGCTATTCATATTTCAAAGCAAAAAACACACCAAAAAAAAGAAAATGAAATTAAATGATACGTCAGTTCGGTTCAATTTAGGTCTGGTTAGGTTCGAATCTGGATATGAAAAATTGAAACTCTAGATTTGCAAATTCTGGCAGTGGTGGCCGGTTGGAAGCAGTTTTGGTTGGGTTAAATCTTTCGATTTTTGCAAAAAGATCCCTCTATTTTTCAAAACTTACAGTACCGACTGATACTATGTGAAATCGTCGGTACTAACCGGTACTGATGATTGTACCCTTGAACAAGGTCTTGTACTGTTTTTCGATGGGTATTGTAGGAAACCCAAATCATTGCTAAGTTATATTTTATTATTTTTATTCTAACAAAGGTATGTATGAATTGATATAAATCATTTGATTGGATTATTAAATTTTAAGAATCAATTATGTTTGATTTGAAATTTAAATATAAAATTTATTTTATTTTATGTCAATAAATGATTTATATTTTATATAATCATCATATTTTTAAAAAATATGGACATATATCTTAAAATTATATTTAATTTTTTATAATAGATCGAGTTTATATTTGAAACTCTATCTACTAATTTTCTTAAAAAAATTTTACTGCAAAATTGAATTCTGCCCAGGGGCCAGCAGATTATGTAAAAGATAAGGAATTTAGCAACGGTACAAATGCTCTCTGCTTCTCGTTCAGTCGCTCTCTCTTCCAATGTCTCCAATGACAATCTGTTCTTCTCCTTCTGCTACTTCTTCACTCGCTCAGTTTCACTCATCTTTACTTCTTACTTCTTTTAAGTTAAACCCTTTTCGTCAGTCATTTTCTTCTTCTTCTTCTTTCTGGAGGCGTCCAAAACGACCTCATACTCCTACTTTTCTCGTTGTCGCTTCTACGTCTTCTTCTGTTTCCGGTTCCGCAGTTTCTCTCGAGTCAAGCAATGGTGATGTTGTTACTTCTGTTGAGAAGCAGCTCGACCCCTCTTCCTATGGAAGACAGTACTTCCCTTTAGCTGCTGTTGTTGGTCAGGTCTTATCTTGCTCTCTATCTTGGAAACTCGATTGTTTTGACCATTATCTTGCAAATGGGCCAATGGGTTTTTGTCGTTTTAGCGTTTGGTTTTAGTTGTAGTGTAATTTTGCATCTAGAAGTAGGAAGCTCATTTATGAAGTTATGTTGTGGATAACCAAGGTGAGATCTTTGGTATTACTGATTGGTAGGATTGATAAGGATAGAACTAAGACTTCAATTCATAGCTTACTCAATTTAGTTATTCAAGGATTGCGAATTATGTATTTGTGAGGAAACAATGAAGTCAGATTTAAGAAATGCGCAAACAAGTTGGTTATTTTAGTCTGTCCACCTCAGAAAATTCCGAATTCTTTGTTGTTTCCCATCCAGTATTTGTCACAATATCGACAAACCTTTTTTTGCATGGGTTTTGTTTTTGCTTTATTTTGAATTCATCCCAATTAATTTAAATGTGAGTTTGGTTACAGGATGCTGTAAAAACTGCTCTTTTGCTTGGAGCTATTGACCGTGAGATCGGAGGGATTGCCATCTCTGGAAGGCGAGGGACAGCCAAGACAGTGATGGCACGTGGTTTGCATGCAATTCTGCCACCAATCGATGTAGTTGTTGGTTCAATTGCAAATGCTGACCCATCCTGCCCAGAAGAGTAAGGTCACCAAATGCTCTAAAGAGTTTGGACTTGCTTTCGTTTACGGGATAAGCATATGGTTTAGAATCTTGAGGCATATTTCCCTTAAGCTCTTTAACTATCCAAATAGTCAATGATAGAATGGTATTCCATTTGAAAGATGTTAATTTGGTCACAAAGAATCAGTTGCTACATTAGAAGTAATATTGATGACACTAAGTGAGTATCTTAAGATTTCACCCTAAAGGTCTGTTACAAATTAGGAATTTTTTTATGTACATATTTATATAGATTGACAGTTACAGATTAGGAATTATTCTATGTTCATATTTATAGGGATTGACTACTGACATGAGCTTGATTGTAGAAATTGATTGCTGATCTCATCTTTTATATAAATAGAGGATTATATTTAATAAAAATACATACGAAATAATTTTCTTCTTATTGTATTACATGGTATCTAAGTCATTAGGGCACGTTTTTCTCCTTTTGATTTTGGTTGCCCAAGTGTGAAACCATTGGTATCAGCCTTAGGGCTCATTTTTCCTTTGATTTTGGTCTCCAAGTGTGCAGCCATTTTGATTATGCTCTGGAAGAGTAGAATACTTACTTGTTGTGGATTACTCTTAGGGGTGACAACTTGGTCTAAGCTCCTACCACATCTGGTATGCCTCACTCATATTGGTCAATCCCTCCAAATCCAACTTCTGTTTGATCATATCATGAGCGACACACGCCCCTCTTTCCAAATCGCTCCCGTTGTACACACAGATCTGTGGAAACTCATGCATCTTTGCCTTGACCTAGTCAACTTCTTTGGTGTTGCTTGGTCCTATTCGACCTCTCATTCCAGCCTGGTGAAGTTTTCAATCTCTTGTCCATGCTAAGTTTGACCTTTCATTTTAGTATGGGGGAATTTCCTCATCATGCTAATTACATTTTGTGGTTTCTGGTTCTTAGTTGTTTTTGGGGTACCAGTTTGTGGTTCTTGAGTCTTTTGTTCTCTGGTTTATTATTGACTCGAATCTAGTATCTCTTTTTATTTCTGTTGCTTCCAACAAGTGATAAGCATAAATCATTTGTGATTACTGATGTTATTCTACTATAAGATCACTAAACACAAGCCGACAGTTCCTAACTATCTAGATTGGAGCAAGACAATTAGGATTTATATGTGCAGTATTTCCAAAGATGAGCACCTTATAGATGATCTCCTGACTAATGATACGAAAAAGAAATGGCTGAAGGATGACGCTAGATTGCTCTTATAGATTCAAAATTTGATAGAAACTAAGGTGGTCAGCATGATTAGTCACTATGATGAGTATGTTAAGGAATTAATACGAGTATCGAGAGTTTTTATATTTGGGAAAAGAGAATACTAGAAAGGAATGGCTAAAGGATGATGCTAGATTGTTCTTGCAGATTCATAATTTTATAGAAACTAAGGCGTTTAACATGATTGATACTGTGAGTATGTTAAGCAATCAAATTGAGTATCTAGAGGTTTTATATTTGGGAAAAGAAAATACTAAAAAGTAACGGCTAAGGATGATGCTAGATTGTTCTTGCAAACTTGGAATTCAATGGAAATTGAAATAGTCAACATAATTAGCCATTGTGAGTATGCTAAGATATTAATGGGGTATTTGAAGTTTTTATATTTAGGCTGAACAACATGGTTGATTTCTTCAAGCTTATTTTATGAATTATAAAAAGGTTTATGAAGAATTGAATGTCTTGCTACCCTTTAGTTATGATATCAGAGTATAGCAAACCCAACGGGAGAAAGTTGTAGTTATGAGTTTTCTAATAGGACTCAACCCTCAATTTGATACAACAAAGTCCTAGATTCTCTACACAAGGTCGTCCCCAGAATTTTTTGCACAGAAAATAATGTTGTCATTCTATCTATTTAGGCTTTAAGTGCTTGTCAGTTGTAATAATGGAAGCCCTTCTAATCAGAATCACAATAAAGTAGGCAATATATGAGGTTGGGAAAAGCAGAATTAGGATACATGAGAAGTGTGCCACTGCTGTCATGAGTTCGGTCATATCAAACATCCATCCTAAACTGCAAAGCAAGTCTCAGAAATCTCACTCGACTTATGTTTACATTGTTTCTTCCACACCCAGTCTATCCTCATAATAGACAATCTTAATATTCGCAGATGAATTTGCTAAATCTGGTTAGTACCAAGAAGCATTGAAAAGCTCATCCAATTCTTTACTACTATTGCTGAGAAAAGTATTCCCGATAAGCATCTCCTTTCCTCTTCCAACACCTAGTGGATTACTAATTTTGGTGCTAATAATTATATGACATGTAATCCTAATCTTCTTACTATCTTTAAAACCCATAGCTCTACTTCCAGAGTCATTTTGGTAGATGGTTCTACCTCATCTTCTCTTGGTTTAATTGCTCATACCACTCCTTTACTTTCCCTATCATATGTTGTAGGCCTACAAGAATTTTCCTTTAATTTAATTTTTGTTGGCAAAATTGTTCGAGCTCTAAATTGTTGTCTTATTCTTTTGGTGTTATTGTCTATGTCAAAATCCTGTGACGAAGAAGATTATTAGTAACAGGAATGCATCAAAAGGTCTGTATGTTACTAAATATTCATGAGCAGGTACCTAGACCCATTGAGAACATACTCATGAGCAAGTACCTAGACCCATTGCTTGCTCCGTGACCTTAACTCTTTTTGAAGTACACTGTCGACTATGCCATCCATCGTTTTTTGTGTTAAAGAAATCATGTCTAGAGTTTCAACATATGTCGTCTTTTGTGAGTCATGTCAATTTGCAAAACATCATCATTTGCCTTCTGTTTCTCAAATCAATGAAATAGTTAGTTTTTTTTTTTTTGAATTAGTTCATTCAAATGTTTGGGGTCCATGTCCTATTGTATTTAAATTTGGGTTTTGGTATTTTGTTACCTTTGTCGTTGACTTCTCTCAGATAACCTGGCTTTACTAATGAATAATTATTCTAGATTGTTTTCCCATTTCACCGCGTTCTCTGTTGAATTCAAAATACAATTTAATGTTTCTTTACATACTTTACGAAGTCATAATGCCAAAGAATATGTTTCAATTCCTTTCAATCTTACACGATTAAAAGTGGAATCCTTCACCAAACTTCTTGTGTTGACACACCATCTCAAAAAGGTGTAGTTGAAAAAGAAAAGGACATCTCAAAACACTTTTGTTCCAAACATATGTTCTCAAGTGTTTTTGGGCTGATGCGATTTCAACAACTATTTTTAGATCAATCGTATGCTATCATCCATGCTTTATTGTGAGATCCCTTATCACATCCTTTTTCCTACCAAACCCTTTACGGAAAAGAATGGCTTTCCCACACCCCATCTCCCATCGCGTCTCGTATATTTGGGGAGAGCAATGTTCTATTAATGTTATCAAATCAGCTAACAATCGTTAAATGTTATGTCTACACCTGCCATTTTGACACCACCATCGCCTCCACCTATTTCTCATCTCTATTCCAGATGATGAGATGTTCTTGATATGCGTCTAGCATTGGTTCCTTATTTGGCATTAGATCCCACAGACATTGCTCTTGACCTTTTGATTACTCCTGAAATGGTAAACATCAATGCACTTACCTAATTTTGTCTTTTGTTTCATATAACCATCTGTCGTCTTCTTCATGTTCAGTTTTTTCCTATCTTGATACTGTATCTCTTCCCAAAATTGTTCACGAGGCCTTATCTCATCCTAGATGACAAGCGACATTGGTAGAAGATATGAATGCTCTAGATGCTAATGGAGCTTGGAATTTAGTGATTTTACCTACAAGAAAGATGATTATCGGATGTAAGTGGGTATTTGTGGTTAAAGTTCGATTTAAACCCCTCCTTGTTGCAAAAGGCTATGCGTAGACTTACAGTGTAGCCTACTCCGATACATTCTCTCTTTTGGCTAAATTAACATCTGTTCGTTTGCTATTTCTATGGTAGCTACTCATGACTGGCCTTTGCATTAATTGGACATAAAAATGCCTTTTGACATAGAGACTTATAGGAAGAAGTTTATATGGAGCAATGACTTGTGTTTGTTACTTAGGGAGAGTATAGTAAAGTGTGTTACCTTCAAAGCTCTTTATACGGTTTGAAACAGAGGCCTTGTGCTTAGTTTGGAAAATTTAGTCAAACAGTCAAACAATTTTGAATGAGGAAAAGCAACTTTGACCATTCAGTTTTCTACAAACACTCTACATCTAGATCCCACGGACATTGCTCTTGACCTTTTGATTACTCTTAGAAAAGGTAAACGTCAATGCACTTACCTAATTTTATCTTTTGTTTCATATGACCATTTGTCATCTTCTTCATGTTCTTTTATTGCCTCTCTTGATACTCTATCTCTCCCCAAAATTGCTCATGAGGCCTTATCTCATCTTAGATGGTGAGCAATAATGGTAGAAGAGATGAATGCTCTAGATGCTAATGGAGCTTGGAATTTAGTGATTTTACCTACAAGAAAGATGACTATTGGATGTAAGTGGGTATTTGTAGTTAAAGTTCGACTTAAACCCCTCCTTGTTGCTACAGGCGATGCGAAGACTTATGGTGTAGACTATTATGATGCTTTCTCTCTTTTGGCTAAATTGACTTCTGTTCGTTTGTTATTTCTGCGGCAGCTACTCATGGACGACCCTTGCATTAATTGGACTTAAAAAATGCATTTTGACATAGAAACTTATGGGAGGAAGTTTATATGGAGCAACCACTTGCGTTTGTTACTTAGGGAGAGTATAGAAAAGTGTGTTACCTTCAAAGCTCTTTATATGGTTTGAAAAAGAGTCCTTGTGCTTTGTTTGGAAATTTTAGTCAAACAGTTGAATAGTTTTGAATGAGTAAAAGCAAGTTTGACGGTTCAGTTTTCTACAAACACTCTACATCTAGATCCCATAGACAATGCTCTTGACCTTTTGATTACACTCCGAAAAGGTAAACATCGATGTACTTACCTAATTTTATCTTTTGTTTCATGTGACCATTTGTCATCTTCTTCATATTCTTTTATTACCTCTCTTGATACTGTATCTCTTCCCAAAATTGTTCATGAGGCCTTATCTCATCCTAGATGGTGGGCGACAATGGTGGAAGAGATGAATGATCTAGATGTTAATGGAGCTTGGAATTTAGTAGCTTTACCTACAAGGAAGATGACTATTGGATGTAAGTGGGTATTTGCAGTTAAAGTTCCGCTTAAACGCTCCTTGTTGCTAAAGGCTATGCTCAGACTTATGAATATTTTTCGACACTTTCTCTCTCGTTGCTAAATTGACATCTATTCATTTGTTATTTCTATGGTAGCTACTCATGGCTAGCCCTTGTATTAGTTGGACATCAAAAATGCCTTTTGACATAGAGACTTATGGGAGAAAGTTTATATGACGCAACCACTTGCGTTTGTTAGTTAGGGAGATTATGGGAAAGTGTGTTACCTTCAAAGCTCTTTATAGGGTTCCTTGTGCTTAGTTTGAAAATTTTAGTCAAACAGATGAACCGTTTTCAACGAGTAAAAGCAAGTTTCTATAGAAACTCGACATTTAGTATTATTGTTCTTGTTGTGTACGTAGATGATATTGTCATCATTGACAATGACACCATGGGAATTTCATCCATGAAAATATTTCTTCCCAGTTTGTTTCAAATGAAGGATTTGGGGGTACTAAAGTACTTCCTGGGAGTTGAGGTGACAAGGAATAAGAAAGTTATCTTCTTATCTCAAAGAAAACATGTGCTTGATTTATTGTCAAAAACTGATAAATTAAGGGTTAAACCATGTGGTGCTCCTATGACACCTAATCTGCAACTCACAAAAGATTGAGAGTTATTTAAAGATCCTAAGTATAGGGGATTGATTGGGAAACTGAATTATCTTATGATAACTCATCTTGATATTGCTTACTTTATTAGCATTGTAAGTCAATTTATGCCTGCTCTAATTGTTCATCACTGAGCTGCTTTAGAGCAAATGTTGTGTTACTTGAAGTGAGTTCTTGGATGAGGTATAATGTAGAAAAATCATGGTCACACTTGTATAGAGTGCTACTCAGATAATGATTGGGCAAGATCCATGATTGACTGAACTCCACCGCAATTTATTATGTTTTCATCGGAGGAAATCTAGTCTCATGGAAAAATAAGAAATAGAATATTGTTTCTCGCTCGAGTGTAGAAGTAGATTACAGAGCGATATCAGAATTTGTGTTTGAAACAATATGGATAGACCAACTCCTGAGTGAAATTGGTTGCAAAATCTCAATGCCAACAAAGTTATGTTGTGATTACGAAGCTGCTCTTTATTTAACTTCTAATCTTGTGTTTCATGATCAAATTTAAACATATTGAAATTGAATATTATTTTGTTCGTGAAAAGGTGCAACAAAACTAGATTTCTATTGGACATGTGAAGACTAGAGAACAACTAGATCTTTTTACAATGGATCTAAATGGGATTCGAGTTGAATTTTGTAAGCAGCTGTACATAATTAACATCTGTGCATAGAGTGTTATAGATTAGGAATTATTCTATGTACATATTTATAGGGACTGACTGTTATAGATTAAGAATTATTCTATGTATATGTTTATAAAGATTGAATATGAAAAATTAACTTGATTGTAGGGGTTGATTGTTGATCTCATCTTGTATATAAATAGAGGACTATTCTGAATAAAAGTACATACGGAATACTTTTCTTCTTACTATATTACAAGGTCCAAAAGATATGCTGAAAAAAAAAAGCTGAATATGATTTGTAATTGCCATTTTTCATAAAATGACTTGTTTGGAAATGCTTTTTAAGATGGGAGGATGGTTTAGCTGCACGATTGGAGTATCATTCTGATGGTAATATGAAGACTCAAGTTATCAGATCTCCCTTTGTCCAGGTTTGCTGAACGAAAGAAGTGTTGTTATTGAGAACATTGTTGTTGCATCACTAACTACTCTCAACAATTCCTGTTTCAGATTCCACTAGGAGTCACTGAGGACAGACTTATTGGATCTGTTGATGTGGAGGAGTCTGTGAAAACCGGAACAACTGTCTTCCAGCCTGGGCTTCTAGCTGAAGCTCATAGAGGTGTACTATATGTCGATGAAATTAATCTCTTGGATGAGGGAGTTAGCAATTTACTTCTGAATGTGTTGACTGAAGGAGTCAATATTGTTGAGCGAGAGGGAATTAGCTTTAAGCATCCCTGCAAGCCCCTTTTAATTGCTACTTATAACCCAGAAGAGGGTGCTGTTCGTGAACATCTATTAGATCGTATTGCAATTAATTTGAGGTATGGGTCTGCAATTTCTTTTTGGAACACCTTCCTTGTCTTTAACATTCTGTTCCCATTAGAACAATGACAGTTGATTTGCAGCGCAGATCTTCCAATGAATTTTGAAGATCGTGTTGCAGCTGTTAGAATTGCAACACAATTTCAGGAATGCAGGACTGAAGTTTTTAAGATGGTCGAGGAAGAGACAGAGTTTGCGAAGACTCAGGTAATTTTATTGGGCAAGGAAAGCAAGGTCAAATCCATTGATGCGTTTTAGTGCATCCAAAACCAGTATTTGCCTACTGCATGCATATATCTCACACAAATTGCGTTCATTCACCCTGGTTCACTCGTATGTGCACTCCTTCCTTTATCCTGTATGGACTTCATGATAATTGTTTGCCTTTGCCTTTGTCATGTTAGATGAAATCACTTACATTATGTACTAAATTATCATGTGTTCTTGTATAAATATGTTCTCGATGCAGATCATTTTGGCAAGAGAATACTTGAAGGATGTTACAATCAGTAAGGAGCAATTAAAGTACTTAGTAATGGAAGCCATTCGAGGTGGTTGCCAGGTGATGTATTTATTGGTCTTACTTGATCTGTTAATGCTTGGTCATGGTTTCAGTTAATTAGATTCAATAGTTGTCAAATATCTCAATTTCTGGACATATATATGAGAAGTTGACTTTTGGAATTGAAGGTGGTAGGGAGGCTTGTGTACTACTTGTTGCTTTGCATCTTTTCTTGTCATCATTGATTTGACATTGCAGAATCACCAACTGCTGACTCTGAATAACAGGGACACAGAGCTGAGCTTTATGCTACCCGTGTAACAAAATGTTTGGCTGCTGTTGAAGGACGCGAAAAAGTTAGCGTGGATGACTTGAAAAAAGCTGTAAATTACTTTTTCTGTTACTGCAAGTTTATTAATCAATTTAGATTCATTTGGAGGCAATGATGGGAAGAAGAAAAAGCAATGCATATGTTACTAATATCAATATAATACTTTGGACAAAGTATACGGATGTATGTGCACATAAAGCGCCCACTTTTACACGTACCTGTATACATTTTCAGAGAGAAGGATGGAAACATTAGGGAGAATCTTCTGAGATAACTTGTTTACTATGGGCACTAAGAAGTTTTTGTCGAAGTCCTTTTCTGATATAATCCCTTAAACAGGTTGAACTGGTCATTCTTCCTCGATCAATTATAAATGAAAACCCACCTGAACAACAAAACCAGCAGCCTCCACCTCCACCACCCCCACAAAACCAAGATTCTGGTGGTGAGCAAAATGAGGAGGAAGATCAAGAGGTTTTTTATGTTGTCCTACTTATTTTTTCTTGCTTACTGTACCAAATATTCAATCTGTTTTTAAGTGTCGCTTTTTTAGGATCTGTTACCTATTCTTGATCATAACATCAACTCTTTTATTTATGATTCACTTTTTATCATTTTTGCCAAATTGCCAATGTTCTATTCTGTAACTAGGATGAAAATGATGGAGAGAATGAACAGCAACAGGAACAAATACCTGAAGAATTTATTTTTGATGCGGAAGGAGGTTTGGTGGATGAAAAACTTCTATTCTTTGCACAACAAACACAAAGGCGCCGAGGGAAGGCTGGTAGAGCAAAGAATGTCATATTTTCTGAGGATAGAGGTCGGTATGTTAAACCTATGCTGCCAAAGGTTAGTGTGACATTTTTTTGCATTTCCTTCTAAAGAGTAAGAAAGATTCTTTTGAACCTGCCTTTTTTTTTTCTTTCTTGAAATCTTATTGGATTGTATGATGCCTCAACTTTCGTTGAGCTTTGATTGTTCTTTCTCCATTTCTTTATGATCAGTCACATGGGAACTGTTGTGATTATTTTTGCTTAAAGAAAAAATTAAGAACATAGAAAAGAAGAGAGAATAATCTAGAACGTAGAGAAATACATAGCACTTGACTTTTAGTTTTTTTATTAGTGATTTGGCTGGAATGACCATGCTTGAGGTTAAGCTTTTAGTATTATAGTTAATTAGAATGAGCAAACTGGATGAGATGAATGTACAAGTACTATGAACATTAATTGTAAGAATTATGCTGTATATCTTTGTAAGAGTACAAAATGTACAAATTTATAGCTATATAATCACCTAAGGAAAGAATCTTAGAAAATAAATGTTAATTGACAACTATATAGGAGCTATTCTAGAAAATTAAATCACCCTAATTATGACTTAATTGATTACAATTAAATCACATATTCAACATACGCCTCAAGCTGGTTTGAAAATGTCTTCCATAGCTAGCTTGTTGACTAAAAGTTCAAATTGACTCTTGTGTCACCCTTTGGTAAGTATATTGATTATTTGATCTATAATTGGTACATAAGGACCAATGATCAACTTACTTTCAATTTTTTTTTATAAAATATTTATTCTATCATGTAAAATTGGGTTTTGGGCAATTGAAATGGCAGCCTTGTTATCGTAGTAGACCTTCAATCATTGAATAAAAGGTTTTAAAAAGTTTTCCATTATCAGATTTTTTGGAAATTAAGTAAATCCAACATAATTGGTTATAGTTATTAATAAAGGTAACAAACTATTGTTTCCCTGAAGGGATCTTGATTCTTAAAGGACTCCAAACATCACTATGTATTAAATATAATGCTCTTGAGGGTTGATATATTTTTTGATGGTAAATAGTTTTATGGCTTTTGGATAGAATGCAGTTGTTGCAATGTAATTTAGAGCAATCCAAGCTTTTAAATAAATCAAGAAATGATATTAGGAAAACTATGATGCCTAGTCTATAATGCCAAAGCATAATCCGATCCTTAACTGGAGTTGAACTGATACTATTGAAACTTTGAACTCCTTTATTCTTGGAACTTTTATCTTAAGAAAAGTAAAGGTTATCTATCAATTTAGCTTTGCCAATTATATTCCTCGAGCTCAGTTCTTGAAAAATACAGTGGGATTTAGAAAAGATAACATGATAATTAGAGTCCTTACATAATATACTTATCGATAGTAAATTACAAGTAAGTTTAGGAATGTGTAGCATATTTATTAGAGAATGGTTTTCAATAGATTTAGTAAATTTGTTTTTGTCTATAAATCTATTTGTTATACAAATTTTGGCCTTGTTTGGTAAATGGCTCATCAACCATTTTTTGGCAGATTGAAAGGTTTTAGCTATTTGACCATATCAAACCGCTGATAATTATATTTGGTAATTAATTGATTGGGTTGGTGAATTGAACCAATTTGCTGCTTTTGAAAACGTTACTATGAGGAGTGTTTTCTTCCAACGGCTAAGAAATTAAGGGACTAAAAGACTATTATATCCAAAATTTATTACAAATTACTCAAAGAGATAGAAATAAAGATAGAGATCAAGATAAAGATAGAGATATAAATTTGTCTTAATTTATACAAATTTTAAAAGTTTAATTATTAAATGAAAATTTTAAAATATTTAATATCAAATTAAAATTTTCAAAAAATTAAATACTTTTAAATTTGTTATATCTAATTATATTATATTAATTATTTTTTATAGACCCAATATTTAGGTCCCTTTTTATATCAATATTTAGCATATAAATTATTATCACTTGTATATTGTGTTCAATTCAATTCAATTTAATCTAAAATTAATAAGTCAAATTTATATTAATTATTTTTTATCAAAGTTTAAATTTTAATAGATTAATATAAACGAGTTTTCAAAATAATTTTATTTTAATTTAATATATTAAAAAACATAGTTTCAATTTTTAAATTTAAAAAATTAAAATAACAAAAATTATGTTTCCTTAAATTAAAAATTAAATCAATATCCTTTTTAGAAACCTAATTTCATATTAAACTCGTTGGTGCTGCATTTGAAGAAAAACTCTTGGTATGATCTGACCGAATCCATTCTTAAGCTTATTTTTAGTGGCATTTTAGTGATCTCTCAACCCTTCGTGGTGCAAATCCAAGAGGATCTGGAGAAGGTTTTAATGAAGCTCATTCATCATTGAGAAGTTGTATTGAGAGGACTTTTATTGTCCTTAAGACTCGATGGAAAATATTGGAGAAAATAATGATGTTAACTTCTTTTGCTCTATCTAAATCTTATGAGAATATTCAAAGAAATACTAAGATATAAGTTAATAATCATGTCCTTATAAATCTTTTTTTCTAAGTTATACCCTCATAAGTCATTTCACACATAAATCGCGAATACTGAACAATTACTGTAATCAAACATTTTTAAATAAACAGCTGATGTTATCTGCTGGTCAAATCAGTTATATTAATCTGTTGTTAGCTAACCACTGATAAAATCAGCTAGCTGCTAATGCAATTCGCTGATTGCCAAACAGGGCCTTTATCATGATCATAATTTGAGTAATAAGTGTGCAATAAATTAGAAGAGCTTGTCATATGATCAAAGGCTCTCGAATTTATGATCCGAAGATTAGAATAATTAGGTGAATGACAAGATAGTGCCTTTGAAATACTACCTACTTGAACAATGAAAGCCTTAGGAGTACTCAATAAACCTGAGTTGGATTTCAATAATATGCTCCTTATTGAGAGGTACTGAGCTTGCGTCGTGTAGTAGGATGATTGAACCGACCTTTATGAGAGCCCTTCCAATTTACTAGTTTTTTATGAAGCTTAAAGTTGGTATCAAGCGTGTGACGAAACTTATCACAACAATCACATCAGACATGAGTTTTGTCATTTTCTTAACAGTGTTTCGTCCAACACTTATCTTGCCATACAAGGCTGAGTTGAGAATGACAAGACAACGACTCTCCTCATGTTGGACTCCAGAGAAGACCTCTCCAAGTGATCACTAATCTTGCCTCCAACTTCATCAAACTCTATACTTAGACCAATCAGAAATTAAAAAATATGGTTATCCTCTATGCCTTTCTTATAATAATTACAATCTTCCAAGGATTTCTACTGATAGTTAAACAACAACATCAACAACATCTTAGAAGTTTCAAAGAATTAAAATACTTAGTGACGCTATCTTCACCTTGACGGATTTCACCAAGCTTCAAGGTTAACCCATGTACTTGGATAGATATATTTTTCAAGTCCAAGTACATTTGGTTATTGTCCCAAGCTCCTTTGTTGTGTGATAGCACAAATACTGAGTTCACCAACCATGTCATAACCATCGAGTTCTCCGCGTCCCATGCTGGATAAGTTGAATCTCATTTTTCAAGTTCCTCTTGTCTTCTGTCAAGTGGTCAATTTTGCCTGCACCATTGATATACTTAAGTACAGATTGAGATCAGTGCAAATAATTCTCTCCTTTCAGTTTGATAGTGGTGATCTGAATGGAGTGGGAATCCAAAGTAGGAGCTTGAGTAGTAATAGCGGATGTTTGTCGGCCTGCAAAGGTTTTATAGGCAGTTCAAGAATGATGTTTGTCTCAGAAATGTCAGACATAATGATTGAGAGGCAGAATAGGTAGAAAAAGGTAGACTGGTTCGAGTAGGAGGCTAGTGTTTAGGCTTTTCTGCAGAATTATTGGCAGCTAGGGTTACTAGAAATGACTTTTTGCTGTGATACCTTATGAACTTGAATTGTAAAATTTCTTTATTGTGTATCTTTTTAGGGTACAAGATGTACAAATCTGTAGCTATACAGCCATCTAAATAAGGACAGAATCCTGAAAAATAAAGGTTAATTGACAATTATACGGGAGCTACTCTAGGAAACTAAATCACGCTATTTTGTCCTTATTGATTACAATTAAATCACGTATTCAATTACGATCAAGTCACATTCAACAAGGACCAAACTATAAATGACCCCGAAGTTCAGGGATGGAATGTACTGTTTTGCTGTCAAATCATGGTAGTCTTCCTTTCGCTAGGTCTTCCAAACCTTCTATTGTTTTGATTTTTGTTTATTGTACTTATTCACCAACGATCCTTTCAGGGTCCCATAAAGAGGCTAGCTGTTGATGCAACCCTTAGGGCAGCTGCTCCATACCAGAAATTACGAAGAGAGAAGGACACCCTAAAGACTAGGAAAGTCTTTGTCGAAAAAACTGACATGCGTGCAAAAAGAATGGCCAGAAAAGCTGGAGCGCTGGTAATTATTGATGCTTGCCTGCTTTGGTTGTAAATTGAGCACTGCTATTGGTGATATCTCGTGAATCTGGCAAGTACAGAAAAATACTCTTGGAATTTATTTTTAATACGTTGTGAATTAGCCTTAGTTTCCTTGAAAATAAAAGAAGATTTCAGGAGTTGCTTATGACTTTCTTCAAACATGAACAAATCCAGTGTTGAAGGATTAAAGAAACGAGCTGGATCTTTTCTAAATTGGTTGCAGATATCATAATTCTTCTAGGTTGAGAGACAGAGAGAAACAGCTGTACGGAAATGCTTAAGTGAAGTTACTAATTACAGTTGTGCTTACAAATATGTATATTTGTCAGGTAATATTTCTGGTTGATGCAAGTGGGAGCATGGCATTAAATAGGATGCAAAATGCAAAAGGTGCTGCGCTTAAGTTACTAGCTGAGAGTTATACAAGCAGAGACCAGGTAACTTTGAAAATAAATTAACCACACGAGAAATTGCTGAAATCTTATGACGGACACCTAATTTTTTTTATTATAAATTTATTTCTTGTGGTATAGCAAGCCCTTATAACATTGTTTAAATTAATTCTAGCACATCTTCGTTATACCTGTATAATCCAATTTCCTTAAAAATAAATGCATAGTTCAATATTTTTAACCAAGTTCTAGAGATTTTACACGTTTTTCTATGAAAGATTTTACACCTTTTTCTATGAATTCCCTGCATTATAGACAATTTAAAGCCAGTTTAGGGATTTTTCTGATTACCAATATGCTATGGTTTTATCCTTATTATTGATGTCCTTAAAGTACGTTGAAAGAAATCTATAGATGGTTGGGATCCTGCAATTTACTCAAAACTGTGATTTCAAGAGGAAGATTCTCTCAAAGCTTCTTTTTTCTTCGCGGGTCTTGGCTAAATCATGTGGCTCTGTGGCCAGTGAATTCCATGATTTCTGTAATATATAGCACGTACTGACGTACATGATATTTGTGTTTGCATACTTTTATACAATTTTTAAATTTCAATTTTCTTTCACTATTATGCCATGTAGGTTGCTATTATTCCTTTCCGTGGAGATGCTGCAGAAGTCCTTTTACCACCTTCAAGATCAATTGCAATGGCAAGAAAACGTCTTGAAAGACTACCTTGTGGTGGAGGTTCTCCCTTAGCTCATGGTCTAACAACTGTGCGTAGATCCACTTAGATGCCCCTCATCTGCTTATGCTATGGTTGAAAGTTCTTTCATGTTGATTATTCCTTAATATCGAAAGCTGTTTGATCTTTGGTATAAAACTAGGCATATGTTCATGTTACATTTTTCGTTTTTTGAGAATCAAAAGAATACTAGTACTCAAGATTGAAGCTTATACATCACCATAATGTTAATCCACATTAGTACAGGCTGTAAGAAAAGGCCCCAAACATAGGTAAGTAAGCTGAACAGGACACAAAATGGAAAATTTTAAACTACGTTCCAATTGCTCTTCATCTGATCAATTGCTTCCTATAGATAGAATGGTTTCCCTAATCTAACAAAAGGTTCTATCGTACAGCTCATGCTTGCTAATGCTAATTTCCTTAGTTCTCAGAAAAGAGATTGTATCTTGGTACTTGTATTTGTTATATATCAGTTCTTTTAAAATATTCTATGTTTGGGTTCTTTCATTTTCTCAGTGCTATCTGTTCGTATCTGTTCAGGCTGTCAGAGTTGGACTTAATGCTGAAAAGAGTGGTGACGTTGGACGTATAATGATTGTAGCAATAACTGATGGTAGAGCCAATATATCACTCAAGAGGTCCACTGATCCTGTAACAACTACTGTTGACGCTCCAAGACCTTCTGCACAGGAATTGAAGGTACATTCCAACCACTGGTATAGCTCGTGTAGAAGTTATTTCAAGATCTTAAGCCTGTATTTTGCTTACATTTTCTTACAAAGCCAGTATGGAAGTTGGTGAAGTGGAATTGAATAGTCCTACAATTCTTACACTTGCATAACTCTTTAATTTTTGCATTTGACAGGACGAGATTCTTGAAGTGGCTGGGAAAATTTACAAGGCAGGCATGTCTCTCCTGGTCATTGACACGGAAAATAAGTTTGTTTCTACAGGTTTTGCTAAGGAGATTGCACGAGTTGCTCAAGGTTTGTGATTTTTCAGGAAACTCACCATGCATAATAATTCTTGCACTAATACCTGCAAACACCATAATAAACTACCCTTTCTCCCTGCAGGGAAATATTACTATTTACCAAATGCTTCAGACGCCGTCATTTCAGCTACAACAAAAGAAGCTTTGTCAGCTTTGAAGAGTTTATGAATCGGAATGACATTTTATACCGGCTACTAAATTCTTAGTATAAATCTTCTGTTTTCATTTTTTTTCCCTCTTGACATTTTAAGTTGCAGCGTGTATATATTTATATACATATATATATCTGTTAATCTATACCCAGTGTTTAATGTTTTCTATTGCTTTAAATGTAATTTCATTAGGTGATTTGAGGAAAACTTAACCTTAAAAGAGTGAAAATTCTCAAATTACCTACAGTAACAATTCACAACGGTTTGTGTTACCTGTGTGGGACGATTGAAGTTGGAAACAAAACAGAAGATTAGTTGGAGGTGGCTTCGTTTAGAATTATGCCACACTGGGAGAAGTAAACATGTAAAGATTGATAAGTTGTTGTATGAATTAATCACCGAGAAAAGAATTCGCATATCACGTGGAATAGGATGAATACACGAGAATTAGAGAGAGAGAGTGAAGAGGATATGTAGAATCACAGAATCACAAGAGAGAGAATCACACATGAGAGGGAGAAGGGAACAAAATATCATTCTGTTATTGCTTGTCCGTATACGCGTTACAGTACATCTTAAATATAGCTGGTGTACGATATCGTAGTTATAGCCGTATGCTAACAACGGTGGACATTATTCTAAACGCAGCGTTTTACGTCACTCAACGATTACCCACGTTACTCTCGCCTTCTTCTTCTTCTTCGTCATTTGAATCTGTAACAATCCCCTTCCCCTTAACATTCCTGTCCATCATATTTACTTCTGAAACCTATTCCCATGTCGCATTGTTCTCGTCATCATCTGACCATTGAATGAGCCACTGAGTTACTGCACGATTATTCCTTTTAGTCATTCGTCGTCCAAGGATCTTCACTGGTATTCGTTCGCTGGAATCAATGAATTTGGGTAGCACCGAAGGCGTATGATCATGCTTCCCGATGGCCTTCTTCAATTGTGATACATGGAATACCGGATGGATCAATGATTCCGCCGGTAACTCCAGTTTGTATGCCACAGTACCAATTCGTTGTGTTATCCGGTATGGACCATAGTAAAGCGGCGATAATTTTTTATTGTTCCTTCGTTGTAATGAATGGTGCCGATACGGTTGTAGTTTCACCCACACATTGTCTCCCACCTGAAACTCCCTTTCCGACCGTCTTGAATCTGCCTGTTGCTTCATCTTGTTTTGAGCCCGTTGTAGATGGAACTGCGTCACTTTCATCATTCCTTCCCTATTCAACAAAATTCGATCAACCTCCGCCACCTTAGAATCCCCTGCAATATACGATGTATAAACTGGTGGTGGATACCCATAAAGAACTTCAAAGGGAGTGGAATTTATAGAGGAACGATACTTCATATTAAACCACCATTCTGCCAATGCCAACCATTCACTCCATCGTTGAGGCTCTTCCCCGCAGAAACATTGAAGATAAGTTTCTAAAATTTTGTTTACCGCTTCTGCAAGGCCGTCCGTCTGCGGGTGGTAGGCGGTGGAATATTTCAGACGAACACCCTGCAATCGGAGTAGCTCTTGCCAGAATTTGCTCAAAAATACCGGGTCCCGATCACTAATAATTGCTTCCGACATCCCATGCAACTTAAACACATTGTTGAGAAACAGTTCCGCAATTTAACCCGTCGTATATGGATGTTTAGCCGGAATGAAATGAGAATATTTGGTAAATCTGTCCACGACCACTAAGATGACCGTCTTCCCCTTCGACCATGGTAGACCTTCAATGAAATCAACACTAATTTCTCTCCAACTCCCTTCCGGTATTCTAATCAGCTGTAATAATCCTGGGTAAGCTGCATTGTCGTGTTTGTTCCTCTGGCAAACCATGCATGTGTGCACATAATTTCTCACGTCTCAGGCCAACCCTTTCCAGAAGAACATATTCTGTACCTTCTCCGTCGTCGCCAATACTCCTGCGTGACCTCCCATGGCATCGTCATGGCTGATGGCCAGAATCTGTTGTCGCAATGTAGGGTTAGCTCCGATTACCAATCGACCCTTCCATCGCAACAAGCCCTCCTTCCACTCATATACCCCCGTTTTCAGAAGTCCCGCTTCCAATTGCTTCACAATTTCACTGATTGATGGATCATCTTCCCAACTTTTCTTAATTGCGTCAGGTAACCCCCTTTAATTTGTGTCACCATAAACATTAACATTTTCGTACTCGTCATTCGGGATAAAGCGTCGGCAGCGATATTCTCCTTCCCACTTCTATATTGCACTTCGAAATCATACCCCAAGAGTTTTGGAAGCCACGATTGCTGAAATGGGGTTGATAATCGTTGTTCCAATAAGTACTTAAGGTTGCGGTGGTCGGTCTTCACAATGAATCTTTTATAACTCAGATAGTGGTGCCAGTACTTGATGGCTTTGATGATGGCTAAGAATTCCTTCTCGTAAGTTGATAGCCCGTGATGCCGTTTGGCCAATGATTTACTGAGAAAAGTAATTGGATGCCCTTCTTGTTGCAAGACCGTCCCTATCCCTTATCCACTGGCGTCTGCTTCCACCACAAAATTTTTAGAAAAGTCCGGTAAAGCTAATACCGGAGCTGAAGTGATCGCCACTTTCAAGGTCTCAAAGGCATTTCTCTCTTCTGATCCCCAAACCCAATTACCCATTCTTTCCTTCTTCAATAATTCCGTCAACGGCCTAGCAATAAGTCCATATCCTTTTATAAATCGTCGATAGTACCCAATAATTCCAAGGAACCCTCTAAGTTCCGTAATGCCCTTGGGTTCTGGCCAATCCATTATTGTCTGTACCTTCCGACTATCTGTAGCAACTCCTTCCTCCGATATAGTATACCCCAAGTATTCAACTCGACGTGCCCCGAATATGCATTTGTTCCCTTTCAGAAACAACTAATTATCTTTCAACATCCGCATAGCAACCGAAATGTGTTCAACGTGTAATTGCAGAGAGGGATTGTAAATTAATATATCGTCAAAAAAGACAAGTATGAACTGACGCAGAAATGGCTTGAATATATCATTCATCAATCGTTGGAACATTGAGGGAGCGTTCATCAAGTCGAAAGGCATGACCATGAATTTGTAATGGCCTTTATGCGTCCGAAATGCTGTTTTCGGAATATCCTCCGGATGCATCCGAATCTGGTGATACGCGGAACGCAGATCCAACTTGGTGAACCAACTCGCTCCATGCAATTCATCCAACAATTCTTCAATTAACGGTATCAAAAATTTGTCCTTAACTGTGTTTTTGTTGAGTTCCCGGTAATCCACGCACATCTGCCAGGTATCGTCTTTCTTCTTCACTAATACTACCGGAGATGCATAGGGGCCATAACTATTTCGAATAAACCCCTGTTTCATGAGATCATTCACCATTTGCTCAATCACATCTTTCTGTGCCTTTGAATACTGATAAGGACGTACGTTAATGGCTTCCACTCCTTCCTTCGAGATGATCTGGTGATTATGGTTGCGGTTTGGGGGTAGTTGCATCGGTTCTTGGAATATCTCTGCATATTCCGACATGACGACATCAATTTCATCGGCCGCGCTCCAGTGGTCCTCCTGTAGATTCATCTATTGCAGTTGAAGCTCAATAGGTGTTGTTATTCTCAGCATGAATAATTGCCTGTCGGATGATCCATTTAGCAATTTCCCGAATTCCTTGCTAGAAATGATCTGCGATTTCCCATCTGGGTTTTCGTAAATCGTGATCACTCTACCTTCCCACTAAAACATCATCGTCCTTTCCCTAAAATTACACAGTATATCGTTGAGACCTACCAGCCACTGCACCCCCAAAACTACGTCGCAACCTCCAAGTAACAATACTAAGGCATCCCTGGTGAATTGTACCCTTTGCATGGTCCATGCAAACCTCCGGCAACGTTGGTAGCATTTTAGCTGTAATCCTCCCCCTACTATTATGGAGATTGGCTCAATCTTCTGTACATCACATCCTCCTCTTTTAACCACCGCCGAATCCACAAAATTATGCATGCTCCCGTTATCAATTAAAATGTGGATTTGCCTTTGCTGATGTATTCCGACCACTCGCATTTGCTTATATTCACTGTTTCCTGAATATCCCAGCATTGCCTGCATCGATACCAATGGTACATCATTTTGTTTGATATTTCCTTCAAGTACTTCCTCTTGAATTTCCAATACATTGTTAACATCACTATCCTCCCTTGAGACCAATAAAATTGTAGTTGGCGTTTTCTGCATTGGTGATCGATGGTGTATTTCTCATCACACCAGAAACAACCCTTTTGCTCTCTTTTCATCAAAATCCTTACTACTAATATGTCGTGGTTTAAATGATCGCACCTGTAACGACGATCGAGTCGTTATGGGTGGTGTCGGCAATAGTCCATCCGAACTTGAGCTCCTCGATGTATTGGTAGTCACTGGCCCTCTTGAGTGAACGTTAGAATGTCCAATGTAATTCATGGTTCTTGTAATGGGGACTTTGGCATGCCCACTATTACCCATGTGCCTCGTAGTGTTACTCCGATTAAGAAAAGAGTGCCCCGCTGATGTCAATATAGCTTCCTGCTTCCGAGCTAATGTATAAGCCTGATGTAGAGATTTGGGTTCGTGCAGTTTTATTGTCACCCCTATCTCCGGCCGAAGACCCTTAATGAAAAACCCCATTAAATACTCTTCCGATAATGACAACCGATTGGAGTGATGATCAAACAATGCGTAGTAATCCAAAACAGATCCCTCCTGTTTTAAATCCTTAAAATCGCCTACAAGATCGTCGAAAATTTTTGCATCAAATCGTTGTTTAAAAGCTCTGCTAAACTCATTCCAGTCTATTGCTTCAAGCTGATTACGGTTCCTAACATACAGTCTGTACCATTATTGTGCCCTCTCATCCATATGTAATATCGCCACGTTCACCTTACTACCTTCTGGTGTGTGGTCCAGAGAAAAATACTGCTCACAATGATAAAGCCATAGCTTAACGTTGCTACTGTCAAATAGTGGAAGCTCTATTTGATTCATTTTCACCGGCATTGCTCTTTCTTCTTCTTTTAGTCTCTTTGAACTACTCTGCGACGTCGGCTCTGATGGTCTAACCTCTCCTCCTATTTTCTGTAACGTTTGTATCATCATATTTCTTAACTTTGACACCTCCTTCTCTACCTTTTTTGTTCTACTATTCACTTCTGAGAGCATTCGTTCCACCAATCCCTTCAGATTATCTTCCATTTTTCGTAATTTTGCACTTCTCGTACCTTTAGCCATAGTCATCTTCCAGGTTCGAACACTCTAATACTAGTTGTTGTATGAATTAATCATCGAGAAAAGAATTCGCAAATCACGTGGAATAGGACGAATACACGAGAATGAGAGAGAGAGAGTGAAGAGGATACGCAGAATCACAGAATCACAAGAGAGAGAGAATCACATATGAGAGGGAGAAGGGAACAAAATATCATTCTGTTATTGCTTGTTCGTATACGCATTACAGTACAACTTAAATACAGCTGGTGTACGATATTGTAGTTATAGCCGTATGCTAACAACGGTGGACATTATTCTAAACGCAGCATTTTACGTCACTCAACGATTACCCAAGTCACCCCCGCCTTCTTCTTCTTCTTCGTCATTTGAATCTGTAACATAAGTTGTAATGACTAGTATGGTTAAAGGGAATAGGCAGCATTGGTAGTTGTTCATGGTCGTATCTTTAATTAGATCTTGGGCTACTTTAGGTGTTTTGTTGTTTAGCGTCTCTCCAGTTTCTGCATTGATAGAATGTCTTGTGCTTTGATTCAACCCATTGTAGAAGGTTTAGGTTTGCTTCCAAAAGGGAAATCTAGGGTAATCTATCATGTGGGCATGATCTGAGCATTTCCTTAAATCTCTCCTATGTGTCGTTTAAGCATTTGCCTTCGGCTGGAGTATGAGGAGACATCGTTCCTCAGTTTTGTAGTTTTAGCAGGTGGAAAGTGTTTCGACAAAAACTTTTTCGTCACTTGTTTCAAGTAGTTTAGCGATGAACGTGACATGGAACTCAACTATTGCTTAACCTTTCCTCTTAAGGAGAATGGGCAGATGACATCAACATTAGTTCCATTTATCTTAAAAGTATAGCAGATCTCTAGAAAGTTAGAGATGTGTGTGTTAAGATCTTTGTCTTGGAGTCCATTGAAAAGGAGTAATTGTTGAACTATTTGGATTATGCTCAGCTTGATCTTGAAGTTGGTCACTAGGACAGTTATTCTCACAATATTGGATTTCACACGAGTTAAGTTTGGCCTAGCGTAGTCGAACATGGTTTGTGGTTGGTCCGCTATATTGTACAATTCTTTCATATCTACGTGGCCTTTTCAAGTCCTTTATTCGACGGTCTAATTCAAACTCACACAATTATGTTATTTGAAGATTCTTTTGCGTTGTTCTTTCAATCTCTAGATTTACATCTATTAGGCTCTCAAATATGCTTTGGGTCAGACCAAAAGTTTAATTATGAAAATAAAGAAATAAAACTAAACAACTTAAACAAATAAATTTAGTAAAATAAAAACAAGAATAAAATAAAATAAAATAAAATAATGACTAGAATAATAAAAGTAATGTTTTCGTAATATCAATGCCCCTGGTAGAGATGCCAAAAACTTGATTAGGGCCAATAATTGAGTTAACCGCAAGTGTATTATATAGCTATAGTTAGCACAGGCAAGTACAGATCGAATCCCATAAAGATAATGAATATTGGTAGTTACCATTATCTTATTATCTAGTTACAAATTTAAGTTTTGTTTTAATAAAGAAAATAAAACTTAAAAAATTAAAACAAATAATAAACAATAATGAGTAGATAACAAAAATTCTTAGAAAGTAATCAATATCAAGAATTAGTGCCTAGGTAATAAATATCTTCTAAAACGATTAGAAAATTAACCTTTTATCATCCAATTGTTTTATTGACTATTGGATCGTAAAAATTCCTATCGTATGCTAATAACTCACTCGAGACTACTAACAACTAATCTTAGGTTTTATAAACCTAATTACTATGTTAAAGTTTCTAAGATTGGTTTATTGATTCGTGAATTCCGCTATTAGGTTTGACCCTAATCTAGAAGACTTTTGTCGACCTATCTCTAGGTTTGCAATCAACTCCTTTCAATTACGATAGATTTATTCATACACAATATTTTTCAATCTCCATATTATGAAATCAGATTATGTACTAATATTCCAGATCTATTAGAAAATATATTAAACATATAATTGAATTACAATAGATCAATGAAAACAATTACATTAATGAATGCCCAAACAAAAAACGAAAACCTAAAAGATGAGAGAGAAATTGTAACTTCTCTCTAATCTTCCCCTCACTCACAAACCCTAACCCTAGATCAACCACCCCATTCCTCCATCGGACCATCTCCCACCAAAACCATAGATCTAAGACTCTGCCAGACCATCTCACCCCTTAACCTAAATGGACTCAAACTTTCCACCGTTATCAGCCACCCTTAAACCAACCTTTCCCCCGACCCCCCAACCAAACTCCTCCTCTCCTCCAAAACTCTCTATAACCCATCCTTCTTCCTCTTCCTACTCCTCTACAAATCTGCCCTCTACCTCTGCCACTATTCCTAAACCTTCAGACCCTACCATAGGTAACACTGCTAGTGAACCTAGGAAAACTTGGAAACAAGTAGTTAGGGATAACATTGACTCTACTTTGATTTACAGTCTACCAGTGGAGATTGATTGGAAGCTAATTGTGGCTCCTAGTTTAGACATCCTACAAGAAAGAGCTAGGTCATAGGAAGCTACCTTAGATGGATTTTTTACAAAAGACCTGCTTTTCCAGTGATACAAGCATGAGCACAAAGAAATTGGAAAGGAAGAGGTCTTATGGAGGTAATGCTCACTGACGAGGTCAACTTGATATTCTCTTTCTCCTCAAAGTCAAAAGCTCAAAAGGTAATCGAAGAAGGCCTTTATCACATCTCTCAACTCCTTTTATTTCTTCAAATTGGCAACCGGAATTGGAATTAGAAAAAATCAGGATGAAGAATATACCTTTATGGTTGAACATTCACAATATTCCTTTAGAATATTGGACTATCAAGGGATTGAGTATGCTTGCTAGCTACTTAGGGAACTATTATGTATTGAAGAAAATAATGCATTGAGGAAAAGGGTAGGATTTGCTCGGTTTATGTGTAAGTATGGACATCTTTAAGGAAATGAAAGAAAGCATCCCTATCCTAAGGTTGGCAAATGAACATTCCCTGAAAGAGGATAAAGTAGTGGTTACTTACCAATGGAAATCGTCTTTTAAGGCTCAAAGCAAAGAATGGAAACCCACCGGGAAAGTTTTTACTATAGGTGACTACTGGGAGGTGATAGGCATATAAAAGAATTTTATAGAGGATAGCAAAGAAGGTGTGGATGCAGGACAGGTTTCGAACAACTATAGAATAGTCCAAGTTGTGAGAGTCTCTCCTGTTAATAGGGAGAACACCGAAGAGGAGTAGAATCCAACTTTAGTCTAGCAGGAAGAAACACCTCAAAAGCTTTTTAATAACCAGTATAATTCACTAATGAGCAAGGCACAGACTGTTCCCAATACTACTAGGATTATTCCTAGTGGAGGTGAGCTAGAACCTATACAGAGTGAAAACAATTTACAAAAGGTAGATCTGTAGAATGGATATTCTCAAGAGGAGCATTTTGAGCAAGTAATCTCTCAGAAAAGTAATAGGAGCAGTAGGAAAGGCTCCAAAGGTAAAAGCAACCTCTTATGACTCTAAACGTATGGAATGTTCGTGGGATAAATAACCCCTCCAAGCTTAATGCATTAAAGGATTTTGTTAGAAAGGAAGAAATCAAAATTAAAGTAGTAAATCTACTACTAAACTAAGTATTTTGGTTAGTAAATGGAAGTTTCTTACAAACCACCAAAGTCATGCTTATGGGAGGATCATTATTGATTATGATGGGGAATTGGTGGATATTAGAGTCTTGGAATCTAGTCAGTAGTTTCTTCATACTGAGCTCTATTTCAAAATGGAAAATTGTTGTGCTTTTCCTACTTTTGTTTACGGTTTTAATTCTGTGTTCCAAAGAATTGGCCTCTAGAATTCTCTAAGAAGAATAAAGGCTTCGATAAATGCTCCATGGCTAGTTAGTGGTGATTTTAACACCACTCTATTCAGATTGAAAGCAAAAGGAAATTGTAATTTGCTCAATTATTCTTCCGATATGTTTGATTGTATGTAGGATGTGGAAGTTTTAGACCTAAAATTTGAAGGCCACATATTCACTTAGTAAAATAAACAAAGCTCTACTTGGCACATTAGGAAAACATTGGACAGAGCAATGGTAAATATGGACTGGCTTAAGACATCCTCAGGAAGCTCAGTAAAGTTTCTAGACCCTGAAATTCTGACCATACTCTTATGAGGATTGAAAACTTGTTTACTACTATTAGAACCCTTCATCCATTTCGGTTCAACAACTTTTTGATCAATATGGAATGTGAGATTTGTGGAAAAAAAATAGTACATATGCATCCAAAATCTCAAGTCTATTAAAAAGGAATTGAAGAGCCTTAACTCAAAGAGAGGTCAAAATATCTCTAAGGAGATAGAAGCTGCAAGTGATAAACTTTCAGTAATACGAAAAATGATGGCAGAAAATCCTACGGATGCACGACTAGCTACAGCTGAAAAGGAAGCCCTAAAGAACTACCTGTAATTAGTGGACAATCAGTGCTCCTTATTCAAGCAGAGAGCCAGAATCAACTGGATAAAGGAAGGAGATATATGAATTTTTACAGTAATCTCCTAGGACAAGAAGGTATTGTAAAAGATGCAAGGAATTTTTACAGTAATCTCCTAGGCTCAGACAGTGCACCTCTTGATGTTGAAACTGATCTAAGGCAGTATACTCAAGCAAGAATCCCTGCATATGAGGCTGATTTGTTAATTAGAACAATTTCGTATCAGGAAATAGAGAGGGTTGTTTTTGAAATAAATGGCGTTAAGGCACCAGGACCTGATGGCTTGAATGGATTTTTCTATAAAAAATCTTGAAGCAATGTGGGGGGATTGGTTAAGGAGGTTGTGCATGAATTTTTTGAAAAAGGGGTACTACTTAAGGAGATTAACAAGATTTTTCTTTATTTGGTCCCTAAAAACTTCAACCCGACCTCTTGGAGTGAGTTCAAACCTATTTCCTGTACTAACTTCCTCTATAAGATCATAGCCAAAATCTTGGCAAATATAATGAAGGAGGTACTACATTTTCTCATCAAGGAGAATCAAGGAGCTTTTATGAAAGGTAGGGATATTGGAGATAATATTCTTCTAGTGTAGGAGATTTTGAAAGGCTACAATCGTAGGAAAAGCCCTCAAAACTGCTCTATTAAAGTGAACTTACAGAAAGCATTTGATAGTATGGACTAGAACTTTCTGTTATAAACCATGGAGGTCATGAATTTTTTCCTAAGATTCAGATGATGGATTCAAGAATGTATTATTGCTGCTTCCTATAGTTTATTAATAAAGGGGAGTCCTACTAAGATGTTCAAAGGAAGGAAAGGGCTTAGGTAAGGGATCCTCTTTCCCCTTATCAATTCCTAATTTGCATAGAGGTCCTTACTAAAATGTTAAAGCATAATACTTCCACATATTCTAGATTCAGATTTCATTCTAAGTGTAAGAAACTCTCCCTCACTAGCTTAAGTTTTGCAGATGATCTAACCCTTCTAAGCAAGGCTAATGTCGAATCAGTCTCTATAATTATGAGTTCACTCAACTCCTTTAAAAAGGTTTTAGGTCTATGTATCAATCTTCAGAAGAGTTACCTCATACTCTCTAAAAGTGCTTCTCATCTCTCTAATGCCTTGTCACTAGCTACTGGAATAGAAAACGAAGACCCTCCTCTTCTATAGTTGGGTATCCCTATTTCATCCAGGAGACTATGGTTTTGTGAATGTATCCCTCAAATAGAGATCTATCTTATGGATGGAAACTTCAACTTCTGAAATCAGTTATAATGTCAATGCAAACCTACTAGTGTTCCTATCTATTTCTCTCAAAGGGCCTTATTAAATCAATTGAAAAGTTGATAAAGCAATTTCTATGGGGGGAAGAGGAATGGTGAGAAAGGAATAGGAAAAGTTAGTTGGAGGACTATTTGTAAACTGAAAGAAGAAGGAGGTTTGAGTTTGGAATCAATTAGTATGAAAAACAAACTATTAATGACTAAGAGGATTTGGAGAATCCTAGGTGAAAAGCAATCTATGTGGATCAAATGGATCCATATCTATTTATTGAAAGGTGAGAGTTTTTGAGCTCTAAAAATCAAAGATAGTTTCATTTGGTTCTTTAATCAGATTCTAAGGATGAGGGATGAAGTTAAACAGCACATCACTTGTCAAATAGGGACTGGAGAAAGCACTTCCTTATGTTATGACAACTGGACAGTGCATGGAGCTCTAATTCATAACCAAATGGCAAGAATTCTATTGTACAAGTTCCTTAAGAAAACAAATTTCAAAGAAGTAATTAGAAACGAAGATTAGTTGCTAAAACCGAATGAGATTAGTCAATTATCCATTCCATATTATAGAAGCCATGGGGAGAGAGATATCTACCTATGGAATGGGATCCCAGTTTCAGATATAACTCTAAAGGAATAACAAAAGATAAGGGATGGATCTGCTAATAGGATTGGATGGTATTCCCTGATAGGGAACAAAGTTCTTAAGCCTAATACCAGTTTTCTTCTCTAGCTAGCTATGTTGAATACACTCAGCACTTTGGATAAGCTGAAGTTCCTACCCTTTTCTAAAATGTGCACCCTCTGTTATCTTGAGGATGAAACTAGAGACCACCTCTTTTTTGAGTGTGCTTTCTTAAAAGAGATTTGGTCTAAAATCTCTACATTATGTATACCAGGACTCCCTATTACAGACTTTCAGATATACTACTAAACCTATCTCATTTGAGCACTTCTAATCATGACAGGGATATCATCCTTGTTAAGTCAAGATGACTTTACTTAAATATAATTTTGATGTATAACAAAAAGAGATCAAAACAAAAGCAGATGCAGACGCAGAAGCAAAGCAGACGCAGACGCAGACGCA
>JAOSBN010000177.1:21100242-21119757 GCA_027563595.1 Erythroxylum suave
CAAACAGTTCTGAAAAGGTTTAGAAAAAGGGGATACACAATTCAACCCCCCCTTCTTGTGCTTTTAAATATCGTTTTTCTAAGTGTTGTATTAACGTGTGATTCACTTCAATCCTTATCTTAGTAGATATGCCCAAACTATATGGAATGAGTGGAACAACAAAAGGTTCAGACAGAAATCTAATACTCCTTTCTCTCTTATTGACCTCATTATGGCCAGTATAAGGGAACAACTGATATCACATTAGCTGAACCTACACTGTAGCAGAGGAATGGCTATCACTTGGATAGTCTAATCTCTGATGATTTCTTTTAATCCCTAAAAATTAAACTACTTCATACATCCATGGTATCGATTCAGTTCATATCAGTTAAGATCAATACAGAGCAGGACACTTTCATACATCCATGGTTTCAACTCCGTTAAGACCAGATCAGTTCAGGTCAATAGAGAGTAGAAACTGCTTCTTACATGCATGGTTTCAAATTCAGATCAACAAAGAGTAGAACATCCAGATTCTCTAGTAGTTCATTCATGCATGGTTTCAAATCAGTTTAGATTCAGATCAGTTCAGATCAACACAAAGAAAAACCTTCCAGACTCTCCAATAGTTCAGAAACAAACATACATGGAAAATATTGTAGTACTAGCTTTCTGAACTTACCCTAGTTGAAAGGAGGGGGCTCTATCCAGACAACTTTATATAAGCTAATCTAAGCTTGTTGGATCGTAGATGAGTCCCTGTAATCAAACAAAAAGAGGGTTATTTGTATAAACTTATTTTAGAAGAAGGAGAATATTCTGTGTCGTAGAGATTACCTAAGTTGAGAACAAGCCTGATGATCTTCAATGCATGAAGGATTTGACAGAAGGAAGGTCCCTAAGAGAAGATCACTCCAACTGAACCCCAATATAGAGAGGATTAGCAAGAGAAGAGTCTGTAGGGATGGGAAAAGTTTGCCCTAATTTCAAAAGACTTTGAAAACATGAAGAGGAGTATGTCTACCTATGATTGAGCAACTTGCTATAGAATAAAACGTATTAGATCCATGAGGACAAGCAGAGTTGCTTAATCGCCAAAGTTTTAACCATTGCTGCCCTTACCATTTTGAGAAACTTCTCAAACTCTCCCGAAAGAAGCAGGTTGTTATGCCTTAAGTTTAAAAGCCCTTGTTAATTCATCATGAACGTTGTAGTTTTTGGTCTTAATGGTGTTGTTGTTGTGCATCACCATTTTGATTAAATGGTCTCAGTGTCTCATGTCTGTCCCACGTGAGAGGCTAATGATATGATGTAAACAATTTATTTATTAATGAAAATTTTAAATTCTAAAAAAACAATTACATTAAATAAAAGAGTTAAAACATATTGTAGTACCTAGACACTAAAAAGAAGTTTAGTTACATATGATAGCAAACGAAATATGTCAACGTAGGATCAAGGAGAATCACACTACATAAATTGAGAAGATCACGCCAGAAGATCAAGGATCGTAACAATCAATCCACCAGATTTGTAGCTAAAGAAAATATTCAGAAATCTTTATATTCATTTTGACTTATCCACTTGCCTTGTTTAAACATCAACCTTATACATAAGTACACATGTAAATATCAATACGACTCACCGAAATTCATTCAGCTCTATTTGAATTATCAAGTTATTAGAGCAAGGTCTTTATTTCTAGCCTACAGAATTGTTGAGTCATTCTATCAACACACCGCAGACTAGAACAATATCAGTGCTATCCAACAACGATATCACTGCTGTCCAAAATTAGATTGTAGCTATCCAATATCAAATTACAGTTTCTCTATCATGCTACTATTTCTCGGTCTTTTTCTGTCCATCTTCTTTAGAGCTCAAATTTGTTTTCGATAGATATGCTCTTCTTTCACAATGACCAGATCTATCTAGATTCATGAATGATTAGATGTTTTTCTGTGTAATTTGTTATTGCACTATATATTTGTTTCGCTCAGTGTTGGTTATTGAACCATTCGGATTCTTTAGTGAACTCTCTATTGTGGAATTGTTTTTTTAAGACAAATGTGTCACAAATTGCTAATATGGATATAAACAAATATGAATCCGTATCTATCAAATTCAATGGAAAAACTTTTGCTCTTTAGGAATTTCAATTTCAAATATTTGTTGAAGGAAAAGGTTAATTTGATATTCTTGATGGATCCCAACAAGATGAAGAAAATTATGAAGCCAAGAATTAATGGATAATGAGGAATAATCAGATTATTACTTGGATACTTAATTCAGTTGATCCAGATATTGCACTCAGTCTTCGGTCTTTCAAAACTGTAGTAGTGATGTGGAAACATCTTTAGGGAATTTATTCTCAAGTAGATCAATCAAGGCAATTCCAGCTTGAATATGAAATTGCTAACCTCAACCAAGAAGATCGAGATATTCGCAGTTTTTATATTGAAATATTAAAACTTTAGACAGAAAAAGATATGATCTATTCAAATATTGTCTTAGCTGCTGCATATTCGGAGATTAAGAAGGCAATGCATATACAAGAGTAATGCAATTCCTAATGCAACTTCGACCTGAATTTGAAAATGTAAGGGCTATTTTAATTAATCGAGGCGACTTGAGTATGGAAGTTGTTCTTGGAAATCTTGTTCGCGAAGAAACTCGACTGAATACACAGGATCAATTGTCCATCAAATCTAACTTTGTTGATGCAATTTTTTTGGCCTCACGTGGTAAACAGTTATAGGAGAAGAAAGGAGAAAAAATAACATTTAATGTAGATACTACAGTGAACTTAGACATATGTAGTCTCATTACAAAAAGAGCAATGTGTGCATTTATTGCAAAAAATCTGGACACATCATTATGAATTGTAGAGTTCTAAAGAATAAACAAGGCCATTCAACATTTGTTACTATGGGCAACGATGAAGAAAATTCCAATGCTAAGGAGACCCCAATTTCATTACAAGCGATTCAAAAGATGATTCAAGGCTCAGTGAAAGCAACTCTTCTAGTTGCTATTTCTTTCGCTTTTTCTGTTGCCAGGGTATCAAGTAAAGGAAATAAATTTGTTCCTTGGTTCCTTGATTCAGCTGCCTTTAATCATATGACAAGCCAAAAACATGCTTTTTCTGAACTTAAACCTTGCCACGCAAATAGATCAATTACCATAGCCAATGGAAGAAAACTACCCATTAATAGCCAAGTTGGTTTCTATTGGATAATTAACGGATCAAAATTGTTTGGTAAAATTTTCTTCTTTTTGTTGTGATGTACAGGACCTTCAAATGAGACAAGCGATCATAAAGGGGCGTAAACATGGACATTTATTTCAACTTGATCTGGATTATCCTATGTGTGTTATAGTATTACCATCCAATTTTGTTTCACAATTGTCAAAGTTGTGCACTTGGAAAATTTGCTAAGCCACCTTTTGTTTCTAGTACTACAAAAGTTGATGCACCTTTTCATCTAATACATTGTGACTTATAGGGTCCTTCACTTGTCTTATCTAGACTTGGTTATAAATATTTTGTTCTGTTTATTGATCATTTCACATGATTTACTTGGGTCTATTTCCTTTGAGTTAAAATCGATCTAACTAATATAGCTAAGAATTATGTTGCCATGATTGAGACACAATTTGGCAAAATCATCAAAATATTTCTTTCAGATTCTGGTGGAGATTTATGCATCTAATCTTGTATCCTTTTTTCAAATGAAGGGCATTATAACTCAACAATCTTGTCCGAGCACATTAGAACAAAATGGACTTGTGGAACTTAAAAAATCATCATGTTTTAGAAATTGCCAGAACCATTTTACTCGAATCACATATAACATCTCAATTTTGGGTTAAAGTAGTACACATAGTTGTCCATCTCATAAATCAACAACCTTCTCTAATAATTGGTAATCAATCCCCATACTTTACACTCTATAATAAAATACCTAATTATGCCCATCTCAATGTTTTTGGTTGTGTATGCTTCGTATTAATTCCTCCTCATGAACGAAATAAATTAACTACGAAGGCTGCTAAATGTGTTTTTGTTGGTTATAGTGATAAACAAAAAGGATATGTTTGCTATGATCCACACAATCATCGCATAAGTGGGTCTCGTCATGTCACTTTTTTTGAAAACATATACTTTCATTCTTTATCCCCTAGTTCTAAAGTCACTCATCAATCTATTTCCTTTTTGCATGATTTTTTTGATTCCTCTCCCAATCTTAATAACACTACTATTGAAACAATGTCCACATTGCCACTAAATTATCATATTCCTAAAGGATCTGTCTCCAACCTCTCCCTTGTCGATTCCACACCACATCTACCACAATTGCGAAGATCCACTTGTGTCAATTTTGGTAAACCATCGATAAAGTATGACCTTTTCTATTCTTTCTTTACCAATATAAACTCTATCCAAATTCCTTCTACTTATAACCGAGCAATAGAACAAGAAAGTTGGAGAAAAGCAATGGAAGAAGAGTTTCAGGCATTGGGAATGAATCATACTTGGGATTTAGTTACTTATTCACCTAATATGTTTGTCATAGGAAGTAAATGGGTTTATACCATTAAAGTCAAACCGGATGGTTCTCTTGATCTATATAAAACTCATTTGGTGGCTTTAGGATATAAAGCTCATTTGGTGGCATTAGTAGCAAAAATGACTACTATTTGTATGCGTTTGGCTGTAGAATCCAACAAGCAATGACCATTATATCAATTAGATGTGAAAAATGTCTTTCTTCATGGTGATTTGAAAGAAACAGTTTACATGAGATGCCCTCTTGGATATTCTAATAGAGATCCTAATATGGTTTGCAAACTTCGCAAGTCACTTTATAGACTTAAACAAGCACCTCGGGCATGGTTTGAGAAATTTCAGTCTACTATTTGCTCCACTGGATTTCAACCAAATTCAAATGATCACTCACTTTTTATTTGTCATTCTCATGTTAGCATTATTATTCTACTTCTATATGTTGATAATATGATCACTATAGGTAGTGATCAACAAGGCATTATAGAATTTAAGCAATTTCTTACAAACTCCTTTCAGATGAAGGATCTTGGCACTCTTACTTATTTTCTTAAGTTAGAAGTATTGTACACATCTGATGACATCCTTCTAACTCAAGGAAAATATGTTGAAGACTTACTCAAATTGGTTAGTCTCACTTATAAGAAAACTTGCTCCACTCAAATGCAACAAAATTTGAAGTTGATGTGCGAAGATGGCACGCCTCTCTCTGATCCTATATTGTATTGTTGCTTAATGGGAAGTCTCATATATCTCACTACTACTTGTCTTAACATTTCATTTGTCGTTCAAGGTGTAAGTCAGTTTGTTTCCCAACCGAAAAAGCCACATCTTGTATTTCTTTGCTATTTAAAGGGAACTTGTGATCTTGGAATACTTTTTCCCTCTCCTTCTTCTCTTACTCTTTTAGCATATAGTGACGCAAAATATGCTGGGTGTGTTAATATATGACAATCTACGATAGGATGGTGCGTGTTTTTGGGCAACTTTTTGATCTCTTGGAAATGTAAGAAGCAGGAACGTGTCTCCAAATCTTCTACTAAAGCTGAGTATTGTTCAATGTCCTCAGTTAGTTCTAAAATTATATGGCTCCAACAGCTACTCATGGATTTTAGTATTTCTTGTTCTAAACCTGTAACCCATTTTGTCGATAACAGAAGTGCTATTGGCATTGCTACTAATCTCGTACACCATGAACGAATTAAACACATTGAGGTTGATTGTCATTATGTCTGGGATTTAGTTGATTACAATATTATTCACCTTGCCCACATTTCATCTCAAGATCAACTTGCTGATATATTTACTAAGTCCATGTCTTCTATGCGCCATGCTTATCTTGTGAGCAAATTGATGTTTGTTGAAAACTATCATAAATTTGAGGGGGGGATCTCAATGTAAGATCAAGGAGAATCATTCTACATAAACTTAGAATATCATGCCAAAAGATCAAGGAGCGTAACAATCAATCCACCAGACTTATAGCTAAAGAAAATATTTAGAAATCTTTGTATTTATTTTGATTTATCCATTTGCCTTGTTTAGACATCAACCTTATACATAAGTATACTTGTACATATCAATATGACTCACCAAAATTGATTCAGTTCTATTTAAATTATCAAAATCAAACATAAACAAGAAGAAAGACGAATAAAAAACAAAAAGTTCATAATTCTAAATCCCCCTTCTTTTCTATCGAATGTTCTTACAAGGTAGAGGTTTGATGTTGTAATCTATTGGATCTGTTGATAATTTCTTCATTTTTTCCACATCTCTAGATCAATATCACCCCTTCTGAATGATCTCTATATCTATAATCGCCTCTGTAAGTCTACTCTCCTATTTTACCTCCTCTCACTTCATTTTATATTAATTTTTAGGTTTTTGAGAGATATACAAGATGATATACGGGTGTGTACTAGATCGTGTATACTCCAAAGTCTCCATAATTGCAAATTTGCACAGGCTGAGAGACTTTCATGGCTTTAAATAAAGTCGTGTATCTTTTATTTGCTTTAAATCTTCATTTTATGCTACATTTCCATCTAAATTTTTCTTCTTTTAGTCTATGAAGACAATTATAACTTATAAATATACTTGGAGCGAATTAAGTACCAAATATACAATAAAAACCTAAAATATGAAACAAAATATATCAAATATGAGTTTATAAATGTGGTCAAATATGTATCTATTATGTTTTATAGATGTTATGGAGCAAATTGATACTAAAGATAGCAGGAGACTAAATTTGATTTGAAATTTTAGAGTTCGATCACTTTTCTTTTAAAATTACATTGGAGGCTTAATAGTCATAAGTAAAAGTACAAAGTGCCCCTAATTTGCGAGGTCCTGGCCGTTAATCGGTGTTGACTGGATGTCAAAAAAAATTTCAGCCCTACGTCTTTCCCTAATAACAATTCTATTGTCGTTATCAGGGCAAAAGTGTACTGGTGAAAAAGCAGGAAATGAAGGTGGGGCATCATTGGATAAGCTGCCAATAGAGTGTAGGCGTTGAGATGCAGTTAGGTTGGGCCGACTGATGGATTCATTTTGTTGGCGAAGCATTCTCAACACGAAAGGCGGTGGTTCGTGATGGATTCGAGTATCGAAATCTGGTAGACTCAGAGCAAGCTTGGCCATTTCATTCGTCGGTTGATTTGTAGGTCTGGCAGCGTAGTTGAAGTGAATCCACCGAAATGTCATTGCAGCTTGCTTGATTTTGCAAGTAAGAGATGAAGATTCTGTGATTGTCTGTTGTTGTTCACTTATAATTATTTTAATTCTAGTTTGGAAGTCCGATTCGACTTCAAAGTCCATAAACTCATAGTTGGCTGCTATATACAACCCTTACAGGATTGCCCAAAGCTCGCAATGAAGGGGATTGCACCGCCCTAGATCACATATTTTATGTTAAAAAACTTATAATGATCACGTCAGTATCTATACAAGATCACATATATTATCTGAGGCTAGAATTAGATATCTGATGTGTAGTAGCCGAGATGTAACGAAAACTTAACAGAAATAGATTTGAGGATGCCAATCGTACTAATTTGTAAATATGGACGTAAATTAGTGTTAAAAATAGAAGTAAGAGCTATCTACATTTTATATGAAATGTTGGAGGGTATGTTAATAGGTATTAATTACCATACATTCAATTGCTTCAATGATACATAATATTTTTAAGGGATTGGTCATTGGTCAAAATTTTTTTAATTAAATTATTAGATATTTTTCATTGCTCTTACTCGAGTCGAGTAGATAAATTTCAAATTTTTATTAGAAAATAAAGCAAACGCAATAAACGAAGAGTAACTAGAGCGACCAAATACTCCTCTTTTCCCGCTCTTTGTCGTCTCCTAAACACCTCCCAGTCTTCCACCACCGGAATTTAGAAAACACCAGTTAACTCCAATTTCAGTAGTTCTCGCACGAAATTTCCGGGTAGGTCACCCTTATCTTCTAAAATTGCTTAATCAATTCAAACAAATTGAATTAGAAGAGCTAGGGTTATCCAATTTGCGTTAAAATTATCTCATGTTTTACAATTGCAGATGGAGGCTCTGTACACCAAGCTCTACGATAAGTACAATGCTCTTAAGGTCTCTCCTTCATTCGATAATGTCTAAGAAGCAAATAAGTCCTAGGATACACACGTCTCTGTTACACAATCTTGTCTTAGTAAATGTTTGCTACCTTGACTTTTCAGAAAAAGAAGTTCTCCGAGTTGGATGAGATTAATGAAGATCAAGAAGTCAAGTTTTTGAATTATGTCTCTGGTAAGCTCGTTTCTTCATCCCAACCAAAAGTCTTGTTGTAGCAATATGAGAAATTAAGTTCAAAAGCCCTTTTCTGGTACCGATTGTATGGATATAACCCAAGTTAGTTGTCTCTTTGTAAGTGTAATTGTATATATATCATTCAATGGCAGCTGCAGAAGAGCTGATACAGCACTTGAGAGGCGAAAATGACAGGTTGTGCACAAAACTGAATGATCTGAGAAGTGAAGTTGCTTCAGTCAGGCATGCATTATGGATTTCCTTTATGGATTTACCTTATCATTAACGCAAATTTTAACTCACCTGATTATCAGAAGCCCATAACTTAATGTGATTCACTTTGCTTGCAGATGCAACAATGATGAACGATGTATGGAGTACCAAAACTTGTTAACTGAAGAGAACCAAAAGAGTAAGCATATTACGGCCTTTGATAGAAAATTCAATATCACAATTTCTTTCTTCTGATTTTGTTTAATTATAATTTTTTTCCATGTCTCATTGTCTCAATACCTGGATTTTTGTTGAGAAGTACATTTCTTGTGCATGTTTTTGGATTTTATATTTCTTCATATTTATGTTTTTTTAATTGTTTTATTGGTTGTATCACGTTCATATGTCAACTGAGGTATCATTTGTAACAGACAAGAAGCTTTCTGAAGAAGTTGAGAGGCTCCAAAAGCTGCTTCAAGATGGGCATTCTTACAATTTGAAGAATAGTAGAAGTGAAAACCTACAGTTGAATGTGCATGAATCTTCTCAAGATATAACAGGAGCGGAGTCTCGAGGCTCAGTGAGACGAAGAACAAGAAAGCGTAGCCGAGCTGAAGTGTGGACAGGCGTAGGCTCAGTTTCCCCCCCTGGCAATCATCAATATGATACATTGATTGTGGAATCAACAAAAATCTCATCCAAGGAAACATGTCTCCATGAGGATCTTTGCAAAGATCAGCAAGTATGTGTCAAGATCTGATGGTTTTAGAGCAAAAAGTTTGAACTTCCTGCTTCTCATCTCTGACCATTTTAGTATGATTTTGCAGCCAGAATCATGTATGGGAATTGTTGATGTATCAGGTAGGTTTAAGTTGTCATGTTCTCCATCTTCTCATATGACAAGTACATATAAAAAGTTTCATGCTTTTCAGGTGTAGGTGGTGCTAAAAATGACACTTGTTCTTCCAACTGCCAGTTTCAAGCTCTTATTGAGTACTTAATAGGCATGAAATTATCTGCTGTTAATCAAACTGAAGGAATTTGCATCTCAGCTCTGCATCAATCAAGTGGTAATTCATACATGGATTCCTCAAGTACCTGCCGATGTTTTGCATTTTCCTCTTTAGTAAACAGCCGGTTACTTTTCTAATTCTTAATATCAGATTGATTGATGCTTTCAACTATTTGAAATATGCATTTTTTCTCAATTTTATTCATGCACTGTGTGTGGAACCCAATTTTTGAAAAATGCAATGACGTGAAAAACATTAGAATTTCCAGAAACTAGGTCAAATAGATCATAAGGTTGAAAACATAACTTGAATTGGTAAAACTATAGCAAGCAGATGGAAATTTTGTCAAGCTATTCAACCTCTTCTTGTGGTTGCAGTGTAACTATATTAAGCACAATTATTTGAAAACTTTTCATGTGATTGTTGGGCATACAATTGTTTCCTTTTTGATTTTATATGTTAAAAAAAATGCTTCAAAAGCTAAAGCGTCACGCATGGCCTTGATTTTCTCTTTTACTGTGATGAGTTTATGTATATCAATACTAAGGACACGTAAGTTCATTATACCTTCTATTTACTAGTTTCTGATTAAGGTTGAATTCAGCATAACCTATACCTTTTATCCGTTGGTCAATTTTTGGCCAACTACTGAAGTGTAAATTCAAATTCCTAAATTATTTTCTAGGCTTAGTTTTAGCAATTGTGCTGTGCTTTCTAATTCTTGCCACTCATCTTTTGGACTGTTAACAGGTTATGCATTCAGTCTAACATGGGTAAAGAAGGCAGCTGGAGAGGAACCAGAGCTGGTATATCGTGTTTCAACATTGGGAACTTTTGAGAGGATAGCACCGGAGTGGATGAGATCGGTTTTGATGTTCAGCATGAGCATGTGTCCGATCTTCTTTGAAAGGATAGCACGTGTGATCAAGCTGCATCGCTGATGTTTCTCTCTTCCTGTCTCCTGTTCTTGATGATCACGGAAACAACCAATTGTGTAGTAAATTTCTTATTTCTTGGCCATTAACTCGACTCAGTTTTCAATGCTACCTGTTCCAATTAAATCTTTGATGTCAAGCTTTAGGAGATGCAGTTTGGCTTATGACTTGTCACAGTCGCCACAGGACTTGTTAAGGTAAACGGGAAATCCACTGCTGGAAGTGAAAAAGCTAAGTAAAAGCTAATGAAATGAAAAGAACATTAGAAGCTCCCTGCAATGGGAGGGCCATAGAGGGTTGTATAGATTAGATTGATTCAACAAGCCTTCTAAGATTGAGTGCAATCTACTATGTTATAACAGTTTTTACTAGTGAAACGCTTTGCTAACTTATCTTGGGCTGCGTATATTCTATTTAATTAGTACGGAAACTCGAAACACACTAATATTGTTGGGCTTCAGCACCCAAAAAGTTCATCCGTTCATGGAGCAGTGATTTGCCTTCCAGCGAGAGGCTCTTTTTCAGCAGCTCTTGGATTCGTGCAGCTCTAGTGTTAGAAGTTATGGATTCGAGCCTTTGGATAATTTTATTGGGGAGATTTTCTAGAGGCTCATTCATAGACCTTGTTTTAGTTGGCATGTGTAAGCTCATTGCCGAAATTCATTATAGACTAGTTGAATCAAATTCGTCACTTAATCTGTTACGTGGCTTTTTTAGAACATGTAAATGACCGCATGTTAAATATTTTTAAAATTTTATTTGGTGTACACGAAAGATAGAAATTATGGGTTTTCTTCTTATAAAATAAATATATAATAATTATTAATTAATAGTTGCTTCTTCCATTTCTAAAGTTACTCTTGCCCAATCTCCTTTTTTATGTTGAGATCTTGAGCCTTTGTTGATCTTTAAGATTTTATTACTTTTGTCTCTTTTCTTGATTTAGAATTTCTGTTGTCCTTTTTGTTTGGCTTACTTTTTAGGTTCTTGGAGATTAGTCCTATGATAGCCTAAAACTTATTTTTGAACTAAATCAAGTGTAGATTAACAAAGCTAAAGTATAATTTGTATCAATTTAGAAGTCTTGTCAACATAATTTAACTGAAAATTTCTCATTTTAAAGCCTTTTAATAAACAATTGCCAAAAAATGTTTTAAGAGTATTATAAAACTTTTTTTTGGAGAAATTTGTCATACTAGTTAAAAACACATTTTTTATTTCTATGTTAGTATTTCGAGGATGCCTTTAGTATTTTAACAATCATTGGGTTGCTTTAGTTGAATGGAAAGTTGAAATATTCAGATATAATATTAGATTTCAATTTTTCCCCTTTTTGATGCAAATTTGAGGTATACATTCGGCTAATTATCTCCTCAAATTCCCTTTTTGGTGGATAATATGGTAGGTAAGGTGTTTGATATTTGATGAAAAGGGTATGAGCTACTAAAATTTTCAAAGTTATGGTTTCGATAGATATTAAGGCCTAAAGAGCAATTTAGACCTTTACATTTACACCAAAATCTAAGTTGGACATAATGTTTCAGAGCATTCACATTGATCCCTAACGTTTGCAAAATATTCTCATCAGACCCTAACTGGATGGAAAAACTAATGTAGTTTGGCCTCTGTCAGTTTAATGCCATGTGGCAATTTTTTCCCATCATGTAATTTTTTAAATTTTATAAAAAGTGGGACTCACATTGATGACATTTTTTTTATTATTTAGCATTCAAATGGAAGTGGGTCCCACTTCTATTTAACACAGTGTATAAAAGCCTGAGTTTCCACTTCCATTTGAATGCAGCGTTTGAAAGCCTAGAATAACTTGCTCTGCACAATAGTGGCTCTTCCCTAATGCACCACCGTTTAGAATTAGTTCAATACACACTGTTTTGAAGCAACGAACAACAACATGAACCGTTCTTCCTCTTTTTCTTAAGCGAACAACAATCCCTAATTCAGACATCCCTAATTTATTTAACCACCACCACCTGAAACGATTATTGTTCATATTTCGTCAATCCATATGGAACGATTGCTATTCATGTATCGTCACCACCACCTCCATGTTTGCCATTAAAATTACATCCTCTACCACCTCCTAAAAAATGAGGATCAATGCCACAGTCGCGATGAAAAAGGTAGGACTTTTATTTGTGGGTATTGCATCAATATTGCAAATTGGGGTTGTTAGGTTCTTGGTTTTTGAAAATTAAACAATTCAAGTTGATAACTGGTCTCTAATTAAGATGAGGGTTGTGTGAATCAACATAATCAATTTATAGAAACTCAACTTTTCCCATTTTTTTGATGAGTTGTAATAATTAAGAAAGCAATGCCAAGAAGGAAAGAATTAATTTATTAGAGAGAGAGATAATATATAACGTGGACATTTTACTGAGTGACCTTAAAGAGATAATATCTAACTTGGACATTTTACTGAGTGACCTTATTTTCACGTGATGCATAAGTGAATGCATTCGATGTATATTCCTAACGTAAGTAAACATCAATCTCCCTAGTAAAGATAAGAAAGATACTATGGCGTCCAATATTTGTAAACCTCTCTTTTAAAAAGGGAGCTTTTTTTTTGTGCCTTTGCACAAAAAATGCTAATTAGGTCCCTTTATAAATTTCAACCACACCTCTATTATCAATCGAATGACCAAAGCAATTATGAAACCCTAGTGAGAAACAAACCCCCAATATTTGGCCTTGTGCTAGATGAGTTTCCAACACCTTTCTGCCATAAGTAAAGCAATTAAGTTCCATCCTGAACATGATTTTATCTCCTTTTGATTGATGATGTACCTTTTGTATCCATTCCACTATATTAGACCGTTGTTTTCTTATTGTAATGTGAGTTATAAAAGACTAACATCAGTTATCAAAATTATGAGTCGAAGGCGTTGTTAAAAAACAAATGGGTGTTAGTCTCTATTTTTAAATTGCATAACACACATATGGAGTTGATTGTGGGGTAAATACGATTATATCCTTGCCTTTTAGTCTCTACTTTATTACTAGCAAAAGAAGAAATGTAGCCTTAAGGTGATTTGAAGAAAAATATAATGGTTTGTACCATGAAATTATTGAGGTGTTGTATTTAAGAATTTCTAGCTAAGTTTTGTTGTGAATGCACATGTTTTCTCTATATGATCCCAACCTTAACTGCTAAGTTTGGGAAATTCCCTAGAAAGTTGCATATTATAATTAGGATAGGATTCCAGTTGTTTCCTCTAACCGCTCTTTCTATTTTTGGTCGCTTGAAAGGACTAGCTACAAGTGTTATTGAATTGGGAAGCTTAAATAAGGGGTCTTGTGGATGTCACATTTCAAACTAAAATCCAGAACTTTTCCCATTTATAATGGTACACTTGATGTATGGCATATGATATAAAGAAATTAAGTGAATGGGTGAATAGCTCCTTTTTGTCTTGCGAGTTTACGTTTCAAGATTAGTTGATTAAGAGAACTAAGAGAATTAATATAATTTTGCAGTGACTACCCAAAGATATGGACATGATGTCTTTAACTAACACTATATTAAATTCAAATAATGATTATCTAGTGTGTTATTATCTTTTAAAAGCCGCGTTAATAACTTCATAAAGTGATAATAACCTAGGAAGAAGATTTTATGGATGCCCCAAATATCCTGTAAGTTTATGTTCTGATAAGGTAAAATTGTTTTTATATATGTTTAATGTTTTTCTTGTTAATTATTAATTTTCTTTTAGGTTGGAAGATATGATTTTTTAAAAGTGGTACGATGAAAACTTTAGCTAGAGAGTTGTTAAATTAATTCATAAATTGAAGAAAGAAGTAGGTATATTGAAGAAAGAAGCTCAACGAAGCACAATTGAAGCACGTACAACATTGAAAATTGAGGAGCAAATAAAGTTAATGAAAGAAGACAATGTTTTGTTGACAAAATAGACATAAGTTTAAATTCACTTTAGTGATTATCGTAATATGGGTTTTTGTACTTATGAAGAGTGTTAAAATATGATTTGTTATGAGCAAGTGGAACTAAATTGTAGTGTTTTATTTAAAACTTGAATTATGATGAATGAAAAATCCTTATTTCAACTAAGTTGTAATATATTGTGCATTGTGTTTTATCTTTATTGTCTTGATATTCATGAAGTTGCTTTAATGATGCCTAATTAATAGTTGAAAAAATCATCAACAAGTATATGCAAAAGTGATTATATCACAATAAACAATTGGAGCAGTATATACAAAAGTGATTATATAACAATAAATAATTGGAGTAGTATACACAAAAGTGATTATATAAAAATAAATAATTAGAGCAGTGCATACAAAAGTGATTATATTACTAAAGTTATTATATCATAATCCATCTATATACAAAAGTGATTGGATTTATTTGTCCATACGTTGAATGTATTAACTGAAGTTCCAACAACATATAGACAACATTAATGTAAAGTTTGCGAATCAACTACAATGCTTCCCTCATTTGCATTTGATTGAGAACGTTAATCATGTACTGGTTAATTCATTGATGATCTCCTCCTTATTGCTTTAGTTTGTAACTGTTGAGAAGTTATCCTAGGTTATCCTTTAAACTTTAGACCTTTTGGTTCGAAAGACAACTTGAATGAATGTGGATCAACTTCTCCAAACTTCCCTTTAATACTATGCAAAGAGCTACCAACCTACAAAAAAAAAACATGTTAACAATATTCATTTGTGAAAGTAATCAATAATGTCATGAATGGTCATATACTCATAATATTGATTTATTGACTTGCTACAACAATATGTTTAATTATGAAGAGACCTCGAAGATGACTTAATAGATATGAATAAGAGAATGTCATAAATGATCATTAGATGTACGACACAATATATAGTAATGAAAGAATGCTTTATACCTATAAAGATTGATGAGTAGGTTTAGTTGAGCCTTCATTCTTACATTTTCTAACATTGTGGCTAGAATTGCCACATTTTCAACATTTTTGTATTTGGCCCTTTTAAGTCAATTTATTTGTAATTTTCAACTTAATAAGCTTGTTTACTCCTATCCTTCTTGTAACACCCCATTCCCAACTGACATATGCACGTGTGTCGATCAGATACACGTGTACATGCCTCTCAGAAATGACATCTTAACTAACTCACCTTCATCTTCACCGAATTGCACTTCTTTTCTTCTTCTTTAATCCATTATTTCTATACACCATCTCTAGCTTACGTTCTCTGTATCTGTACCCCCTTTCTAAGTCAACTCACTCTAAAAACAACTCAAGATTCAAGATTAAATTCAAATATCAAAACAATACTCATTTACGGACATCACCATTCTACTCTTTCTCACTGCTACAGCTTTTCTCTTACTGCTGCGACTTCTTTCTTTCTCTCTTTTTTTTTAATACTTAACAATTTACAAACCTTAAACCATTATCAAGTCAGCATTTACAGTACCATAAAACTTAAAACATGACTTACTTGATTCAAAGAAATTGTAGCTTAAAAATTCCAGATTCTCATCCTCTCAAGCAAACAAACATCAAGTCATCATATGCTCATCTTCAGCCAGCGATTCAGCAGTGGAAGAGTTAGAAACCAAGTATACAGATATGAATAATAGGTAGATTCGGTGATGGATGAAAAGAACAAAGAAGAGCTTTTCGGTGGTAAAGGAGGAATGAGAGTTGCATATGTCTTCTCCCCTAACCAGTTGAGTGTGTGGATGGCTAGCTCAGTGACATATGGCACCCATGCATGTGGGCCATGTGTCAACCTCCCATTTGCCCTATTTTTTAATCCAAAATACCCTAATTTTTTTAAAATTTCTAAAATTCACCAAAAATTTCGAAATAATAATATGACTCTCCAAATAAATCTTCAGCTTAAAAGAATTCATCAAAAATTTCAAAATATCCAAAATATACCAAAATTGTCAAATCACATTTAGTACACTCCAATTAATTCCATCATTTCCATTTATAAACCAATTTTCTCGGAAATGCCAATGAATGCATGTACAATCATATGAATGTACAAAATACATGTGTATGTCATAATTAACTTTTGCATGATGTACATTTTCCTAATTTCACAAAAATTCCTCATAAATTACTATTCTAGCCCTAACATGGGTAACGGGATATTACAATTCTCCCCTCCTAAGAAAAAATTTTATCCTCGAAATTCTTACTTGTTAATTCGAATAGGTGGGGATACTGTCGCCTCATATGATCCTCAGTTTCTCATGTTGCTTCCTCAGTCGAGTGATTTCTCCAACGAACTTTAACTAATGGAATCACTCTGCTTCTCAACTGCTTTGTCTTGTAACCCACTATTTTAATCGGTTCCTCAATATAACTCAAGTTGCTATCAATCTCAATATTTTGAGCCAGTAAAACATGAGTAGGATCAGATCTATATCTTCTTAACATACTTACATGAAACACGTTATACAATTGAGACATCTCGTTAGGCAAAGCTAATTTATATGCTAAAGGTCCAATTCTCTCAAGAATCTCACAAGGACCAATGTATCTCGGGCTCAACTTGCCCTTTTTACCAAATCTCAGTACATCACGCCAAGGCAACACTTTCAGAAACACTTTATCTCCAACATTGTATTCCATATCCTTCCTATGCTGATCCATGTATCTTTTTTGTCTATCCTGAGTCACTTTTATTCGACTCTTGATCAATTTCACCTTTTCTACAGTATCTTGTATCAGTTTTAGACCCTCAATTATTCTTAAACCTTCCTTATCCCAGTATAGAGGTGATCGACATTTTCTGCCATACAACACCTCATATGGTGCCATCCTTATACTGCTACGATAATGATTGTTATAAGCAAACTCAATCAATGCTATATACTAATCCCAAGTTCCCTGAAACTCTAATACACATGCTCTGAGCATATCCTCAACAGTCTTGATAGTTCTCTCACTCTGTCAATCTGTCTGAGGATGAAATGTTGTACTGAAATTCAATTGTGTACCCATAGCTGACTGTAAGCTCTTCCAGAATCTCAAAGTAAATATGGGATCCCTGTTTGATACAATAGACACTGGAACCCCATGCAGTCTCACAATCTCAGTTACATATCTCCGAGCCAACTGGTCTAATGTATTGTTCTCCCGTACTGGCATAAAATAGGCCGACTTAGTTAATCAGTCCACCACAACCCATATTCCATCATTCTACCTTGGAGTCTTAGGCAATCCCATTATAAAATCCACAGTAATTCGTTTCCATTTCCACTCTGGAATAGGTAATGAATGCAATTTTCCAACTAGGGCCTGATGCTCAGCCTTAACCTGTTGGCATGTTATACATTTAGAAATGAACTCCGCTACTTGCTTTTTCATTACAGGCCACCAGAAATGTTGTTTTAGTGTGTTATACATCTTGGTAGTGCCAGGATGCATAGCATAAGCGGCCATATGAGCTTCTTCTACAATTTCCCTCCTCAGATCATCAACATTAGGCACACATAGTCTCTACTTTAGCCACAATGTATCATCTCTAAATTCAAACTCAGAATCCATATCCGTCTTAACTTTCTCAATCAATTTCCCCATTTTAGGATCTTTACTTTGTACTCTTCTGATCCGATCATGCAACATTGGCCTTAGTTTCAACGTGGCTATCAATGCTTCATTATGTTCTAGATTTAACTCTACATTCAAAGCTCTCAACTGAATCAGGCTTGGTACCCTCAATAATTGAATCCGACCTACATTGGTATTCGACTTTCTGCTCAAAGCATCAACCACTACATCAGCCTTCCCCGGATGATATTCAATTGTGCAATCATAGTCTTTCAGTAACTCTATCTATCTTCTCTATCTCATGTTCAGCTCTTTTTGGCTTAACAAATACTTCAAACTCTTATGATCAGTGTATATCTGAAATGTCTCGCCATATAAATAATGTCTCCAAATCTTTACAGTTTAAACTACTGTTGCAGCTCTAAATCATATACCGGGTAATTCATCTCGTGAGACCTTAATTATCTCGATGCATAGGCTATCACCTTGCCATGCTGCATCAATACACATCCCAGTCCCTGATGCGACGCATCACTGTATACCACATATCCACCAAATCCTGATGGAGTAGCCAACACCGGCGTTGTAGTCAACCGATGTTTCAACTCCTCAAAACTTCTCTGGCTCTTGTCATTCCATCTAAATGTCACATTCTTCCTCAGAAGTTTAGTCAGAGGGGCTAAGATTAAAGAAAACCCCTTGACAAACCTCCGGTAATAACCAGCTAATCCGAGGAAACTCCAAATCTCTGATACATTCTTCGATGCCTCCCATATCATTATTGCTTCAATTTTTATTGGGTCCACCTGAATACCATGCCCCATTACTATGTAGCCTAGAAATACCACTTGATTTAACAAAAATTCACATTTACTGAATTTTGCATACAGTTGTTTTTCTCTCATAGTTTGCAAAATTATTCTCAAATGCTCAACATGTTCCTCATTGCTTCTAGAATATACCAGAATGTCATCAATGAACACAATTACAAACTGGTCCAAGTAGGGCTGAAATACCTTATTCATCAATGCCATGAATGCAGTTGGAGCATTAGTCAACCCAAACGGCATAACTAGGAACTCAAAGTGTCCGTACCTACATCTGAAACCACTTTTTGGTACATCAGCCTCTGCTATCTTTAGTTGATAATACCTAGATCTCAAATCAAGCTTAGTAAATACTTGAGCTCCTTGCAACTGATCAAATAAATCATCAATTTTAGGCAACGAGTATCTATTCTTCACTGTAACTCGGTTAAGTTGCCTATAATCAATACACAACCTCAAAGTACCGTCCTTCTTCTTCACAAACAACACTGGAGCACCCCAAGGTGAAACACTATGAAGTGAATCACACGTTAATAAAAAAATTGTATATGATAAACTAAATACACTAGAAGGGGGGTTGAATGGTGTATCCTTTTCGTGAATACGAATTATAAGAACTTCTTGAACTTGTTAAAAG
>JAOSBN010000177.1:21119857-21133992 GCA_027563595.1 Erythroxylum suave
ACATCACCATTCTACTCTTTCTCACTGCTACAGCTTTTCTCTTACTGCTGCGACTTCTTTCTTTCTCTCTTTTTTTTAATGCATAACAATTTACAAACCTTAAACCATTATCAAGCCATCATTTATGATACCATAAAACTTAGAACATGACTTGATTCAATGAAATTGTAGCTTAAAAATTCCAAATTCTCATCCTCTCAAGCAAACAAACATCAAGTCATCTTATGCTCATCTTCAGCCAGCGATTCAGCAGTGGAAGAGTTAGAAACCAAGTATACAGACATGCATAATAGGTAGTTTCAGTGATGGATGAAAAGATCAAAGAAGAGCTTTAGTTGGTGTTTTCGGTGGTGAAGGAGGAATGAGAGTTGCATACGTCTTCTCCCCTAACCAGTTGAGTGTGTGGATGGCTAGCTCAATGACACATGGCACCCATGCATGTGGGCCATGTGTCAACCTCCCATTTGCCCTATTTTTTTGTCCAAAATACCCCAATTTTTTTAAAATTTCTAAAATTCACCTAAAATTTCGAAATAATAATATGACTCTCCAAATAAATCTTCAACTCAAAAGAATTCACCAAAAATTTCAAAATATCCAAAATATACCAAAATTGCCAAATCACATTTAGTACACTCCAATTAAATCCATCATTTCCATTTATAAACCAATTTTCCTGGAAATGCCAATGAATTTATGTACAATCATATAAATGTGCAAAATACATGTGTATGCCATAATTAACTTTTGCATGATGTGCATTTTCCTAATTTCACAAAAATTCCTCATAAATTACTATTCTAACCCTAACATGTGTAATGGGATATTACACTTCTAGTTGTTTTAGGTCTTCCTGGCATAACTCTTTTAGGTGGGGGTTCATTACTTCTACATTAACAGTAGGCTAAAAAACAGGACCTCTAATAGGTTGCAACATATGGTCATACAATGTTAGGAATTTGGACTTCTTGTAGCAATCATCCATAAATGCCACTTACAGTTGCTTAGAATGGTGAATAACACTTATAGCATGCTCACAAGGTTATCCATAAAGCTCCCATGCCTGACAACTATATAATTGTTGTCTACCAATCCTTACAATATACTTACCAGCACCCTTAGAAACTTCATATGCTCTTTCACCATTCCAAAATATTCTCCACTATAGTGTCTCTTTCTTATTCTTCTCTAATTTCTTTATAATCTTAGGTAAAACATCTGACTTCTAACCATGCATAACTTCTCTCCTATCTGCATGCCTCTTCATCACCATGACTCTAATGGTTTCAAGCATGCTGATAACTGCATAATCTCTTGTCCATAAGATCCATCCATTAAAAGTTTCACCATGTTGTTGAAAATTAAGCATTTTGATTTAAAGGATTGGAAAAATCTTACCTATTTCTCTTTAGGATATTCAAGCAATAATGATGCACATCTAGGTTTGATTTTATGTAGTCCATTCAACTACTCATTAAAATCTTCAATGTAAGTTGACCATACACTAGTCCAGAACTGCTTCAGTAAATCCTTTTGCTTCCAATTCATATGTCAATTGTGGTATATGTGCCTAAAACACTTCCAATGAGTGACATATATTAATGTCTCTTCTAATGCCCTAATCAATCCCTATAAAAATAGAAAAGATTCAGTTAATATAAAAGTTATACAACAATAAACTTTTAATTAATGAAGAATAAAATATCTTTTACATATCTGATATAATTTTAAGTCTTTCACCACTATCCAATTCAAAGTTCAAATCCAACAAACTCATAAACCATGTCTAAGAATCAGTGTTCTCTACCTCGACAATAACCTAAGCCATTGGATACATCCCTCCATCACCAACCCTCCCAACCGCAGTCAATAGTTGGCTTTAGAATTCTGTCCTTAAAAAGCAGCCATCAATACCAAAATTTAACCTCAAATGTCTCCATCCCCTTTCCATGGCATCAAAGCAAATGTACAATCTTTTGAACTACTCAAAATAGATAAAGATGTATGAATAAATGAATAAATGTCATAAATATTGCTATTGATAATATGTAAAAACTTAATTTGCATACCTGGAACAAATAAGTTTCTTTATTCTTGGCTAGCTTTAACTCAATTATTGATCCTGGATTACTTATCCTCAACTCAGGTACGTATCCTTATAGCTGAGCATATTCATTGACATAATCACTCATCCTCTCTTTTCCCAATGTCCTTTCTACTCCTCTACACATACTCGAGTTGACAAATGTATTAAGCTTTTCTTTATATTCTTCAACCATCTTCGCTATCGAGATACTAGATTTCACTAACTCCTTTACTAGCTCCACAACTTCCCTCCTCACCTTCGCTATCTCCATCCTCTCTTCTAGATATAGGCAATATCTCAAGTGCAATGATGGGGTGTCTAATGTATAAGTTACATATGTAATGCCCCAAAAATCTCGATTTCATGATAATACTTTTTCAGTAGTTCATAGTGTATCTTGAGGTGAATAGTGACACTCAGGACTCAAATTGTATTTTATTTTATTTGGCATCAGATAATATTATTCAAGGACAGCCCGAGGATCAAATTTGAGCTCCAATCGAGTTCATTTTGAGGGTTTGACTAAAAGTTGACTAGTGGTCAAAGTTTGACTTAAGAAAGGGTAAAAGTCAAATCCAAAAATAACAATGAAAATAAATGATATTAATTAAGGTCTTTATGTGAAGTTGATATTTTTCTTATGGGTATTTTTACTAAGAAAAAGAAAGAATAGATTAAAAGATAAAATTAATTTTGGATCTAAAAAAAGAATTGGAAAAATTTTAACAAGGGGCCACATGACATTTTTGTTAATTACCCATTTTTTTCTCCAAACCATTGCAGAGAATCACCTCCCTCCTTTCTTCTCCATTTTTCTTTCAGTTCTTTCATTTTCAAGCCAACTTTCTTTACTTTTAACCCTCAAATAACCTATTAAACACTAAATCATCAACCTAGGATCCCTAAACTCACCATTTCAACAAAAAGTTTGGGAAAAGATGAAGAAAAGGTATATGGATTTTCTTGATGAATAGTACCTAAAAATTTATAAGGTAAGTTAGTTTTGATTATTTTTAGTACATGATTTTAGTGTAGTTGCATGCATTGATAAATAAAATGCATGGAATTGAAGTTGTTATGCAATATTACAATGATAAAGAAGATGAATTGAATGAGAGAGAGAAAGAGAAGAAGTAAGGAATTGATGATGAAATTGAAGTTTAATTTAAAGATTTGGACATCAATTTGGTATGTGCTTTGCAATTCTACTTTTTCCTAAAAATTGTGTGTTAGGAAATTTAGGGTTCTTGAGTAAAATTGGGGTTTTATGAAATTTTTGTTAAAAATATTTAATTAGATATTAAATGAAGTAGTATATGTGATTAATTAAGATGTCAAACTTATAATTTGTATTTTTCCCAATTGGCATACATTATGTTTGAATTGAGAAACTTGATATTCATGTTATTTTTGACTAATTGGTGAGATGAATATGTCTTGAATGTTGTATGAATTAAATTAAAACCAATAATGGAAAAAAATTACATTTACTTTGGTTGAATATACAATAGCTTGAATTGGTTATTATGAGCTTTTATTATAAAATTTCAATGGAATTTTATTAGATTTGCCCTTAAAAAATAGATAAGAATTGAAGGAATGTGGTAAGGTTGGCATACTAATTGGGAAGTTAGCAGTACTGCATCATGATATATGTTATCGGACTGTATGGCTCCAAGAGCTTAGTTTTGGTGTTAGATATCTGATTTGTGTTATGAACTGCACGACTCTGAGAGCTCAGTCTTGATATGTAAATATTATTAAAAAACTGTATGGTTCAGAGAACCCGATCCAGTATTTTAAAATCTCATTTATCTGACTCAGCAATACAATTCTATTGGATTTTACTTTGGGGCAATTATAATATATAGATAAAGACATATCTAATTAAGTAACTTCAAATGAAAATAGTAATTGATTTTAAATTAAATTGTACAATGTGTAATTAGATATGAATTATTAAAATGGATACATACTTGTATTTCATAACTTGATTTTAAATGCCGATTTATGCTTAGAAATAAATGAAGATATTTATATGTGAAAAATATTATATATTATGCATGTTATGGTTGAATGAATTGAACTAAATGAAAAATTGAATTACTTGAACACCACTAAGCCTATAGCTTAACGTGTGGATTTTCTTTCCGCGTGTAGGTTTTGAAGAGAATTAAAAGAAAGTTGTGATGGATCTACTACAAGACGAGCCACATAGAGGATCTTGAAAGATTTGGAGGTAGATGTACTACAAATTTTTTATTTTGTTTTTGGTTATAGCATGTACATATAAAGAAGTGAAGAATCTTATAGGATTTTTTGTGAATTATATATCAATAAATGAATGTTATGTATGAAATCTGATTTAGGTTTGTTGAAATGCATTAGAATATGGGTAAATTATTTTGTCACGGAGTTTGACATGGAGATGGATAGTTGAGTAACATGCATGAGAAGTGTATTGAAGTTTCTTGCAGGAGGTTTTAAGTAAATACAGAGAAAACTCTATCTAGATTTTTATAAAGTGAATAGTAGTTGCTAGAATAATGAGGTGTTAAATAGAGAATGTTGTAGTTGAAAATGTTAATATGTAAGAATATGGTAACACTCGATATGCCGATTCTATTATCGAGTATAGGGTGCTACAACATAAACATCAATCATTTGGTGGACTTTCATCAAATTAACGAGCAATAGAAAACTTTCATTTGATTCAACCAATCTCAATAACTCACTAAATTCAAAATCTCAATGACTCGCTAAATTCAAAACTATGTACCCTCTAATAGGCCTTATGCACTTGAAGGTATCCTAACTCGTTTCCCATCTCATATATTAGCCTATAGCTAACATAATCAAGTTTTATTTTATCAAAAATACTTGATTCCTTATCAACGTATTTCAACTCTGGCTCTACTACTATCTTTCTATCATAAAACAACCTTGTACTTCTAAATTGGGCCATCATACACCTATTTAAAATAAAGGGTAAATAAAATTTTTCAACAGATTGTGCATTTAGTATCATTTTCAATTGCCTCCTAAAAGTGTCCATAATGATTAAAACATAAATTAGATTAAAAATGAAAATTATAATATTTCATGCATTAGAGATTGCAAACAAATATATGAAGGCAAGTGTATCACCAAAAAGCATACATTGATATGAGATTATCAAATTTATAATGGATACTGAATGCATAAGTATGAAAGCTAGGAGTGACAACTTGCAATTAGAGGATAACATAAGTGCTTAAAGATTTTTAAATTGATAAAATAATTCCTATAAACTTGAACTAATAATCATGCATCATAAATTAAAATATCGATACCATTTTATGATTATGATTTGTTTCAAGTTAAGAGTATGTTTTAAGATTTTAGAAGTTAAATTTCTACAGTTGATGGACACATTGAGCAGAAGCTATTCCACCAATAAAATAGTAACTAAACTTGTTATACTAACAATGATTTAGAAAATTTTGTGGAATTAAAGGCGTTCTAATTTTCAACAAGTTGAATTATCTTATTTGTTATTCATTCAGGTAGAAATCAGAAGAAGATGTAACTATAATCAACTCAAAACATAAAATTGAAACTTTATATAAACAAGAGCAATGAGACAGCTGTTGTTTTGGTGCTTTAAGTGGTTAGCTTAGCATTTTGATTTATCCAATCCATTTTTATGTCTTGTTACTTGTTTTGATTCAAATTTGACATTTTTGGGTTATTTAGTTCTTATAATGGCTAGCTGGAAGCTATGTACTTATTAGTGGAGAAAGCAGTGCTTAGCTATCCTAATTTTGTATTAAAAGTATGATAAGCTCTATAATTGGCTATTTGTTGCATAACATTAGTATAGTGAATTTGTTTTTCATTTTTTAGTGTATTTTCAAATTTTCAAATACATTTAACATGATACTATTCCATTATGCATTCTAACCATTTCATAGTGGAAAAATTGAAACGCTAATAGGATTATTTGTCTACATCCAATTCTTAAAACTTTAAGTACAGAGAAGTAAATTTTCTTCCTTAAAGAGAAATTATTTGCATTGAAAAAATATGTACATAACATTGAATGTATATTTACATGTGTTGGCTAAGACTAGAGGAAAAAATGAAGCATAAATGTTCAAGAGAGATGAAAATAGTTTAAACAATGTTTTGGACTTAATAAACAGAGACAACAAAAAGGAATAATAGTTTAAACAAGATCATGTGTCCCCACAAAAAGAACATCCCATGACTTCAATGCTAAGTATCATCTTTTTAAATTTGGACAACTCTGTTACCAACACATTCATTACCAACATCCAGTATTCATAAATAAATCTACGTATATGGGACCACAACATATAATTATAAACGAAGAAGTACAAACAAGCAGATTTGGGGACCACATATATAAAAACATAAAAACAAGACAACGATGGACCTACTATGGTGAATTGTCGACTTCTTGTTTCCTAAAAATCTAAAGAACGTGCGAGTTGCTTCTAATATTAGAAACAATGTATGGGGGAAGAAGAAATAATTAGGGATTTAAGCATGTATGAAATCATTTGAAGAATAATTAGGTAGATTGAAACTAACCAAAATGAAATTGTCTAAAGAGGAAGAAGAAAATTAGGGATTGAGGAAGAAGGAAAAATGGTGCAAATTGTTGTTCGCTGCTTCAAAATGGTGCTTGTTATGAAGCTTGTTAATTGAAAATGGCATGTATTGGGGAAAATGGAAATGGGTCCCACTTCCATTTAAACTTAGGCTTCCATGAGTTATGTTTAAATGGAAGTGCGACTCACTTTCACTTAAACGTCGACTTCCATTCGTTATGTTTAAATAAAAGTGAGACCTATTTCTATTTAAAATGAAAAATCTGCATCACTAATATGGGTCCTTTTATAAATGTTTTAAAAAATTACATATTGGAAAAAAATTTCCAGATGACTTTTAACTGACGGAGGCCAAACTTTGTTAGTTTTCGTCTAGTCAAGGTCTAATTTGAAGTTTTTGCAAACATTAGAGTTCAACTTAAATGCTTCAAAATGTTAGGGTCCAATTGGTGTAAACTCTGGGGTCTAAATTGCTCTTTTGTCCTAGATATTAATAAACCATTGAAGAAATGATGCTCTCTTAATTTGGATGAAGAAGGTAAAACTTGTGTTAATTTGAAATATAAGAAATCAGCAACTATCTGGACATGACAGTAAAGCATGCTTTTTTCTTCTCGTGTAGTAATGTGTAAGCATAAAAATTATATGTTTTTCTTCTTCTCTTCGAGAGTTTGGGGTTACGATTAATCAATTATTACTTTATTTTAATGCTACTCTGGAGATGGTCAAGTGTCATTGTTTATTAAATTGTGTAGCATTTTTAGAAGAAGAGGGAGGTGACAGTCGAAAAGTTGGTGCAAGCTAATTAGTTCTAAGTGGTTGTTGGAGTTAGTTGTAGAGGATAAAAGTCTTATTGATATTATGTTTTGATAATAGGTCAAGTTTCATTTTCTAATGGGAGTATGGCATAAGAAGAAACCATCTTGAAAATATATAGTAAGAATGGAAAAAGATTATTTACGTAAGGTTATAAATAGGTGCTTTAAATAGACCAAGCGAACAAAGATGTTTTAGCCCTCCTTAATTTTTAACACTAAAATATTGACAATGTTTATCTTCAACAAAACTTAATAGTAACTCGTAAAAGGGATCAAATGTATTATGAGTAAGAGAAATTTTGGTAGAAATACTTCTATTTCTTCTACTAATTTTTTATAAGAATAGAGAAAAATGAATTAGCTTTAGTGAATAGTTATGTTTTTCTAACAAAAAGCACAAAATTTAAGGTGACAGATATCCTAAAAATTGGTGGCAATAACGTGAGTAGTCATAATTCTTCTAATTATAGAACAAAAAAGTAAGATAGAAGTCTAACCATATGTGGGTATTATGTTGGATTTGCATAAGAATTAAAAATTATGTTATAATTCATAATCTTTGTTAGATTCGTAGAAAGTCTTGAACTTGTGTTTTTCTATAAAACTAAATTGAATAATATGAAATTAGAAAAAATAAAAGGATAAATTTTTAAGATGTTATTTTATGGATATTATATAACAAAGGGGTGACTTAAGGATTTTTTTGAAAAGAATGATCTTAATGTTAATATTTTGAATGGAACTAATTGATATTTCATTGGTTCTTATGGCAATTTCAGGGTCTAAATTAAGTCCAAAAGTTGTTTACCTTTTGTTGTTGGTAATATTTTACTTAATTTTTTTAAAAAAGAGGTGATATTGCTCAAGTGAGAATAAAATGAAGAATTTTAGACAATTTGTAAAGTATTATGGCATGTTCAAATTAGTTTTTCAGGCTATCTTTACACGTGGAGCAACAAGAGATATAAAAATATTTGATTAGGTACAAATGTCTTTAGATAGATTACTTTGCTTTAATAGTTAGATTCATATATTTTTTCATTCAAAAGTTGCTAATTTAGGGAGAAATAATGAAAATAGACCCAAACTTTACGTATAAGTGAGATTCATTCATCGTGTGATTGATGTTGTAGATAATGAAAACAGAAAGGCTCTTAAACTTGGTATATTGTAAGTATATGATCGTATTTATGGAAATATATAATGATAAACTCCACAAGCTGGCTCACTAGTCTAATTATAATATGCATCTCTTCTTTTTTTTTTGAAGAAAAATATGCATCTCATTTAAAGTCTACTTATCTTTATTCTTTAATTGCCATGGGCCTGATTTGAAAATCGTAAGGCATAAAACTAGCCGTTGGAGACTAAATGGCAAAACAGACAATACGAGTCACTTGCAACGTTCGAAAACTTTCGCCTCTCTTATAAAACGCCTAACCCCACCCCGTCATTAACCAAACTTACCATCTCTGTCTCTCTCTCTCTCTCTCCCCCTCTCACTAAAAACCTAAGAAGAAGAGACAAAGAAGGACAACTCTGCGCCCTCTCTTATCTCTTCTTCTCCTCTGTTTTCTTGGGAACTTCTCTTTCAGTATACCACCTTTCTATTTCTGAAACTGAAAAAAGGGTAACGAAGCAAATATGGCAACTGTTAATGGGTATCAAGCAAACACCGGAATGTCCGCTACTGGAGGGCCGTCGTCGAAGCAGAGCGTGGCTCCGCCGAAAACTGTTGACTCTCAATCTGTGCTCAAACGGTATTCCAAAAAGTTCTTTTTCCTTCTTTCTGATTATGCTTATCTGGGTCATAGTGCTTCTTTTTAAAGTCGGCTTTCAGACTTGTATTCTGTGCTGGAATTTATTTTTGATGGCATGCTTTGTTCGTTTTTGTTTCTCAACATTTCTTGCTTTTTTGAAGCGTTAGATTTTATTATTTTGAGGGGGCTCATTATCTTCACCCATTAACCAATTTCTTTGTTTGTCTTACAAGTTGGTGTTTCGATTGATCTTAAGATGGGTTGTGTCATAATTGGCTCCTTACTAGCTAATTGATTGGCTTTCAAGATTGATCTCCCATTCATATCTGTTAATATTAGTCTAACTTTATTTTTTTCTGTTCTATTTTTTTTTTCTGTGTGGAACAGACTGCAATCAGAGTTGATGGCATTAATGGTAAGGACCGTGGATCCTCAGCTTTTTCTTTCTTATTTATATAAAGATCATCTTCTCCTTTTGTTTTTCAAGTGTCTGATTTTGGGTTCACAAACTAAAGTTAAAAACTTGCGTACATTGAATCACGAATTTTTGGTGATTGTTGATTTTGGATATGCAGATGAGTGGAGAATCTGGGATATCTGCATTCCCTGAGGAGGATAACATATTCTGCTGGAAAGGAACAATTGTTGGAAGCAAAGAGACAGTCTTCGAAGGCACTGAATACAAGCTATCTCTATCTTTCCCTAATGACTATCCTTTCAAGGCTCCCAAGGTGAAGTTTGAAACCAGCTGCTTCCACCCAAATGTTGACGTATATGGCAACATTTGCTTGGACATCCTTCAGGTAAATAATTGTGTTGATATTTTTAAACTTGTCATTTTTTGTCTTGCAAGTGTGTCTCCAACATCTCTTTCCTTTCTTTTACAGGACAAATGGTCGTCTGCATATGATGTTAGAACAATATTACTGTCTATCCAGAGTTTGCTAGGAGGTAAAATGCTACTTTTTGGGGTTTGACGTTAAATAACATCTCAATTTTTTCCATACAAGGTTTGTGATGTTTAACTATTTTGTGATGTTTCAGAGCCAAACATAAGCTCTCCTTTAAATACTCAAGCAGCACAACTCTGGAGCAATCAAGAAGGTAAGCACTTCATTTTCAATATAGTTAAAACAATTTTTTGTTTCACGATGTGAAACTTCTGAACCTTTCGTATTACAGAATACAGGAAGATGGTGCTGAAATTATGTAAGCCTTCAAGTGCATAGTTTAGACAAGAAGCAAGGGTCTTGGGTGCCGAAAGTTTTTTGGTTACATTCATTGAACAAGTGAAGGAGAATGAGTCTTCTTTGATTTTTTTTTTTTTTTTCGTTCACTTTGGTGTGCTTGAGTTCGTATACAACAGCGTTCTCTTACCTATGTGGATGAATGTTAAACAGAAATCGTAGCCATAGTAATAATGGCACCTAAAAGACGAAAAATTTAACCAACGGTATGGGCATTCTACAAAACATAGAGCAACGAGAGAACAAACAAAATTCAGGAGAAAAAGAAGAGCGTAGCAGCTACTGTTGTTTAGATGAAGTGAGTTGCCTCAGGTTGTACTTGGCCAAATCCTTGTACTTCTCAACAACCCCGACCAAACACACAGTCTGACAAGTAAACAATTATCATTAATCTCACAAATACAATATGGCTTTGGCACAATAAAGGACTAAGGACTTTCTTACCTTGACAATTTCAACCACAATCGTTTTGTCCGGATTGTTAAGATCAACTTTATGAGGTGCAGGAACAGATTTTGCAACAGCATTTATGATTTTCATCCTGTCAATACCAGTGTTTGCACGGGCCTCATATAGAACTGCAAACTGCAACATAAGGGATGGAGAGATTTTGCTAAAATTATATCGCCCAACTTTCCTTTAATCTCAAGTTTGATTGAAACATATGCAACACTGAAAACTAACAACACATAGTGCACCAGGCATTATTACTTTGCAGTCCCATAACTTAGTGAGAGAATTTTATTGAAGCAATTATGCGTGCTTCAATAACTTGGAAAGTATGGACATTTTCCTCTTAATCTGAATTTAATTTGGAAGTCTAGTACATGTCGCATGGATTTCAAGCCTGGTATGTCTATATGTTTAGGAAATACAGTACCTTCTGTGAGTCCCTGGCATCCACAGGAAAATACTTCTCCACTATAGGTGCAATTGCTCTTGTAATTTCCTCATCAGAAGCATAGCATGAAATTTCAACTGGTAAAACCCTTAAGATGAACCTACATGCCACAACAAAGTAACTTTACAGTGCCAAAAAGGAATGTATCCCCACTTTCCTAAACAAACACAGTTTTAAACACCATGTATCAAATACAAGTCTTGGAACAAGGAATGAATGATTAATGGAGCAAAAGAAAACACTACAAAACGTGGCAAGAAGAACAACTGTAATTGGCATAATTTCACAAATTTCAAATAAAGAAACTCAGAAACCATGAACCTCGACATGTGTTTCCTTGTTGACATGCCACAACAAAGTAACTTTACAGTGCCAAAAAGGAATGTATCCTCACTTTCCTAAACAAACACAGTTTTAAACACCATGTGTATCAAATACAATCTACAATCTTGGAACAAGGAATGAATGATTAATGGAGCAAAAGACAACATTACAAAACGTGGCAAGAAGAACAGTAATTGGCATAATTTCACAAATTTCAAATAAAGAAACTCAGAAACCATGAACCTCGACATGTGTTTCCTTGTTGAAGCAGCAGATGTCATCATGTACTGTACAATGTCTTTAGGGGAAGGGTCACCATCTCTCTTGCGCATTTGAACAAAGACAACGCCGTTACAACCTGAATCAATGTTCATAAAGCGCCTCTGTTTGAAGAAACACATGTCAAGAGAAATAAGGAACCAGGCAAGAAAACACAAGAAGAAAGGTGCATAAGCTGGAGAACGCAAGGTCACTAATACAAATTCCCTTTATTTTTGATGTGAAGGTCATTATTACAGTCTGGTGATTATTATTTACCTTGTTCTTATCTCCCAGATCTCTGAGTTCTTCTTCAATGAGCTTATCAATGGATTTCTCCTCCACTTGGTCAAGTGCTCCACTTTTTGTAGCAGAATAATCGATGCATTGTTTCTTTATTGGTGGTTCTGATTCATTTGTAGCAGAATAATCAATTCCTGTATTTTTTAAAGGGCATGCATTTTCTGCCGCATTAAAACTTGAAATTTCATTCTCTGCCCAATCTGGTTTATTTTCACATTTCAAGCCTCCCTTCTCTTCCTCCTCATCACTATTTACTTCGTCTGCCACCCCCTCCTTCTCCTCCTCCTCTTCCTCTTCATCATCCGAATAGGTGAATGTAATCTTTTTGTTTAAAGGTTTACTAGACACCTGTGAAATCTTCGCATTTGTGCCCATACTACTCACAAGCTCCTCATAAAACTGCAGAAAAATTAAAAGAATATAGCAGTATCCCCCCATATGTCAGAAAGAGAGGTTAATTAGTAGTCTAATTTACAGTTTAAATAAATTAATCAATTCCATGCAGTCAGGATGCTGATAATGGATTTGTTCATCAGAACTCAATGGTAAAAGAGAACTTTGAGTAAACTATATCGTTGTCATTCTCATGCGTAGCGAAAGTTTTGCCAAGTGAATTAACTTCCAGTTTCCAACCTAATCTCAATCTTGTCATGAAAACCATTAAAGCGTTATACTGTTTCCCTTTTCAAAATCCTCTCCATCGATATACAGGAATAATTATTACACTACTCGTGCCATAAAGCAAGAAACTAAAGTAAACAAATTTCAATTTGGCAAGGAGCACAAATACCCAAATGAGAAACTAGCAATAAAATGGAAATATATGATAGAAAAAACAGTAGAAGTATAAGAGAAAGTTAAAGAGGAAAATACGGACAGAGTCAATAACGTTAATGGCTTCAAAAGAGGCCTGACGCTCCCTTCCACCATCACAAGTGATAAAGAATCCTTGAACTCCTGGTCTTAAAGGGTATGACCCTTTCTTCTTCACTTGTTTCTGCAAAACGAATAACAAGCAACATGTCAATCAAAAGCAACAAAAACACGCAAAGGGCATTGGATGCAAGAATAGTTACATTGGTCGGGAGATAGCGCTGCTTTCTCTTCTTGTTCCCGGCGGTGGTTGTGGATTTAGGCCTGCCTTGGGTGGCCATAGAATAGAACCGTGAGGGGAGAGCTCCAGCGAAGTAGGTCTGGTGGCGAATTGCGAGCAAGGGCAGTTTGTAAAGCACAAAAATAGACCCAACAAACTAAAAGCCCCGGTCCAAGTCCAATTATTGTTGAGTTAAGCTTTTCCATTCTAAAAGACTAAAACCCAATCTTTAAGGGCCCGTTTGGTTTCGTTTTTTTTTGGGTTTTTAGTTGTCGTTTTCAAAATAAAAGAAGCGGTGCATTAAAACTTGTTTGGTTGAGGATATTGCCGTTTTTCGTTTTCAAAAACAAGAAAACCGCAACCACTTTAAGAAAACCAAAAAATAACGTTTTTGTATGTTTTTAAAACAAGTTTTCGGAATTTTTAAAACAGGTTTTCATAACTTCCCTACGCCGCTGCCTGCGTCTTCAGCCTTTTCCACAAAACTGTGTCTTCTGCTACCTTTTGCAGCTCATCACATCATGTAATATCCAGGTTTGTTTTTGTATGTGGTTTTTTGTGTTTTATGATCCGTTGGTCGACAAATATTTCCATCACCTTCTCTTCTTCATATTTACGCAAGAAACTACACGCCCATTGCCTAGCTTCTTTCTGCTTACTGCATAACTTATAAACATAACAGTAGTGTAGAGAATTATGCTAGTTGAAATGGGTATTAGTTATGGATAA
>JAOSBN010000177.1:21134092-21164074 GCA_027563595.1 Erythroxylum suave
TCAGATTCAGTTGTTTCTCTCTTCCTGCTTTTAAGCTCTAGGCTATGGGTGGTTCATGAGTTCCGAGTTTATGCTTTGGGTGATTCTTTATCTTTGGAATGGTTCACTTGCAAGGACTTTGTAGCAGGCATGTCTCAAAAATTGAGACATAAGGAAGGTTTCTCACGTGTGCGTGCAGGGCCATGTAACGACGTGAAGATCAACGGGCAAGAACATCTTCTGGCAATGCCTCAGCACGTTTTTGTTCCATAGCAGCCACGTTTTTCTTTTGCTTCGGTAATGCAGCTTCAGCCAATGGTTTCATAAGTGAAAAATATGAGCCCGGTTTCATGTAAGCAAATGGTGGAGTAGCCACAAACTAGTGCAGTCCACGAACTTTTCCATGTAAAAATTTCTGGTCACCCTTTCAGCTTAACCTAATATTTCTCGTATTATAAGAACAAACTGAAGCTTCCCTCAAGTACTCACCGACAACAATGGCTTATCAAGCAGCCATGCAAACTGACAATTTGCGCAAAGGACCTTGGCTTGAAGAAGAGGATGAGAGATCAGCAACTTCTGTGAAACTTTTGGGGGAGCAAAAATGGGATGACATTGCCAGAGCTTCTAGTATGATTTTTCAAGGTTAAGATGAATTATTCATTATTTCCCTTCCTGACCCTCTTATAATATTGAAGTTTGAATTCCGTAACAGCCATGTTTTTGTCCACCAAACAGGTTTTTTTTCCAGTTTTTATATTACAAATGTCAATCAAACATGTTTTTATTTTTTAAAGAAAAAACAGAAACTAAAAACAAGAAACAGAAACAAAAAACAACAACAGAAAAATAGAAGTGGAACCAAACGGCCCCTAAATGTTCTCCCGTTTTCTTGGGATCTAATTCTGGTTTCTATAATATGTGTGTCTATTAACTATTATATATACTAAGCGCGAAATGGGATACTTGTCGTGATGATTACGTGTCCTAATTCAACGAATGCAGTTTATTCCCGTAATCAAACAATGCAGTCGTCCTCCTCTTCTTTACTTCTCTCTCAATAAATTGAAACCAATATTTTCTCAACATGCACGACTCACGAGAGATTGGATGTTGGTGAAAATCCTGGTTGAAATTAGAATAGAACTGACTTGAGTCTCATTAATTATTTAAGTATGAGTTCAATTTAGGTCTTGAAAATTGGCAATCCTTACCATCTAATATTCTTCCCTTCAAATGTCTCAAATCATGTCACTTTGAAAAAAATAGGCCATAATTCACACACAAAAATCGAAGAATGTTACAATCGGAAAAATAGACAGTGAGATCCAATTTCTCTCTGTTTCTCGATTGCTTAATCTATGTAGTGAAGAAGAACCAATGATTACAAACGTGGCGAGCATTGCAACTACAACTACAGTTAACGACCCAGAGCAGCAGAGCAAAGAGTGTGAAGAGGAAGAGAACGAGCCAACTGTCGATGATGAGGACAGTGGTGTTCAAGTCGCTCCGATCATCAAGCTAGAAGAGGTCATTGTAACCACAAAAGAAGAAGAAAAAGATTTGATTTTTGATCTGTGAGTAGTATCTGCATATTCGTTCTCTAAACTCTGTTTTCTAGGTTTTTTATTCACGTTTTCTATTGCGTACAATAGGTTTTCATTTAGTTCTCGATTAATGTCTATGTGATTGTTCTTTTTTAATTTGTTTTCAAGTTCTTAATGTTTCTCATCTTCAAAAATTTAAAGGAAGGTGAAACTGAATCAATTTGATAAGGAAGGAAATCAATAGAAAGAGAGATGCGTTGGCAATGTGAAGCCAATGAAGCACAAGGAGTTTGGGAAAGCCTGGCTTGTCATGGGTCAATCTAAGACTCAAGATCTATGAGTAGTATAGCTGTATATTCGTTCTCTACACTCTGTTTTCTAGGTTTTTGGTACACATTTTCTATCGCATACACCATGTTTTCATTTGTTCTTTTTTAATTTATTTTCAAGTTCTTAATGTTTCTCTTCTTAAAAAATTTAAAGGAAGGCGAAATTGTATCGATTTGATAAGGAAGGAAATCAATAGAAATGGAGATGCGTTGGCAATGTTAAGTTGTTGAAGCACAAGGAGTCTGGGAAAGTCCGACTTGTCATGGGTCAATCTAAGACTCAAGATCTGCGCTCACCATCTCGGTCTGTCTCTCTCTCTCTCTTCTCTCTATGTATGTGTTTTTGTGTTTACGATGCGCGCGAGTTAGTAGTTTGTTTTCCATTAATTTATCATGACAATCTTCTGTTTAACTTCTGTTTGGGTGCTACTCCTAGAAATGTTTAACTATGCTATATTTGATTTCATTTGTTTTTGTATTTTTTAATGCTTAATCTTGTGCACTCAAGATAATCGAAACTATTATGATGATTCAAGTTACAAATCAATGTGACCAATTCTTTTTCTTTTTTTTTTCAATTTTTATTTCGTACTTCAATGTATTATTAATTTAATGCCTGTTTGCGCATATTTTAGTTCTACCATCAATTAATGTGCAAGAGCATCATGCAATGATAAATTATACGTGTGGCATTCTACTGATTTTGCTGATGAGTAATTGAAGGATGAGAATTTTGCATCAAATTTGCTTCGATTGAGAGTATGTCTATCACTTTCATGGTTTCTATGTCTAGTAGTATCTCTGTATCGTCATGCCATATATAGTTCTTTTTCACTTTTCCCTGTGATTTCTTTAGCTTTTATTCGATGAAATTTTGTAGATCTTTCTTCTATCCTCAAGTTGTTGTGGGATATACTTCCTCTAACATACGTAAGGTGTAATACTTTTAACAAAAATGATGGCATCACTTGTCATGTATTAAGGAAATGATAGAAAGTAGCAGGAGTGCCTGTTACTCCTATTCAAAGTTGCTATCCTAGTGGATAGGTCATACGTTTCCCAACTAATGAAATTCTGTGGAGAATTTCCTGAGGTAGAACATTCATTAAAACCTGTTTGCTGGGTACTTATGTGGAGCTTATAAGAACCAGAGTAAGTGTCACAGATTTCTTTTGTGTTTATTTGTTTTATTGACTTTAATTTGTCAAATCATGTTCTAAAATATGATTAAAGTCTTATCATATAGTATTGAACCTTGTGCTAAGGATTTTTCTCAATCGCATGCTTTCTACCTCTATATCTCATATAACTTTTTTTAATATTTCTCATCACAAGGTTCATTTGTTACTTTCTTTTAGATAGTAAAACCTTCAACGAGACGATTTAGGTAGTAGTTAAAGATTAGGGAAAGAAAAAGGAAGGAAAAGATGCTACTGGACAAAGATGGTTATCAAGCCCTATACAAAAGAAAAACCAATAAGGTTATTTGATAACATTTATTAATTGGTAGCTGGACGTATCAGATATGTTTCTACTAAATCATGTCGGTAATTGCAAGTTTACAATGGGAAAACCTATATAATTGATGGTTGTGCCACCTTTTTTGGCAGGGATAGACTCTCACATGTCCTAAAAATGAGGTTATATTGGTTTCCTTCCTTTAATTGGACATTTGCACATACTTTCTCTAATGTTTTGTAGTGCTGATATTATTTGTATTCAGGTTGAATTTAATAAAGCTGCACAGTTTTTTATCGATGCTGTGGTTCCAAGTGCCCAGAGGAAGACTGCTTTGAGTAGATTGGTTAAGGTAGGATTCTTGCAGTTGAGTTTGTTACAGATGTGTATTTGCATGTAGAAGTTATATGATTTTCATCATCCAAGTAGTCTCATGGATATTTTCTTCTGCTTGCAGGACAAAGTTGCACTCATTGTTGTTTTGGAAGCCAAATTTGGTAATCAAAGAGTTGATAACCCGGGGCAAAGACAACTTCTCTGTGTTTTGAGTTATTTTATTATGATCAAACTACATAGCTGATGATTTAATCATTGTATTCTTTTCTTTGTAGTTATATTGTGGCTTATGTTTTGTGTTAGATAAATTTCCAATAGGTATGAAATGCCCAATCACCTTCTATAATCTTGTCAGAGCATCTCCTTGTGTTCTGAAGTTGAACACCTATTTTGTTTTCATCCTAATCTAGCTCAAAAGCAATTTGTTGATAACTAATGTTGCTTCTATCTAATCCTTTACGGTTTGCATGTTAAGGTGATAGCATTTCATGTTTCTTTTCTTATTCTGTTTCTTGCCCAAGTAGATTTGAAGGATGTCAAACTTTGACAGGATGAAAATATGGGCTTGATCTATCTTTGCTTGATTTTAAAACTAGGTTCTTACACTCTTGAAAGGATTGGAGAAAGTAGTTGCCGGTGCAGGTATTCCTATATTGGTTTGTGGGGATTTTAATTGAGTTCTTGGAAGGTCCATTTACTGTTCGGATAAAAATTAGCATGTATTAATTGTATATTTCTTTGCTATAATTATGCATGTTCCTTGGTAAATATGAAGTTGAACCTTTTGATAGTGCTCCTCATGCACTTCTTGCTATGGAAAACGTGGATCAATTGCATCTAGATCTAGTCGTAGATCCTTTTGGTATCTTAAGCCATCACAGAAAACTGACACATCAGCAAATTTTTCTGGGGCTTTGAGTGTTTCCCTGGATTTGTATCTATTATCATTTTGGACACTTGAAAGTTGTATTTTTCGTTTTCAGTGGTCTTGCCATCATTGATATTATATTTTTTAGACCGCCACCTTAAACAAGTTGTGTTTTATGCCTTTTCATTTAATTGGTTGTTAAAATTCATTATGAATCTTGACAATTTTTAACTGTATCAATTTGCATTCAGTGAGTGCTTAAAGTAGTTTTGAAATGTCGGGTTTAGACAGAAAAGTAGCGATGTGATTCAAAATGTCAACAACTAACATCTTAACTGAGATATGTTGAAAATGTTTCAATATTGTCATATATAGGCCTTTTTGGTGAGAGCAAAAAGAAAAACTTACGGAACACAAGAGTGATGGAAGCATGGATGAGATTATTGGCTTATTTTGGCTTGCTATATTTTATGTTGATTATGACATGAGTTTGTTGCAAGTTAGTGTATATCCATCTTTTGTAAGGCTAGGACTTGGTTTTTATGTATAGGAGTAGAGGAGAAGAATGGATCCCACAGCCAATGAACCTTCGTTTACAAACTGCACAAGAGATTTTATTGACACCTTAGATTACATATTTTTCACAGGTGAATATTTTGCAAATTTTCTTTTTCCAGTAATGCAAGCTTTGTCTATATGATTTAATGTATGATTTATTGATTGTACTTTGTTGGTAACTAAAGCCTTGTTTGGTTGGAGGGTTAGTAATAGAACGGAATGGAATGTAACCCACTTCTATCATTTAGTTGAGGGTTTTATAATGGAATAGAACGGAATGAGATGGAAGCGGAGGGTTTCATGTTACGTTCCATTCCATCCTAAACAGTGAAAATAAGAAACCTTCGATTCGGAGGGTTTAGGATAGAATGTAAACTAATAAATATATACTACCTAATATATCCTCAATAATTTTTCTTAATACCAATTATTTCTTCTACCACTTATTCTTCCAACTTCCATTCTTTTTATGCGAGATTTAAGATTTTTCATTCTTAAATTCTTTTTAACACTAGTACAGCGAGCTTTGATCTTTTCTCTCCTTTAGCCCTCATCTTCTCCCCTAATACATCGACATTCCTTTCTTTAAGACCCACTCACAGACTATCCCATCATAATTTTATTCTCCAGAGTTTAATCCCTTATCATTTGGGATTTTCTGATCTGCACTCAAAAAGTGTCTGTTTCTTTCAACCTTTCTTGGTATATATATCAAGAACATGGGTTGTGTTCATGCAAAGTGTTGTAGTCACTACCTATCATCCTCAGATGGTGATTCAAGGAAACCTCTGTACAGGAACAACAAACATGTATTCTCACAAAGATCATTGGAAATTATTCCTATCCCTTCACGCAACTTCAAATTGCAATACTCTGTTCTAACTCAGAGAGGTTACTACCCTGACTCGCCAGATATGGAAAATCAAGATAGTTTCTACGTTAGAACTCAACTTCAAGGTAACCCAGATGTCTATTTCTTTGGTGTGTTTGATGGGCATGGCCAATTTGGTGCACAATGCTCGAATTTTGTCAAAGATAGGCTAGTTGAAAGAAGGTGCATTTTCATTGTTCGATTTGATGCTGAGAGACCAAATAAAACCGAACTATGCAACCACTACTAGTATTATACCTGTTTATGCTTCTATGGATAAGAATGCCACCTATTGTCTTGGAAAAGAAATCCACTGCTATGCACTTTTTCATAATGAGTTCTTGGCTGATGCATCTGTCTGTAATGCTTTAATAAGTTTTTATTCAAGAGTTGGGTATGCAGAAGAAGCATAATTGTTGTTTAGGAGTTTGAAATCAAAAGATTTGGTTTCGTGGAATGCTCTTATAGCAGGATATGCAACAAATTATGATTGGTCAACATCTCTGAAGTTATTTCATGAACTAGTCTCAGTTGAGATTACTTGGCCTGATTCTGTCACCCTGGTTACTATTCTTCTTGTTTGTGCACAACTCAGACCATTTGCAGTTGGGCAGAGAGATCCATGGCTATGTTCTCTAACATTTTTGCTTATATCAAGATATTTGTTGGCAATGCCCTTGTCAAATTTTATGCTAAATGTGGTGAGACGGAAGCAGCATATTACACATTCTTGATGAGCTATAGGAGAGACATTATATCATGGAACTCTATGCTTGATGCCTTTGTAGAAGGTAGACGTGACGCTCAATTTGTAGAACTATTCCAGTGGATGCTCAAAGAAGGAATTAGACTTGAATACATTACAATTTTAGCCATATTGCAATTTTGCTTTAATGTTTCAGAACTAAATAAAGTGAAAGAGACTCATGGTTATTCAATTCTGCATGGTCTTTCATCCTGTGATGCATAACCTACTTTTGAAAATGCATTACTTGATGCATATGCCAAATGCGATGAGATTGAGTATGCATTTAAGGTTTTCCAGACTTTATCAGAAAACAGGAACTTGATCTCTTTTAACTCATTTATCTCAGGCTGTGTAAGTAGTGGATTGGTTGATGATACATGCATGATTTTTAATAGGATGCATGCTACATACCTAACTACTTGGAACTTAATGATCTGAGCTTATGCTGAAAATGATTGCAATGAGCAAGCTTTTGATCTTTTTCACCAATTACAAGCTCGAAGAATGAAGCCTGATACAGTTGCCATAATAGGTCTCCTTCCTGTATGTACTCAAATTGCCTCATTACACTTGGTAAGGCAGTGTCATGGATATGTTATTAGATCTTATTTTGAGGATATGTACAGGGAGGCAACTTTGCTAAATGTTTATGCAAAATTTAAGTCTTAAATTTATTTGGAAACACTCTGTAGTAATTTTAATATCAAGTATTTACAATATTAAAATTTAATTTTAAAACTAATATATAATATATAATAAATTATTAATTATTTATTAAAAATTAAATATGAAAAAAGGAAAACAAATAGTGACATATTTATAATTGAATAATATGTAGTTTAAAAAATTGATAATTCACTCAATAATTTTTGTATTAATTAAATATGAGAATGGATCATTATAAAATTGAATTATTGATTTATTATTAAGTCTTAAATTTATTTGGAAACATTTTCCAGTAATTTGTAGAAACAAGGTTGCGTAATACTAGTCCTCTTTAAACCCATATGTTAGTGAAATTTCTAATGTTGTTGTTGTTGCTCTGGTGAAATTTCTAATGTTATTGTTGTTGCTCCAATCCTTACATATTTATATTCTTTATATTGCTATATATTGTCAAAATAAAATAAATACGAAATAAGGAATCAAAGAACAATGATTGGGTCAAATAAAAACTTTTATTTATTTATAAAAAGAGTCAAAAATACATTCCAACGACTCATCTGTAAATAAAAATAAAAATAAATAATTTTTAAATATAAATCAAATAGAATAGAATAAAATTTATTGAATAATTAATAATAATATTTTTATATAATTAATAATAAATTGTATATAATTAATAATAAAATTATCAAACTTTTATTATTTTAAAATAGAAAATATATAAAAAAAGTATTTGTCACGATTGTGCGTGGCTTTCTAATTGAACATGATTTCTGTTTTAAAATCATAGCGTTAAACTTCTTACAACAACTATTTTAATATCAAGGGTATTATAGTCATTATTATACATTACATTTCATTCCATCCATCTTTCAAACAATCTTTCACTACATTATATTATGAACCCTTCCATCCCTCCGAAACAACTTTTCACTATATTACATTCCATTTCATTATAAACCGTTCCATTAATTAACATCAAACCAAACAGGTCCTAAATCTAGTATAGGAGGTTTTCAGCAGGCTGATTTGAAGTTTGATCCAATGCTAGATATGCATTTTGCTGATTTGAAGTTCCCCCTATTTTGTTCTTCCTTTCCTCTGCATTTTCTGCAATATGAAGATGTAATGCCATCTTCTGCTAACTTTTATTTTATTATCTTAAATGTCCACTAATCTGTGTAGTTTGTCTGTTCATGCTATAAGGTTAGCATGTCTAGTAAAGGGTGAAGTATATCCATCTCTAAGCTCTCACCTTCTCTTAATTGTATTCTTGCATTCAATTATCTTTAATGAGTTTATGATGTTCCTCCTGAAATGCTTTTGATAAGCCCTTAGCCTTGACTAAGAGTTCTATCATGCCTTTATTTATTTATTTTATTTGTTTCTTGTCTTTTAGTATATTGATTCATTCTGTCTAGGGATGATTCAAGTGCCATTTGGCAAGTCGACTTGGATATGATGGATGTTTTCTTCTCTATCCTTGTTGAATATCTTGAACACGGAAATGCATACATCTTTATTTTGAACCCTAAACATGACCCACAAAGAGCTAAATGTGGATATTGGTGCGTATGTTATTTCTGTGTATATGATTATGTGGCATTCTCCTATGAGTATTCTCATCAAAAATGCTAGAAACTATTGTTTTAGCAATTCACTTCTTTAATCTATATTTTCATTTTCTTTTTGGTTTGGAATTGCAAAATAGGATTATCAAAGTCGGAAATAACATTTCTTAAAGAGGTACCGCACCAGATATTTCCTAGCTTTTTGTGTACCTGTTGTTGCTCTTTACTAGTTGTACTTAAATTGCTAATATTAAGCTAACAAAACATAACTTTAACTTGTTGGTGTTATGATGGTATTTTAGTTATGACATTTGAAATCACGTGTGTATCTGATTGTTAGGTTTGAACTCAAACATTTATTTGTTTTATTTGGAACAAAGATTTGCAGAAAAAATTCTTCAGTCATGAAGCATTCCTGACAGTATTCTTGGTAAGATATTGCCTCTAATTGGTTCTACTATGTGTAAGTTTGGAATTGACAGCAATCCTAATAATTTTCTATTGTGAACTTAAATGCAGCACTTGACAAGATCAAAGACCCTTGTATGAAAAGCATCCCATGGCAAAGTTTGACACTGATACAGCTAGTACTCTTAAGGATTTATCATATTGTTGTTTTATGTGTACTTGTGTCAATTTGAAAATTTTGAATCTAGTATAGATTAAGATAAATTGAGAGTCACAGAACATTATGCTTTGCCTTCAAAGGAAAGTTGTATGTTGTCATTCATGATTTATTCTTAAATAGGAGTTTAAAGGAGATGAAGAAAAGGGAAAGAGATATATTCTTTCAAGATTCTATCTACCCCCTTCAGTTCAGGAGTCATCTTCATGCATTGAGGCCATTAAACTTGTTCTAGAATAATAATGCAAGAAGTGCTCAAACAAGATAGCCGTAAAACACACACTAGAATCATCTCCTTTGTAGCAACATGTCCAATCATCAAGTTTAAGTGACAAATCATTATAAAAGCATCAAGTCAATTCATTTGATCATAAGTCAATTTTTAGTTCATTATCATCATCATCAACTAGGTGAAGCTCCACTGAGTCGCAGAATCTGTAAAAGTCTGATTATATGCAGCTTTCCCTTATCTAGTGGAAAGTTTGTTTTCAATTTTTACCTTCACCAGTGAATAATCAAGAACCAAGGGTTGAGAGAGAAATGTTATAAACATCTTTAGGAAGAAAAAGCAAATAGATCATTCGGAATACCAAATATCATCATAATCAACACGCATAATTTGACAGCCCATGAATGCAACACACACATATGGGGGAGAATTGTAAATAGAGTCATATGCAAACTAAAAGGCATCGATAATTTGGAGAACAAGCATCTAAGGACATCCAACACCTAACATAATCTGTTAAGAACTAGTCTTACAATTTCACTTAGATACATTCCCGATATCATTTTCTCGAAACCCTGAAACAAAAGTCAAGAAAACAATAAGCTCTTTCCTTTTAAAAGCAAAGAGAAACAAATTAAACCTAACCTGATCATTTGGATTATGGATTTCAGCATCTAATCAATATTGTAAGAAGTTCTTGGCAGATTACAACATAATTAGAAAACATAATGGAACAATGTAATCAACTTTATATTGATTAACAACTCTGGAAGAATCATGGCCGCATGCCTGAATCACATAACAGAAAGGATACCGAGCTTCCAGAAGAAATGAGAAGCCTTTGACATTTGTACCTGTGCCAAAAAATTGCTGCAATAACAATGTCAGCTATCATGAAAATGTCCGAGTGCTAGAGTGAAGGGGCTAAGAATGGACTTAGATGAGAAGAGAAAGATAAGAGATAGGGAAGAATTTTAGGAATGGAAATTCAGATAAACTTTTGCATATCGATATGGTTATGCTTCTCTTTATTTATACTACATCTGTTATAACAAAGATAACATAATCTGTTATAACAATTATAACTAATTTTGCCCTATTCACAGCTCATATTCAGCTAATTTAACAGACTTCATTCTAGAATGTTTACTCCTCGTCTCCTCCACAACTAATTTTGCAATGTGGGCTGCTTCCTGGTCTTGGGTTGTGCTGGGATCAGTACTTGGAATTTGGGCTGCATCATTACTTTCCCCTTTAAAATTATCCTTGTCCTCAAGGATAAAGTTGGGATATTCCTGTTGGATTTCGTTTACTGGCTCCCAAGTAGCATCTGATGGAGGCTGCCCAGTCCACTAGATAAGAGCTTGTTGAATTAAGTGAGATCCTTGAAAAATCTGACGGAAGCCCAACACTTTGTAGGGAGTTAAAATTGGATAGCTGTCAGTAAAAACAATAGGTAAAGGAGATTGTTGCTTCTCTGGGTCTCCTCGACATTCGGGAAGTAAAGGTACATGAAATACATCATGTATCTTTGCTGACTTTGGTAACTTAAGCTTGTAGGCGACAGTCCCTATCCATTCCACTATCTCAAAAGGCTCATAAAATCTTTTTGATAGCTTGTTGAAATGACCACCCATAATAGAGCGCTAATGGTAAGGTTGCAGTTTCACGAAAACCCAATTTCCCACTTTGAACGTCTTATCCGTGCGGTGCTTTTCCAACAACTGCTGCTTCATCTGGTGTTGTGCTCTCACTAAGTTAGCAGTGAGTTGAGGCAACAGACGGTAGCAAGCTGTCAAGAAGGAATCCAAGCTCTCGATGTTTGAAGACCCTTGCAGATAATGACGGATTGGTGGAGGAGGGTGTCCGTATACAGCCTCGAACGGCGTCATGATAATGGAGGAGTGTTTCGCTGTGTTATAATGATACTCAGCCCAAAGTAAAAAATTAAGCCACGTTTTTGGGTTTTCAACTACATAACATCTCAAGTAATCTTGTAGATATCAATTGGCCATCTAACTGTGGGTGATAAGCGGAGCTGATGGATAGATGCGTCTCCTAGAGTTTGAAGAGTTCTTTCCAAAAAGAGCTCATGAAGAGGGGGTCGCGGTCGGAAACTATGTCCAATGGGAAGCCATGCAACTGACACACTTCCTTCACAAAGACTTCTGTTAGCGAGACAACCGTGAAATTAGTCAGAAGAGGTATAAAGTGGACATATTTAGTCAAACGATCCACCACGACTAATATAACTGTTTTGCCACTTGCTGTAGGTAAATGAGTAACAAAATCCATCGAAATGGATTCCCAGAATTGCTTCGGAATTGCCAATGGCTGTAGCAATCCTTGAGGAGCTCGATTGTCACTTTTCACTTGTTGACAGACGGAGCAGTTTCTTACATAAGTTTCAACCTCCTGGTGAAGATGAGGCCAATAGAAAATGGAAGAGATGCGTGCAAAAGTCCGCTTAGGGCTTGCGTGTCCTCTTAAAGGAGAATCGTGGTGTTCCTGAAGAATTAACTCCTGGAGAGTCGAGTTGGAAGGTATAAAAATTCTTCCCTTAAAATATATCAAACCATCCAGAACTTTATAGTTTTCATGGTTGGCAGGATGCTCTAAAATTGCCTGGTATAGAGTAGAAGATGACGGATGGGAGGCAATACATTTGCGAAGGGCTGTGAGCAGGCCGTGGATTGGTTTTGAAAGTTGCAAAGCCATGAAATCACTCTCGTGTACTTTAGATAGGGCGTCCGCCGGGCCATTATCACGACCCGGTTTATACTTAATGTCGAAGTCATATCCCAACAATTTCGAAACCCAGTGTTGCTGCTCAGGCATCTGAATGACTTGAGTCATTAAAGCTCGTAAGGGCTGGTGGTCTGTTTCAATGGTGAAGTGCATTCCCAGATGATATTGTCTCCACCGTTTGACGGCCATGGTCATAGCTTACATTTCTCGGACATAAGCAGAAGCTGAAAGCATACGATGTGGGAGTTGTTTGCTATAATAGGCAACTGGACATCCTTCTTGGGTGAGCACAGCACCCACTCTGGTCCCTAACGCATCGGTCTAGGCTACGAATTTTTTAGTGAAGTCCGGTAGAGCAAGGACTGGAGTTGTCATAAGGGCCTGCTTCATAGTGTCAAACGCCTTGGTTGCCTCCTGATCCCACAAAAAAGCGTCTTTACATGAAAGTTTTGTAAGTGGTGCAGCAAGAGTGGCATACTGGTGAACGAACCTGCGGTAATAACCGGCAAGCCCTAAAAACCCATGTAATGTTTTGATAGTAGCTGGGAGGGGCCAATTCTGGATGGCTACAATTTTGCTATTATCCACAGCAAGTCCCTATGAGGAGATCACATGACCTAGGTAAGTAAGTGAGGAGCAAGCAAATTCACATTTAGAAAGTTTAACATAAAACTGGTTGACTTGTAGGCAATGCAGCACATAGGTCAAATGTTGTAAGTGCAAGTCCTCAGTGGCACTGTAGATGAGGATATCATTAAAAAACATGAGGACAAATTGGCGAAGGACGGGCCGAAAGAGGTTGTTCATTTCAGATTGGAAGGCTAAAGGAGTATTTGTAAGTCCGAATGGAAGAACCACAAATTGATAATGGCCATCGTGAGTATGAAATGCAGTCTTGTGGAGCTCATTAGGATGGAGATGCAATTGGTGGTAGCCAGTCCGCAAATCAAGTTTCGAAAAAACAGTAGCACTGCAAAGTTCATCAAGCAATTCATCAGCAGTAGGAATGGGATACCTATCTGGAACTATGATGGCGTTCAAGGCACGGTAGTCAACACTAAACCGCTAGGTACCATCCTTTTTCTTGACCAAGATGACAAGTGATGAAAAAGGGCTATTACTAGGTTTTATTATTCCGTCTTGCAACATTTCATGAACTAACTTTTCGATTTCTGCTTTCTGTATGTGAGGGTATCTGTAGGGACGAACATTTACTGGAGGAGCCCCAGGCTGTAGAGGAATGTGATTCTCCAATTCCCTGAAGGGTGGAAGGCCTTCCGGTTTCGTAAACACCGAAGAAAATTACTGCAACAAAGCTCAGATCAGTTGTAATAGGGAATCAGAACAACCGTCACCGATATGGGCTTCAAAAATATCAATGGAGGGAAAGACACTTAATTGATACATAGTTGAAATGCAATTCATCCGATGATTCCAGTGGATCTGCCCTAGAGAGATAACCGACAAAGATGCTTGCCGAATGTCGTGTAAGGTAATTTGTTGGCCCCTATAGTCTAACTGCATCCATAGTTGCTTGTAATCAAATAAAACAGGACTAATGGTGGCTAGCCATTTAGCACCTAATACCACATCAGCACCAAATATTGGAAGGAGATAAAAATCAATCAAAAATAGATAGCTAGTAATTTGTAAAGGTGTTTGCAAACTAATGCCAGTCAAACATTCACCATTGCCCACAATAACGTTCATAATATTTGACTTATGAATAGGTAATTTGAGAAAATGGGCAATCCTCTCCTGCATGAAATTATGAGTAGAACCACCGTCTACTAGAATGATGACTGGTCTTCTTTGAATGGTTCCTTACAGGCGTAAGTTAGAAGGGGCAGAGGGTCCTTCTAATGCATACAAAGAGATAGTTAGTGTATTAGGAGGTGGAGAAACATTGTCAATTATATCAACTAAGTTAGAAGAGTTGCCCAACTCTACCATTTGATATTCCTTTTGTTCATTAGCAATCAAACAGTGAAACTGTGATCGTTTGCATTGATGGTCGATGAATAATTTTTCATCACAATTAAAACAGAGCCCTTTGGGTCGGCGAGCTTCCATTTTTGCCATGGTTAATTTTTTAATTGGCACCCTTGATATTGTGGCAGGAGGAAGTGATTTAGGAGGGGTAGTAGCAAGCTGTGCTGGATACGGCCGGTAGAAGCAATGTCGATTATGTGCTCCTGGGGAAGCAGGGAGGTGTGGAACCTGTGGAGAGTATAGCTTGCTTGTTGCCAATTTATCTTCAATCATGCGTGCCATTCCTATAGCATCAGACATAGTATGTGGTTTGAGAATGTATATTTCCTGCTTGATTTCATCTTTCAACCCTGAGACAAAGCAATTTAACAGACTTTCTACACTTAATGCTATAATACGGTTAGATAGATTGACAAACTCCTGTATATATGTATTCACACAACCAGTTTGAGACAGTTTAAACAACATTGCTTCATGATTAATGAAATGGGAAGGGCCAAATCTTATCTCCAACTGTCGAACCAACTCATTCCAATGAAGAATCTGTTAAGTAGTCATCAACTAGCAGAACCAAAGCAGGGCTGGACCACACGTATAGAAAGCAGCAATAGAGAGCTTCTGATCCTCTGGAGTCCGATGATAATCAAAAAAATGTTGGATCTGAAAAACCCAACCAACAACATCTTCACCAGAAAATGATGGAATTTCAAGTTTAGGAATGCGAGCAGGAGCACGAGAATGATCAGAAGAGTCCCAATGCAATGCTAATTGAGTAAAGGAACTGCTTGCAAGGTTTGATGGCAAAGGGGTTGGTAACAATGCTAGCTGCGGTGAAAAGGTAACAGCAGTAGACTGTTTCTCCATACGGGCTAATGATTAAGACATGGATTCAAGAGTTTTTTGAACCCATTCATTAGCTACACGATGTTTTGAAATTTCTTCAGACTGTTGAATCATTATAGAAGAATGTTGTTGGATTGTTGTTTGCAGTTCTCTAAAATCTTTGGCTAAAGCCTTGATTGTCTCCTCCAATGCTCTATACCGTGCTGTAGTACCTTCGGCTGTTGGAGAAAATTAAGCAGGAGGAAGGAAGATACCAACGAGAGCACCAAAATGAAGCGGCTAAGAATGGACTTAGATGAGAAGAGAAAGATAAGAGATAGGGAAGAATTTTAGGAAGGGAAATTCAGATAAACTTTTGCATACTGATATGGTTATGCTTCTCTTTATTTATACTACATCTGTTATAATAAAGATAATGTAATATGTTATAACAATTATAACTGTTTCTTTCATATTCACATCTCATATTCATCTAATTTAACAAAGTTCATTCTAGAACGTATACTCCTTCTCGTCTCTTCCACAACTGATTCTGCAATGTGAGCTGCTTCCTGGTTTTAGGCTATGCTGGGATCGGTACTTGGAATTTGGGCTGCATCATAGAGTTCCCACAGAATCACTAACCTGCTTAGTAAAAAACAAAATATAATTATTATTCTCTCCTCGCTTATGTTCAGCTTACTAAAACCCGTAATAAAGATTGAACTTCGTCAAAGATACCCCAAGTGAGTGTAAAAAATGAAGCAGAAATCCACTTTGGTTAAGACCGTAAATGAACTTTTCATGTGATATGGAATTTTTACCAATGCAGTAACCTCCATGTCTAAGCTCTTCCTGCTCAGCGCGGCTTGTAAACATTCAACAACCCCTTTTCCAGCCTGAAATCATGAGCACAATGTGTTATACTATGAGAAGAACACCTTCCTTTATACTACTCATTACAACAATTAGGAAGTTTATAGATAAATCCCTCCTTAATGCATTACTTTTATCTAGTACGTTAAAATGTGTATGAAAAAACTAGCCAGGTTTGATTCAAGAGACTCCAGATAAGCTTCAAATACGGCAAAAGCCAGTGCAATAGTCTCCATTGAACATTGACAGTACCCTTAAAAGCAGCTATAAGCGTTAACATAGAGAAGAATATCTTCCTTTACACTGTCGATCCAGGAATTATAAGAAGTTTCTACACAAGTCCCTACTTGATGCATTTCTTAATCTCATCGTTATCATCATCATCAACATATGGTTGAAATATCTCTGAGGTGGCAAAATTTTGAAAAGTTCCATAGTACACAACTTTATCTATACGTAAAAGAGTTTTGATAAATCCACATGCAATATGGCACGACGAAATTACAAAATTATAAATGAATGTGTAGACATACTCATTTTAAAGAAAGTATGTGCAGAATATATAAAAGATTAACGATAAAAGATAAAATAGAAATACATACTAGAAATAACCTAGACAAGAATACCTCCACTCCACTCACTACCTTAATTACACTACTTAGGAAACTAATTAGGTTAACTAATTATGCAGAAAATACTAGATAGTAAAATGCAAAGGATATGATTTAATATAACCTAACAGAACACAAATACTCTCTTTACGAGAACTCTTTTATTTGTATTCTAAAATAAGCCAAATTTTCAAATGTGCATGAAAACACTGGACAGGTTCTCGAGTCAATAAACTGCAGGTAGTCTTTATTCAGATACCGCAAGATACGGAAAAAAAACAGTGCAAGATTCTTCATGCCTAATAATAGCAGTGTACAATAGTATCCAAGGAGCAAAGGAGACACTCACTTACATTAATAGAACTAGAAAGTAACTTAAGAAAACATAGAATTAACCTTGAAAATAAAGATTCTGAAGCATCAGAAGAATAGTTTAGCATTAAATTTGTTACTCACCAGGTCCTCGATAACAAATGCTTTTAGATATCGTAAAATATAACTGAACCAAGCCATCCAAGGTCAAATTAATGTGGCGGATGCATCCTAGTACAAGTTGTCAAAATGTTGCAATTAATGAAAGGAGTTCAGCTACCAAATAACATGGTTTGAAACCCAAAATGCAATAATGAATCAGACTACAGTCAATGACATCAAACACCACTCTCACTTCCACACTTGTCTTCTTCTATCACAAGCTTTAAACAGTACAAGCAGTCCCACCACTCTTATAAGACAAAAAACCAGAATAGGAATAGCAACTTTTTAAGATTCTAGAAAATCTTATTTGTCAAGTTTTGACACAAAAGATATTCCCAATACTACAGTTAATGGATATGTTCATCACTGTCAAAGATGCCAAAACAACACCCAACACAATATTATAAATACGGTATCAAATTTAGTTCCAAATTTAGTTATGATACGATTCTGTATTAATATCGATCAATACTAGGTATTATTTAAATATTTTTAAATTATAAATAATTTTTAAATTTTATAAAATTGTAAAATAATTTGTCAATATACTATATTATACAATTTTTTACTTTACTTCAATTATATCTTAAGAAATTATAACGATATAAATTTAATATAACAAATATTTCTTTATTTTTATTAATATTATTTTTACATATTTTATAAATTAAAATAAATTTAATTTCAAATATTATCTTTACATATAGATATATTAAAAATATATATTATCAATATATATATATATATATATATATATATATATTATAAAATATTTAATATGATTATATTAAACTAATATATTTAGTTATGTAATCTCTTCTTTCAAAAAAAAAGTTATGTAATCTCTAATCACTTTGTACAAGTCTAATGACACTACAATTTTATCCAATACATTATAATTTGTATTTTATTATTTATTAGATAACTAATACAAAAATTTATATTCTTTTTTATTTATAAATAATTATTATTTTATTCAGAAGAAATTTTAAAAGTTTTCAATTTAGTTCTAAATTTGTATTCTAACCGATTTTTGATCGATGTCAACGAGTACTAACCGAAAGAGCTACACTAACTGGTTACAAAATCTTCTTATTTGATACAGTTTTATAACCGAGTATGGATAGAAATTCAGAACAATGATCCAACATGATACACATTAAAAGTATAAATGCGGATAATTTTAAAACTAGCCAAAACGAGTAAAAAAATATTTTAAAAAATGAAGAAATTGTAAAAAGAAGGAATAATGTAAGGAAGAAATTTGTATGTACTGCAAGAAGGTGAAAACAACAAATACACCAAAATACGTCAATTACGAAACGACATAGAAAAATGTAACAAAAACAGGACGTCAATAAAAATGAATAAGGAAACGATCACAAAAGTTCAAAGCACTACTCCAAAATAACGATAAGAGACCAATAAAGCTAGGGGACCAATATTGAAAATAGAAATAGTTACAACTAAGAAAGAACAACGTAACTTTTCTTAGGAGGAGGATGGGAGTTGATCTAAGGATCCAAGGACTATTTCTTTCTCTTGAAGAGAAAGGAAGAGAGGAGAGTATAATGTGTAAAACCTTTCTGCTTACGTTTTATTTGCTTCAAATGTAATATATATAGAGATTGAAATGTTCTAGAATACAAGATTTTATTCTCACTGACATATCAGAAATTAGTTATATATAGCTAGAAGTTTGTTGGGAAGGATTGGCTTCGGTGGTAGCAGGTGTAGAGGGAGTAGTGGTAGACTGAAGATGGAGTTGTGTGTTGTCTGTAGGAGAGCTGACGATACTGGGCCCAGTATAAGTTGTTTGGCCCAAGGACGTAGATGAATGGGCTGAATCCTTTAGATCCCCACTCAAACGAAACCTAGGATTGGGAACTAGGTTGAGTTTGAAAGCCAGTTCTTGAAACAGTGCGGCAGAGAGAGGCTTGGTGAGTAACTCGGCGAGCTGGTCAGCAATGGGGACAGACCACACCTCCAAGAGATTGGCGGTGATTTTGTCGCGTACAAAGTGGACATTGACCTTTATGTGCTTGGTGCGAGCGTGAAACACAGGATTTTGGGAGAGAGATCTAGTGCCGTTGTTATCTCACCAGAGAATGGGAGATCTAGGAGGTTAGAACCCAAGCTCAGAGAGAAGTGAAGTTAGCTAGAGGACTTCAGTGGAGAGCTGAGAGAGAGCTCGGTATTCGGTCTCAGTACTGGATCATGCAACCACCGTCTGTTTCTTAGAGCTCCAGAAAACGAGGTTGCCTCCAAGGAAGACATAGCCACCACTGGTGGACTTACGATCGTCGGGAGAGCTGGCCTAGTCAGAATCGCTAAACACTTGAAGATCAAGAGGAGAGGACGACGATCGGAACAGTAACCCAAGATCGGAGGTGCCTTTCAGGTAACGTAGTACTCTTTTTATAGCGATCCAATAAGGAGTGAGAGGAACTGATTGAGTTTATTCACCACAAAACTAATGTCAGGGCGTGTATTGCAGAGATACTGGAGAGCACCAACTAGGCTACGATACAGAGAAGGATCGGCAAAAGGCAGACCGTCATGGCGAGAGAGTTTGAGCCTTGTGGAAGCTGGAGTGGAGCAAGGCTTACAAAGCAACATATTAGCCTGGGTAAGTAACTTTGAATGTATCCATTTTGAGATAGAAATAAGCTTGTATTGTTTCTATAAACTTCAAAACCCAAAAAGTAATGTAAATTGCCCAAGTTTTTGAGAGAAAACTGTGTATTGAGATTTGTGATAATTGAATGTATCTGTGATGTGTTGTTGCCTGTGATGAGAATGTCATCCACGTAGACCAATAGAATGAGGAGAGTGCCATTGGTATGTAGATAGAACATAGAAGTGTCAGCTTTAGAATTGTGAAAACCCCATTGGAGAAGAGCAGATCGAAGTTTGTGATACCAGGCCCTTGGGGCCTACTTCAGGCCATAAAGGGCTTTAGAGAGTTTGCAGACATGATTAGGGAGAGAGCGATTTTCAAAACCTTGAGGTTGAGTGACGTAGACAAGTTCATGAAGGTCACCATTTAGAAAGGCATTGTTAATGTCGACTTGCTGAATGCTCCAATTGTGGGAAGCGGCAAGGGATAGGACGACCTTGATGGTTGAGGCTTTAACCACAGGAGAGTACGTATCTGAGAAGTCAATACTAGGGGTTTGGGAAAAGCCTTTTGCCACAAGGCGGGCCTTGTGTTTAGCCATAGTGCCATCAGCAATATACTTGGTTCGAAAAACCCATTTAGTCCTTAGAATGTGCATAGAGGGATCATAGGGTATAAAGGTCCATGTTTGGTTTTTCTGGAGAGCAGAGATTTCTTCACACAGAGCATTATACCAAACTGGAGTGCTAAGGGCTTGGTTGATAGTGACTGGTTCTGTGGAGGGGAGAGAATGAAGAGAGGCATAATAGATTTTGGGTTTGAAAATGTCGCTTTTAGATCTTGTTTGCATAGGATGGGTACAGGTGAGTGTAGGAGGAACATTATGGACAGCATGGTGAGACGAAGTGGATAAAATAGGTGTAGAAGCTGAATTGGGTGAGGCTGGTAGGGGAGAAGAAGAAGTAGCAGTAAGAGGAAGAGCTAGAGATGTAGGGAATACCTGAGGATGTGTTGTGAAGTGAGAAGGCACAGGAGGTGATTCTTACATAAGAGACCTGCTTGAGGATGGCCTAGGGTGAAGAAATTGGCGTGGAGAAACTGCAGGTTGTAAAACAGATAATGGTAAACTGGGAGATGAAGAAGAGGCTGTAGAGGTGTTAGAGGGAAAAAGGGTAGGATAAGGAAAATCAAGTTCATTAAATTCAACATGCCTAGAGATATGAAGTTTGCCTTTGCTGGTGAGACATTTGTAACCTTTATGGACAGGGCTATATCCTAGGAAAATGCATTTTGATGTGTGGAAATTGAATTTGTGAGGGGAATAGAAACAAAGGTATGGAAAGCATGTGCAGCCAAAGGTTTTGAGATAGGTGTAGTTGGGCTTTTTGTGGTATAAGAGTTCAAATGGGGAGAGGTTTTGTAATTTGGCAGATGGTAGGTTGTTTATAAGAAAGGTAGCTGTGGTGAAGGCTTCAAGCCAAAACCGTAAGGGTAGATGGGCATGGGCTAATAGTGTGAGCCCTGTTTCAGTGATATGTCGGTATTTTCTTTCAACTATACCATTTTGTTGGTGGGTGTATGGACAGCTGAAACGTGTTTGGATCCTATGCTTGGTTAGAAAGGGCAAGAAGGCTTTATATTCCCCACCCATGTCTGTGTATAAAACTTTGATTTTTCTGTTTAGTTGAAGCTCAATATAGGTTTTGAATTGAATAAAGGTTGTAAGAGTGTCGGATTTAAGTTTCAGTGGATATAAAGCCATGTGAATCTAGTGTAAGCATCCACAAATATTATATAATACCTATGGCCTTCGGTTGATAGCAAAGGGGAAGGACCCCAAATATCTGAATAGACAATTTCTAAGGGATATTTGACAGAAATATCATGAGTTTGAAAAGGTAGTTTATGAAGCTTGCCTTGTTTGCATGAATCACAGAATTTCAAGTCTTTGGTATTAAGATGAATTTTCATTGAATTAAGAACCTGTTTAAGTACATTGAATGATGGATGACCAAGTTTAGTATGCAAACATTAACATCATTTGTAGAGAGCTGAGTAGAAAAAATTTGTGGGTATGGAACTAAGCTATAGGTGCTCGGAGGAGAGGATGGTAGTGGAGTGTTCTTTGATTGAGTGATAAGCTGAGTTTGAGGTGGAACATCAAGGCTGTAGAGGCCATCCCGAAGCATCCCTTTGAGAAGAATTTTCCCCATGTCCTTGTCCTTGAATAAACACATTGTGTCAGAAAATTCCACAATTACATTATTATCTTTTGTGATTTTGGAAATGCTCAGCAAATTTTTAGTGATACTTGGAACATAGAGTATTTGATGTAAAGATAGTGGTGTGTGTTTATTGTCTTGAAAATGAATGTAAGATGAGCCAATATATGTAATAGGAAGAGAGTTTCCATTACCTACTGTGATGTGATCATTACCAGTATAGTCTGAACCAATGGAGAGGTTATTAAGATCGGTAGTAACATGATTTGTAGCTCTAGAGTCTACATACCAAGTAAAGGCACTAGGTTGGTCACAACCAGCATTTTTTTGAGCTAGAAAGGTCTGTGGTGACCCATTGTATGTGCGGTGTTGACCAGTATTTTGAGAGTGATGCTGTGTGGATGTATTTGGCTGCTTTAATTGCTGGTTTCCATGCCATGACTGGTCAAAACGCTTGTAGCACCGAAGGGCATCATGGCCTAGTTTTTGACATAGTTGGTAGTATAGGCAATTGACACCAGTCCATCATTCTCGGCCACAACCCCCTCTCCCTCTAGGAGCATGACGACCTCCTTGATTGCGAGATTGAGTGTGATTTCTGTTAAATGATACAAGATTGGCTAAAGGAGAAGAAATAGTTAGAGTGTGAGATACTGCATTTAGTTGCTCAAGTCTGGTTTCATGCATCATAAGACAATATTGTACATCTTGTAGAGTTGCTATCTTCAATGTGTGAGTTAGGAGAACCACAACTGGGTCATAATCATGGCCAAGGCCATTTAAAGCACTTAGTATAAGCTCATGATCTGGTACTACATGTCCTGCTACCATAAGAGAGTCTCCAATTGATTTTATCTTCTGAATGTAATATGAAATCGTCTGTGAGCCGTTTTGAATTGTTGACAGTTGTTGTTTTAACTGCAGGACCCGAACCATTGATGTTTGTGCATACAAATTTTCTAATATTTTCCAGCATTTAAGAGAGGTGGAGGATTGATTTACCTGACCTACCACATCCTCACCTATTGTTGAAAGTAGCCAAAAAAGAAGTTGTTGATCTGATTTGAGCCATAAACGGTATTTTGGATTTACAACAGTTTGAGGAGCTTCTACTGGTTTTAGAGCAGGTTCTGTGATGACTTGTGGAGGTGGAAATACATCTGATGAAATGAAATCTTCTAATTCAAGGGCTCGGATTGCTACTGTCACTTGTGCTCTCCGATTGATGAAGTTGGTCCTGTCCAATTTGATTGGCAAGTTGCAGTTTAATGTTTTTGCCAAGGCTGAAAAATCTAATAGAGGGGTGGTGATCTATGATTGCTGAGTTTGATTGGAGGTTGAGGATGAATCTTAAGCCATTGTGACGTTGGTCAGTAGGGTAGCTCTGATATCATGAAGAGAAAGGAAGAGAGGAGAGTATAATGTGTAAAACCTTTTTGCTTACGTTTTATTTGCTTCGAGTGTAATATATACACAGATTGAAATGTTCTAGAGTACAAGATTTTATTCTCACTGACATATTAGAAATTAGTTATATACAATTGGAAGTTTGTTGGGAAGGATTGGCTTCGGTGGTAGCAGGTGTAGAGGGAGTAGTGGTAGACTGAAGATGGAGTTGTGTGTTATCTATAGGAGAGCTGACGATACTGGGCCTAGTATAGGTTGTTTGGCCCAAGGACGTAGATGAATAGGCTGAATCCCTTAGATCTCTATCTAGTCTTCGATATATTATAGTGTATTGTTTTTATTTTGGAAATTTTGAATATGTTAAGCCTTAATTCCAGTTCAAAATATTCTCAAACTCCAACCTACTGACTACTGAGACCTACAAATGTACAAATAAAAGTTTTAATCAACCACTAGACATCTACGCATATTAACAGTGTATAGTATTTAACTTTGTTTCAATTGCATTTTAAAAAATTTGAGATAATAATTATCTCGTTATTTCTATTAATATTACTTTTCACATGTTTTCATATAAATAGTAATTATAATTAATATAAGAAATAGATCATTTAATTCATCATCATCATCATTACACCCAGTTCGAGCCCCGTAATAAAGCGAGGTCTGGGGAGTCTTAATAGTATGCAGCCTTACCCCTACATAGTAGAGATGTTGTTTCCGATAGATTCACATACAAATGTGAAAATGAAAATATTACATCAAAATATAAAATTATCATATAAAATAAAATTAAGAATAATACCAAGTACTTAAAATATTGCAATTGATTACATCAAAATATTATGTAATAAGAATTGTATAAGTGTATAACAATAAGAATTCGTACTGAGAAACCCAATAAAATAGAATTAAAAATTGAAACAAAAAAATTACAGTTAAAAACTTTTAATTCATATTGCATATATAAAAATTAACATATATATCAAATAAACGAAATGCCTAAAACATTAGTCAATTACATATCTACTCAAATCATATTAACCTCAATTTTTATTTTGTACGAATTTCTCACCATTAAGAAAAGTGTCATTGTCATCATCATTCAAACTTATTGCAACAAATGACATGTTAATACTTTTCTAATCAAGATAATCTTCCAAGTCACTTATAACTATAAAACTTGGCTACTGAAAAACACAATCTACTAAAACAATCACTCTAATAATGACAAATTGGATCAATAGAACTATTTTCTCTACCAAACATACTAGTAAAAAAACAAAATTAAATTATTAAGAATTTATGAGAAATTATATTTAATTTAATAATGATAATAACATACCTTTCTTGAATCTTCTTGTTGTATCAACCAAATACCAAATTATTTAATCTTTAGTGTTCTAATCTCTTTCTTTTTTAAAATGAATAAATTCAAATGTGATTAAATTCTTTTCATGCCTTATTGTACGCACATATTGACTAATAATTCAAATTGCAATCCTTTGCAATTCTAGAACACTACTTTCAAATTGGTCTCATTAGGCAACTATAATACAATAAAAGTAATCCTATGAACAAAATAAAGTGATGATTACTTTTAAACAAGTAACATAAGTGAAGAAATATATACTTGAATTAACTTTATCTCTTTGGCTTATTGTAATGGACATCCAAAATCACTACATGTATCCTTGTACTCCTCCATTTATGAGCTAAAGAGATCTTACGTCATCTTATGTAAAATAACTATTGTGATAGTTATGCATTCCTTTATTAATTTCTTCTTTCTTGTAAACCTAGTCTAAAATAGCTATAGTTCAAAAATGTCCTAGTAACAAAGAGTGAAGAGTAAAGTTGTCTTTTTCATTGTTCATTAACGACTGCAAGGAAGACCTATTTTTTTATATCAATTTTGATTACTTCCTTATCATCTTTATGGAATCATAAAAGTAACTCATTGTTGTTTCCTTATTTCTATAAATATGAGGAAGTATTCTCGTTAAAGACTCATAATATCATATGATAAATTGATTAGGACTAACTTCATAATCTTTAAGTACAATTTTAGAAATTTCCATTACAATATTAGATTTGGCATGCTGACCTACAACTTATTTTTTACTTCTAAACATTCGTCTTATATCCTTCTTCATTTGAACAAAAAACTAAAGTGATAAGAAATTAGTTACAAATCTTTTTTGTTTGAAAATTTTGAATATATTAATCCTTAAAGGTAGTTCAAATTGTTTCCAAAAATGTTCAACTTATGATACTCCATGCTAGTGACTACTAGGACATACAAAAATACAAATAAAAGTTTTAATCAAGTACTAGACATCTACACATTCCAATAAGTAAGGAAGCAATGTTGATGTTGAAGCTTTTGCTTTTATTGGGTGATCTATAGATGAATAATGTTGAGCAAGTTTTAATCTTATAAAACCCTTAATATTTCGCAAATGCACAAGTCATAGTGTAGTATATGAGGTGTCGATCTCATAAGGAATTAGTGAACTAATCGAATCCTTATTTGTCTAAGGCTTAAAATTATAATTAGGATGAAAATAAAAATGAGCAGAAAATTAAGCAATTGAATATAGATATATTGAAAGTGAAATTGTAAAATTAACACAAGAAATCAAAATTTGAGCGCAACCAATTAACAATTGAAAATTCACACAACGAAGATTAACCAATTCTGAATGAAGGGGATTCATCCTGTCATCTAATTCTAACTTAATCACTTTTGAGTTCACTCGGTGTTGGTCCTAGAAGTTTAAAGGTTGATTACTCTCGCTCGAGTTATAATCATTTAACCCTAATTGAATAATCCTAATTGAATTGCATCATGGAATTTGCAATCTCTCAATTAGCAAACAACCCACATATTGAATTATATCTTAAGCACTATAATAGACAATCAGGTCCTCACATGAGATCTCTCTTCGTATAAATTATCAATTTGATTGTTTACATGATCTAAGATTGTTTAACTCTCATAACCCAATCTAATCATTTTATCATTAGTTCACTCTATTGATTATTATTAAAGCATCCAAATACAATAAACAAATACGAAACCCATCTCATTAACCTAAAAATTTTGCACCAAGCTTGATCTAACTTGTTAAGTTACCTTGGAACTCTCACTCGCCATCGTCATGCATGTGATCCATTTAACTTTCCACCTGATGTCCATCTCAAGTCTTCATTTGGTCTCGCATTTGAATCTTACACCTTGGCAAAGATTTCTATTAATGTGCACCAATGTATGCCAATAATGGCATTGCCCCTTTTCCTTGTATACTCACAAGTCTTTGTCTTGTTCTGTTGTCCTGTGTGTCACACATTGTTCAAGGCTCTATCAATGCCCACACGATTATGCTATAATGATTTAGGGGTCTAACAAACCACCTCCACTAAAGAACTCAACGCCTTCGTCGAAATAATATGTGGACACTCCTCCGAATGTGGTTTCCTCAAAGACTTCTTAGCCATTGGTACATCCCCATATACCACATTCCTCTCCGTCTGGTTTATCTTTGCTTTTATTTGAACGACTCCTCACAAGGTCTGTTGCGCCTAACATAGATTAACTATCGACATAGACTTATTTCGTTAAGTCATCCTCGTCCTCTTTGATCCTTAGTGACCATAGAATTATGTTACTTCTTACCCACCTTTCATTTCAGGCATTCAAAAGCAAAGTGTGACCCTTCACAAATGAAACAAGCAATATCCCGTTTTAATTGTTTCTTTAAATTAAGAAAATTCACATACCTTCTTCTTACCTTTCTTTTTGTCATTCCGTGTCCCACCATTCTTCTTACCTTTGTTGCTAGTTTGAATTGGTGGTGGCATTTAGAGATCGATCAACGCATCTGCAGCCATTGTCGCACTTGGGAGGTCATTCACATTCTGCCTCCGAAGCTTCATTTATGCCCAACCTTGTCAGCCACTTATAAAGTTAAACAACTTATCTTTCTTAGATAAGTTTTATACATCTAACTTCAAAGATATGAATTTCCCCATATACTCCCGCACCGAGTCATCTTGCTTCAACTTCTTCAAAAACTTCCCTCGCGAGCAATGAAGTGTTATTGGGGAGGAACTGATCTGTTAGCTCCTCCTTCATCTTCTCTCTAGTATCAATGAGAGGTCTATCCGTATTCTGTTAGCTCCTCCTTCATCTTCTCTCTAGTATCAATGAGAGGTCTATCCGTATTCATGTCGTTGGAGGTTCTCATTCTTCACCACTACTTTGCATCTTCTACTAAATACATAGCTGTGATAGGCACTTTCTTATAATTGGACACCTTTGCCACTGCAAAGTATTGCTCTATGTCCCACAAGAAGTTTTCGAGCTCCTTGGCACTTTACTTGCCATCAAAAACTTGTGGCTCTTGCACTTTTACCAATGTGCTTTCAACATGTCCAACATCTTGTGTTAGAACAGCACGCCTTACGATTATGATCTCTAATTTAGAATCCTATTGTGCCTTCATTAACTTCGTTATTTGATGTTGCAATTGTTAGATTCACGCCTCCAAAATCTCGAATCGAGTATTGTAAGATGTTACCTTTTTCTCCCCTTGAGGGATTGACCCAATGAGTGCCTCCACTTTGTTAATACGCTCTGTCAAATTGCTACCTCCCACCATATCGAAATATGACTCTGATACTAGTTGTTACAAAGGTTTTCTTTAAAATAACAAACTTATCTACAAGTTTCACTTACCATTTTGTACGACAATCACACTTTGATCCGTTAAAGCAAGATTCAGTCTTCCCTCATGATCATCAACCAACTAACTTGTTCTTCAAAGCCTCACAACCCTCGTAGTGTTTAACTCTCATACTCTTGCAAGAATACTATGAAAGAACTAAATATTTATGGCAACAATAAGCGTGAAAGAAATACAACAAATGTTAACTTTTTTTACTTCTTTTAAAGTATACAAAGGAAGCTCTCTCAATCTTTATGTCTTGTATTCTTTGACATTCACTCTGAGAAGCAACGCTTAAATGAATTATTTATTGGCACTTCTACATGACCAAGTTAGAATCATAATAGAACTTAACTAGCAAAGATTACATCTCATTCTATCTTATTCTTATCAGATTACATCAGACTAATCAATAAGATGACATCCCCATCTAATTAGGAATCTATTTAAGGATAACAATGGGTCGGGCTGGGCCGGGCGGAGTTATGGTAGCGCAGGCCACGGACCGGTCCAAGGCCGAGCCCACCGACGGGTTGATTTGTTCGACCCACAACGCCGCCTTAACTCGGCCCGGCCCAGCCCAGCTCATTGTTATCCCTAAATAGATTCGTAATTAGATGGGGATGTCAGCTTATTAATTAGTATGATGTAATCTGATAAGACCGAGCAGGCCCGACCCGTCTATTATTTTTTATTAAAAAATATATCAAAATGACATCATTTCGAATAAAATTAGCGGGTCACGGACCTAGCTCGTGGTCCGCCCAACCCGAGCCAAAACACAGGCTGGGCCGGAATTGCCATCCTTAAGTCTATTCAATAGGATCTAGCTACATCACAAATAATAAGATAAAAGATTACATCTATCTAGGAATGATTTATCCACGTCCACGAAGATCTCCACTATCTTCAGATGATCTTCTAATATGATCTTTATCCTTTATAACTAATATTTATCCTTTGTGATCTTATCCACTACATCATCCAAGATCTTATCATCCCTATCCGTTGATAATTAGTCATTTAATCTTAAAGCCTATATTAGCACACTGGTCCTGTTTACTACTTCCTCATTTCAAGTTCATTAATCATTATCCTTCTATTTGAGCATATATTAAGTCTTTAATCCATAAAACTTAGCCTTAGCCAAGTTAACTCGTGCAAGGTCCGAAACTCTACTAAATTCACACCAAGGTTGATCTAACTTGCCAAGCCACCTTGAAATTCTCACATGTCAACGTCATGCGTGTGATCCAGTTAACGTTCTACCTAATATCTATCTCAAGCCTTTTTTTGGTCTCATATTCAAATCTTGCATCTCGTTAAAAATTTTCGTCAATATACATCAATTCATGTCGACGCCTAACATTGCCTATTTTTCTTGCATACTCACAAGTATTTGCCTTGTTTCGTCATCTCTAGTATCAAATATTGGCCAAAGCTCGTCAATGTCTACATGACGCCGCTATTAGAACTTAGCATTTAACACCTAGCCACCAAACCTTAAGTTGTCACTGTTACCACCATCTCAAACAACCATCATTCTCAATGATAGAACTGCCAACCAGAAAATGGTCAACAGACAACAATCACAACTTGGAATCTCTATCGATGGGTGTTGGAATATAAGTGGGAGTTTGTCCCACATTGAAAGAATACAAGGCCTTGAGCATGCATATAAGCCTAGTGAGT